>CM042010.1:10833752-10911252 GCA_023525715.1 Cichorium intybus
TACTTTGGATCATGTTCATCCAATACAAGGTGGCATTAACCATAAATCAAAGAAGGAAATTAGCTGAGGTACAATTATGTTAATGTTCTAAGTTGCAAAAATTGATATGAACTGCATGATCCTAGACTATGTTCATGGATATTTATGTGATTTGATATTATTAAGTCTTCCGCTGCATGAATATTGTGTTATTATGATCACATCCTAATAGTTTTCACCCACCTACTCCCTATAAAATTGTTAATTAAAATTTCAATTGTTGAAAGATAGGAAATGGCACCAACATATTAAAATTGTGTGTTTGTGTAATATTATTAGCAAAATAACCTAAACAAAGGTCATTCTAGTCTATCCATAATGACTACTAAATAACTATACATATGCGGTTATAATGATGGAGTAACATATAAATACATACTTTTATTAGTTTCACATGTTCTCAAGAACTATATGAATTTTTTTCTGATGATGATCATCAATACATAATAAAATGAGAACATCACCAATTGGAAACAAATATGAATAAAGATTAGTTGACACAAAACCTACTACCATGGAAACTAGCATCGAATGAATGGTTCATCATGTTCCCTTTTCCAATTTAATATAAATAAATAATGCATAATGCTCTGTAAACTAAAGCTCCCATCAATAACCAATCTTCACACATCTTATGTGTTTTGTTTGTCTTGTCTTAGCAATAAGCATAGCTTCTAAAGAGGAAACTTAAGGACAAACATTAGTTTTTTTTAAATGGTAGAGGTTAATGTTAGTAACTACACTAGCAAAATGTAGAAGATTCATTAAAGCTAGGATGAGAGAAGTATATTCTCTCACTTCTTCCATGGACTACAAATAAGTTTCCAATCATGGAAAATTTTTATACGACCATATTATGCATCGAATCCTGAATGCATATAACCGTAACAACTAACAACTAAAAGTAATAAAATCGTTGTCGTTTTACCAATATATTTAAAAATTGTCAATCAATGAACAATGTAATAAATTTAAGAATAGAAAACATACTTATTTTTAGAATAAAGAACGAGAATAGGGAGATCAAGCGCCCTTCTTTGTCTTTTTGTCTTTGACTTTCAATTTTGGGGAGAAAACTGAGAAAGCTATGCTCCATGTTTATTTTGTCCTAAAAGTGTTGGTGATTTTAGTGTCATCGTGTCATTTTAATATAATGGAATTTTTAAGTTACCAATGGAGTTCAAGTCTTGTTTTCGGACAATTAAGGAGGTACGGAGTGCATGCTTGTGTAAAATGAGTTTGATCTCGGTTCGACGAAAATGGTTGGGGTCAAGAAGGATGAGCCCCCTTTTGGGGGCCTAGGGTAGCGCACCTAGTGGGATCCAAGGGGCAGCACCCCTGGCGGGGTCAAGGGGCCTCCTTGGCGAGGTCGTAGGGGCAGGGCCCCACGTTCGATTCAGAAAATATTGGGTTTTCTTAATAGAGAAAATTGATTTTCCTTTATGGAAATATAGTTTTTCTTTATGAAAATTTCGTGTAATACTAGGCATTATCCTCTATTAAATTTGGTCTACCATTTGTCTAAATTTATAGCTAGAATTAAGCCACCTTCTTTGGCTTTATGGTTGTATGTTAACTACTTTCCTTTTGATTATTGGTAATCTGTTGAATACGAATTTATATAAATATACATATCTAGTTCTTGATTCTAGTTAGCGCCTTCATCAGAAATTGTTCTTGAAAGACTATCCCCATAATCTGAATTTTGTGATAGCCAGGCATAGGGTCAAAGTATTAGATTTAGATTGTGTTATACACGATCTATTAACCAATCTAGTAACCATATCAATTTCAGAAACAATCATGTTCCTCCAACAAGAAAATTGATAGCTGCCGGTATCATATTTAGCTTGTACATGATTTGGATTATTCTTTAGGTCAACTTGAGACTTGGCACCTTACACATTGGGATGCAGAGAAAGGTTGGAGGTCTGCAGATGCTGCTACAAAATATGTACGTTTAGTTTCTTATTTTTACCACTAAATATGCATTATTTCGTAAATAACTTATTTGTAGTTCATATCTTATTTTTTGCACTAATAGGAGGAAATGACAAAGATGAGAAACGAGCATTCTGTGGAATCCATGAGTGATAAGGAAATTCTAGAGAAAGTACTTTGGCGAAATTCTATTCGTTTGTGTGGGTGGGGACGTGATCCTACTCCTGATAGTAACATCGCGAGTTTTTCTAAGAAATCAAAGCATCCTAGTTACGATGAATTAGTGGATCAGTTTGAAGTGTTAAAAGGAAAATATGTGATTATGGAACAAAAGTTGATTGAGAACAACATCATGCCTCCTCTAAGCACTTCAACGAGATGATCTCAAGGTGATACATCTGAGTGTGATGCATCTAACCACATTCAGTCTCATGTGGAGTGCGGTGACAATATTGATGGGCCTAATCATATGGAATGAACATCAAGAAGTTTTAGTATTTTCATTATATTAGTAGCTACTTATAACTAGTTTATCTTTTGTTATGTCAAGTATTTTAGGATTTTATGGCTTGTTTCTTACATTTGTGATTTGGATTATTATGTTATAACTTTTTTTTATTAAAAATGGTATTTTGGTCACATATGTTCCTATTTATACCCACACATGTTGTATTTGCTTGTATGTATATACAAAATATTACCTACATATATTGTTGTTAATGCCCACACATAATTATCTTTTTACCAACACATATATATTTTCCTACACATATCAAAATATATAACTACACATCTAGAAATTTTACCTACACTTACAAATACTTTTACCCACACATATTTGGTGATGCGTGTCACAAACACTTTATATGAACATACCACGTCACCTGACACATCATTAGCCACGTCATCGGTCACCTATGCAAATCAGATTAACATTACCCACACATATTTTATGGTTTTAGCTATATATATATATATATATATATATATATATATATATATATATATATATATATATATATATATATATATATGTGTGTGTGTGTGTGTGTGTGTGTGTGTGTGTAGGTGTAGCTTGTTTAACTGACAACGCCTAGTAATATCAAATATTTTAGTCGTTGTTGAGCCCTATTCTTAGTGAATTTGTATCATATATCTACTGGTATTACTCACTTTTGTGCTAGTGCTATTGTGCAAGAAAAAGATGAAAACAGGGACCAAAAGCGTACAATTTGGAAGAAGTTTTAAGATCAAGGCAATATCAGGCGAATTCATACGCGCGCCGTGGGATTCACAAAAGCGCGACGCGGTGGAGAAAATTCAAATGCCGATAAAACGGGGATAAACCTCTACGCGTGTCGCGGGATCTACTTTTGCGCGGCGCGGCCTTGTGATTTTTGCAACTATAAATAGAGGGTTTTAGGTCGAAAAAAATCAGCAAAGGCTTGGCATAAAATCGACTCCCAATACTCTTTGACTCCGAGTTTTAGCTTCAGCAACCGTTATTTGGTATTTTTATGTTTTTCTCTTTAATTTTCAATTAAGTTCATAGTTAGTAGTTATTGGCTAGTGTCTTTGGGAGTGACAACCATTGATACTTAGTCCTTGTTTCTGGTTTTTTGGATGTTAGTTACTGTTTTAGGAACAATTGGAATCTGAGTTTTTATAATAAGGGTTTATTTCATAAAAAACCTTATATTTTCAACTTTTTTCTGTTTAAACCTAAAACTTTATTTTTTATCAAAAAAGACCTAAATTTTGGAGAAACTTTTTAATTTAGACCCTTAACCGGTTTTACAGGTTATACATATTTTTTTTTTCAGAAAAAACCCTAATTTCTTTTATTTTTTTTCTAAAAAAAACCCTCAATTTCAGTGATTTTTTCACAAACAACATTTTTTCTTCGTTTTTGTAATTGACATAACTTTCATATACGATGTCCAAATTCTACGAACTTTATATCCCTGGAAAGGTCGTAAGTAATACTACAACTTTGCTTTACTGACTTTTGTTTGAATATGTTCAGATATTTCGCTATACGGCTTGTTTTCTTATAATAGCGGTATCTTTTGCATACGAGCTCCGTTTTCGACGTTCTATAAGTCGACGGATTCGTAAACACGAATACATCGTGTAATGAATATTATTTAAACCAAAATACTATTTGTATGATTTATCGAATTTTACAATACTGTAGTCTATTATTCGAAATTATAGCGTTTACTCGATAATTGATTCGAAATAACGTATTGTAGTATTATAATTTCCAATAATACATTAGGAAAGTTTTGAAAATTACATTTCAACGTGTTATTCTAATTTGCGCTTTGGTTGACCTTTGTTGACCAAATTTGACGGATGTCACAGACGGGGTCGTAAGAAAGTGACGACGTGGCATTTATGTGGTTGGAGTTTGAACGGTACAATTTAAACCTTCACGAGCGGATGAAATTTGAAAAATAAAAGCTTACGAAGACAAACAATGAGCCCGCCATGATCAACAACGAGCCCGTAAATAAACTCGTAAATGGCCTAAATTAAAAAGTTTTATGAAAAAGAAAAAATTGAGGTTTTTTTCGTAAAAAAAAGAAAAAAATTTAGGGTCTTTTAGTCGACGACAAAAACTTTATGTCTTTTAGTCGTTGTTTTTCTTCGCGGGCTCGTTATCGATCATGGCGGGATCGTTGTTTGTCTTCATAAGCCTTTTTATTTCAAATTTCATCCGCTTGTGAAGGTTTAAATTGTACCGTTCAAACTCCAACCACAAAAGTGCAACGTCGTCGCTTTCTTGCGACCGCGTCTGTGACATCCGTCATATTTGGTCAACAAAGGTCAACCAGAGCGCAAATTAGGATAATACGTTGAAATGTAATTTTTAAAACTTTCCTAATGTATTATTGGAAATTATAATACTACAATACGTTATTTCGAATTAATTATCGAGTAAACGCTATAATTTCGAATAATAGACTACAGTATCGTAAAATTCGATAAATCATACAGATAATGTTTTGGTTTAAGTAATATTCATTACACGATGTATTCGTGTTTACGAATCCGTCAACTTATAGAACGTCGAAAACGGAGCTCGTATGCAAAACATACAGCTATTGTAATAAACAAGCCAGTGTAGCGAAATATCTGGACATATTCAAACAAAAGTCAGTAAAGCAAAGTTGTAGTATTACTTACGACCTTTCCAGGGATATAAAGTTCGTAGAATTTGGACATCGTATATGAAAGTTTTGTCAATTACAAAAACGAAGAAAAATATTTTTTTTGAAAAAATCACTGAAATTGAGGGTTTTTTCGGAAAAAAGAAAAGAAATTAGGGTTTTTCTGAAAAAAAATATGTATAACCTGTAAAACCGGTTAAGGGTCTAAATTAAAAAGTTTCTCCAAAATTTAGGTTTTTTTTGAAAAAAAAATAAAGTTTTAGGTTTAAACAGAAAAAAGTTGAAAATATAATGTTTTTTATGAAATAAACCCTTATAATAATCATTCGGTTTATGTTAATTTCTAAGTTTTCGGTATTTATTGTTCTTGAATGCTTTTGTGGATGTTTGGATTGTGTGGATGTTTGGTGTGACCTTTGTTACTTCTGATTTTGAGATATATTTCTGAATTCAGTAGGTACTTAGGTTAGTTTGGTTTGGAGTTTAGTTTAGTGAATGCTTGTTTGGAATTACTGGAGTTTATGATTCTTTTGGGATTTATTGGCAAAAGTTAGGAACTAGATCCTCTGATTGTAGCGTGACACTGCAGTTGGTAATCTGTCACCTGTCTCGACCACGTAACTCCTGTGGATCGAACCTGACTTCCACTGTGCTAAGTGTGTGTTAGGTATTTTATTATTTTTGACCGCATGGCGACCGCTGCGATGTCATTAACACCTACACATAACGTATGTATAGGTAATGATCTATATCAACAGGCATGAGCCACACATACCGACACTTAATTTATGTGTAGGAATAGGAAATTACCAACACATGAGTTGCTTATACCTACACATATCGTGTGTGGGTAAAGACCCCAATTTCTTGTAGTAGGTTCTAAATCTAAATCTATAAAGAGAAAAGCAAAAATCAAAATGAGAAGAAATTTGATTTGGGAGGGAAACTAAATATTAGGACGAAAATGAATTATATGATAAGTATCTAGATGGAACTCCTAATGGACCTGGTTGCAATTATAGAATTGGTTTCTATTATCTTACACAATCGATGCACTAGTTAAAGGCCCCAAATTCCTTCAGAATTGGGCCATATGAAGTGAGTGACATATCCCCATTTTGTAGTAGTTGAACATAGCACATACTTGCTGAAGTCCATCAAAACAACTATATGATCAAGTCTTACTATTGTCATAATCAGTCGGCTACCCACCATGATCACTCGCAATACACCATCTTCACTCACCAAGGTGTGATCAATAGGAAGAATGCAGTTATTGAATCTGTCACTCATAATTGAATGTCCCTCACGAATCCACAACCGGTGTAGAAATTATGTACTAAAGTTTTGTTTCATCATCATAATTATCATCATTAAAACCTTCACACCAAGTAAAAATGACTAGTAATATATCAAGATCTAGGTTTAATTCTTATTATTATTAAAAACAAACGAGACTAACATTAAGTGAAAATCACAAGTACTAAATGCACAAACAATATATGTATTACTAGGATGTAAAAGGGCTAAACTAATACTTATTAGATTTCAGCATTTAATTTATTTGTTTGTGTGTTCTGGTTATTGAGCTAATGGTGTATTGCCTTTTAGTTTTTTGCTTAAAAGTTCTTAGGGTAACATCTTGTGAAATGTTTTGAGTAAACTTAGACAATTGTTTTTGCACATTATCCACGAGATTGCAAAGCTTTTGAGTAAACAAGCACCTTAGGAAATAATTATAATTGAATAGTAGAGGCCAAATGACTATCTACAAAGAAAGAGATTTCAAATTTAAAATGATCATAATAAATACAAAGCAAATATGACCAGAATGAGTTTAAGAATAAAAATTAGTGATAACAACATGGAACCATTTAAAGCTATTACAAAGTAATGAGTTGGTACACCGGACACACAATGAAGGCAATTCCAAATGCATAATAGATAGAGGACTAAATTACAGTTTTGGTACTTGATGTTTGCCAAATATTTCACTTTAGGACTAACTATCAAAAAATCACGGTTTTGGTCACTAAGGTTCGTGAAACGCTACAAATCAGTCCCTAGGTCAGGTAGAAAGACTAAATTGCCCTTTTTTATTTCTTTTTCTTTTTTCTTTGAATTACTTAATTATTTTATTAATAAAAAAAAAAAAGAAAATATACCCCCACCCCCATCGGCCATCCCCACCCTCCATATATATATATATATATATATATATATATATATATATATATATATATATATATATATATATATATATATATATATATATATATATATATATATATATATATATATATCTTAACCACCAGCCCCACCTTTATCTCCATCACCCACGTTCTATCCTGCTTCATCATTTCATCATCTTTCCATCAAGATCATCTCCATCTCCATCACTCAACCTTGTATAACCTCCATGAAAATTTCTCCCTTTCCTAACAAATTAAAAAACCCATGAATAATATTTACAATACACTCTCTTTTCTTGATTCTTTCATCGTTCTCCTTTATAAATGGGTTCAGATATGATATTGTACCTCAGGTATACCAGTCTATATCTTACTCACGTATTTCTTCCGGCAAAGATCATGTCTGTGCTATAAGAGGATCTTATTATTTCGACAGCGAATCTGATTCAGCCGATTGCTAGGATATTGAAATATCAAGCAGTCGTTTTAGTTCGAAACAGAGTGCACTGTACTACAGTCAAGAGAATGAGAGATCAGTTTGCTTTCGTTCAAAATGAGCGTGTCTAGTGATGGGTTTACATGCGGTAGTCTTAAATTCTGGACGATGTATTTCCCCAAACATATTTCTGTTGGGAAAATGGCCTCAATAATCCCTACAAACCTCCCAAAGACAATAATAGAAAAATAAACTGAACACAAGAATATACGTGGAAAACTCCAAAACCGGAGAAAAACCACGGGCCTCCAGAGAGAAAGATCCACTATATGATAAATTGTTACAATCACATAGACTAATCTCTCAAGCCACCCCCCCAAATTACACCCACACTCTCAAAGTTTTAACTAATACTTTCACCACTCTAAAATAAGAGAAAGAAAGAAATAACCAAACACTTATAGTGTATTGTTGGTTGGGATGCTTTGAAACCAAAGCCTTGGTCCTTATTTATAAGCTTGGAGACCTCCCAAGCTTTCATCCTTCTAGCAATGTGGGATGAGAGCTCTTATTTCATTTAGCCAAAAAACCAACAAATCTCCACCTTGGATAAATGAAAGAAAAACTGCAACCACATAAAGGAACATCGTCTTCATCAACGATCATAATTCTAAAGGCATAGAATTATCATACTCCACCATAAGAAAGTATCACCACTTAGAATAAATCATCCTAAGAATTTCACCTCGACACATGTTGAAAAACCTGCTGAAAAATTTATGGTGCAACTTCCATTTGGCATACCCGGAAGTTCATCAGCCATCAACATAACTTCACCACACATCTTGCATTTATGCCAATCCAATGCCCATGTGCAGTTCCCCCGCTAACAGAAACACATCCCTTTTCATGGTATCACGGGCATACCATAGGGATGACACAACTCAAAAGAATTCATCGCCGTCAGTAGCGACGGAGATACTGTTAGCTGTATCGGAGCCTTTTGTCGAACTCGCTGCTCCACCTGGACAATTTCTCTTGACATGCCCAGACTCTCCACACTTCCAGCATACCGGAATCTTCTGGGAGTGTTTCTTCTTCTTCTCGTTCCTGCATACCATAGCCATTCCTTCTGAAGAAGCATAGTTGCTACTTTCCAGTCGTTTCTCCTCAGACAAGAGTTTACCAGTAACATCTGCATACTTCAGGGTCTCTTTCCCATACATCAAAATAGGCTTCATATGCTCATAGGAAGATGGTAAAGACAGTATGAGTCTTAAAGCTTTATCCTCATCTTCAGTCTCCACTCCAATAGCCTCCAGTTCTGACACGATGTTATTAAGAACACTTAGATGATCTGAGATTTTTGTATCTCCACTCATACGAAGAGTATGAAATTGCTCCTTGAGATACAACCGATTCGAGATGCCTTTGCCTTGATACAACTGCTCAAGCTTCTCCCACAAATCTTTTGCCGTTGCAATCCCATGCACATTTGCAAGAACATTCTTTGCTAGACACAAACGAATAGCACTTGCCGCTCTCAAATCTAGATCTTCCCATTCTTCATCATCGACTTTACTGGCTCCGGCTGAATCCTTGCTAGAAACGGGGACAGGTCTCCCCCTCAACGCCTTGTGTAACCCAGACTGAATCAACACATCCTTGACTTGAACTTGCCACAAACCAAAGTTGATTCTTCCGTCAAATTTTTCTACATCAAACTTCATGGGACTGTATTTTGCCATCGTATCCGTATCTCAAAAACAGTATTGTATACTAGAAAAATATGCACCAGACCTATACGCAATACACCCAATAAAGGATTCCCAGGTAAGAGTGGAGGGTCACAACGGACATGCTTAAATACCAATCTTTCCTAGACAGAACCTTCTTCAGATATATACGTATTTACAGCCCGCATATAATTCTATCGTACACAAACCGGTTAGTTGAATCCTCGTTTCTGATGTGGAAGATCAGACAAAGCTGCAACCACAGAGCATACTCCGAACCTTCAAAGTACCGAGACAACTCCAATACGATTAATAGAAATTTGTTTCTGATGTGGAAGATCAGCCAAAGCTGCAACCACAGAGCATACTCCAATTTCTAAAACCGAGACCTCCTCCAAAACCTGAAGCTCTGATACCACTTGTTGGGAAAATGGCCTCAATAATCCCTACAAACCTCCCAAAGACAATAATAGAAAAATAAACTGAACACAAGAATATACGTGGAAAACTCCAAAACCGGAGAAAAACTACGGGCCTCCAGAGAGAAAGATCCACTATATGATAAATTGTTACAATCACATAGACTAATCTCTCAAGCCACCCCCCCAAATTACACCCACACTCTCAAAGTTTTAACTAATACTTTCACCACTCTAAAATAAGAGAAAGAAAGAAATAACCAAACACTTATAGTGTATTGTTGGTTGGGATGCTTTGAAACCAAAGCCTTGGTCCTTATTTATAAGCTTGGAGACCTCCCAAGCTTTCATCCTTCTAGCAATGTGGGATGAGAGCTCTTATTTCATTTAGCCAAAAAACCAACAATTTCCCCGTCGTAACAATCGAGACGAATTTGACAACCATCGCTAAATCCAAAGGGGTATGAAACAGTATGTCCACGACCGCCACCTCCGCCTTTACAAACTCGACTGCAGTTTGCTGTAGAAATAATCCGAATTGAAGAAAGGTATTTTTGGTATTATTATTGTTTGATCGAGTCAAGGCCATGTTGGCCACAGTTTGCGTTATTTAAGGAGTCGTTAGATGAGTAAGTAACTTGATGTCGATCTCGGTTTTATCAGTGATATCAATGGAATAATTTGGATCGCTAAACGCGCGAATTTCTATGACCTGATCGTCATTGTAAAGAGGCCACAATAACTTGATGTCGATCTCGGTTTGATCGTCCGGTTTGCAATCGGAACCAACAGCGCAAGGAGGCCACAAGAACCCACGTAGAAAAGAGAGAGATAGAGAATCGAGAGAATGAGAGAGAGAACGAGAAGAGGAATGTAATGATACAGCTAGATACCTCTACACGTAAGCTTCGCTTGAAAATTTAAAATCCAATAAAAACTTTAATTCTATCGGCACTCAATGATCTCCAAGACTCCAAGTCATAAAATGGTAAAAACGAAATCTAAGGAATAAACCCATCAAATCAATTCCACAAAAATCCAAAGATGAGATACGAATCAGCGTTTTTGGGTGGTTTTGTGATACTTGTCTTTAATCCATTGAAGACCGATGGAAGTCCCCTGGTTGACCTTCTTAGCACCAGTTGCAGCCACCTCTTTCGTCTTCCCAAATCCTTCTCCGACCTTCTTCCCATACTTTCCGGTCATCCCTACGCCACTGGTTTTCTTATCGTAATTAGCAGTAGGCATCTGATCTGGATTGTGATCCCTTAGTGCACTCGAGTGAACGAAAGAAAGAAAAGAAGCTCGGTCGAATGATTTTTTCCAGCCAAAAGGTAACTGATGAGAGAAAGAGAGAGAGAGAGAGAGACGAGATTGGATGCATTTTTCTTCTTTTTTTTATTAATAAAATAATTAATTAATTAAAAAAAATAAAAAATGGTAACTTAATCATTTTAACTGATCCAGTGACCAATTTGTAGCGTTTCACAAACTTTAGTGACCAAAACCGTGATTTTTTGATAGTTAGTCCTAAAGTGAAATATTTGGCAAACTTCAAGGGCCAAAACTGTAATTTTGTCTAGATAGAGCCTGCTAGTTATGTTTATTCCAAACATTCGAGTGAAATATGTCGATAACTAACATGCACTGCTGTATACTATTTGATTCATCAATAGGAGTGGGTCGCATTGAATAAACTCGATCCAATCTCATGGCCAAAACACCATTTAACAAATATCTAAAACATAGCCATGGCAATATTAGAGTTATATAACACATAACTTGAGTTGATAAATGTTTGTTATATTGTTTAAAACATCAATGTCGAGGGACCAAAGTTGCCCCTTTTTGACGATATCCATAATTAGCAACTTACACATCAACCAGTAAGTGCTAACTGCTAGGGATGAACACACGAGATTATGGTTTTGATCTCTATAGGGAACACATTCAATAAAATCCCTAGTTTTTCCAAACTCATAATAAAAACTATTAATCGATCATCAAAGTGGCTTAAGGAGGTTCATTAATCACATAAGAGTATTGGGGAAAGTTGGGCTTGCGCCTTCAACTCTAGGTGATTTGTAGCGACTAGGACGCCCTCCTTGGGCATGCCAGGGAGGCCTCACTCCTCTATTTTCCCCAAAATTAATTTTTTTAAAACTAATCCATATGTCCGTGGAATGTACCTCTATATATATATATTTTTGGGTAAAGAGTACGGTACCTCAGGCAAATTTTATTAATAAAAAGAATAAATACAATTTGAGGCTGTGGACTCCCCACCTAGGAAAAAACAAAAAATCCATTGGGACAGGCCCCAAAGGACAATAAGGCTAAACTAGAAACCACAACAAGAATTGGAACCAGGAAACATAACAGGAAAATAAAGGAAAACAACCTGCAAAACAACAAACCATACAAGTAGAGAAATATATAGTAGAAAAAATCTCAACCTTATGGGAGGGTCCATATCCTTTTAGCCAAATTAACATTATGGGAAGGTTTCATAGATAAACTCACCGGTCTACAACGGACATCATCCATAATACTATTCACCACTGCATGATACGATGTTTTTATATTTTTAAAAATCCGGAAATTTCTGTCCTGCCAAATGTGGTAAACAGCTCCAGCAAGTACAAGTCTTCGAATGATGGACCAAATGGTCTTACTCTTAGATATGGGCTTGAGAAGGTTAATGATGTCGAAACAGCTATCAGTGGAGAAGGAGAGATTCATGACATGTTGAAGGTCATTCCAAACCATAGAAGGGAAAGAACATTCAAAGAAGAGATGTGTGAGGGAATCAGAACAATCTCCACAGAAGGCACATTTGAGATTGGAGTTAGGCTCCCAGATTTTGATTTTATCATGAGTCTTAAGACGATTTTTAAGAGCAACCCAGAGAATGAAAGCATGTCTAGAAATATTTTGGGAGAACCAAACAAGATGATACCAATCGACAGGTTGATCACAAGGGCGTATAGATTCCCAAACCGAACGGACCGAAAAAGGAGAGAGGTTACCGTCACTAGATCTCCATAAGAGTTTATCAGGAACGGATGGAGTAAGAGAAGGAGGGTTATGAGAAATAAGATTAGTATGGGAGTCCCTCCAACAATGGGGTCGAACCCAAGATCCGTTGAGGACAAGGTCAGCAACCTTAGTATCGGTAATGAAACCCGCAGCATGGATGTCACGGGCAGACAAGAAATTAGAGAGGGGACCTGCAGGATGCCAGTTATCGAACCAAGCCGATGTAGACCATCCATCACCAATTTGGTAAACAATATACTCTCTTATCTTACCTCGCATATCGAGAATGTTTCGCCATGCAAATCCTGAACCGTATTTTTTGGGGGCATCCCAAAAGTTACGACCACATAGACTGTAAGAATGGATCCATTTGACCCATAATGACACCTTCTTAGAAAGGAGTCTCCAAACGTGGGAAGCCATAAGGGCAACATTCCAGACAGCAAGGTTACGAATACCAAGGCCACCATGCTCCTTAGGGAGGCATACAGTCTTCCAGGAGACTTTTTCTTTACCACGTTTCAACTCACCATTGCACCAAAGGAAACCCCTCATGAGCTTCTCAATCTCGTTAGAGATAGATTTAGGAAGAATAAAAACAGAAGCCTAATAGATTTGCATAGAAGAAAGAACAGAGATGATGAGCTGGAGACGTCCAACAAAGGAGAGAGACTTGTTCTTCTAGTTATTAATCCTGCATTTGACTTTATCAACAAGGCCTTTACAGTCCTTGTAGGAAAGACGGGTGGTGATAAGAGGGACGCCAAGGTATCGTATAGGGAAAGATCCCTCAGGAAACCTAACAATACGTTCAATGGCAGCCCTTGTCCTTTCACCAACATTGCAATAGAAGGCTTCACTCTTCGTTACATTAGGATACAGCCCAGAGACCCCAGAGAATTCAGCAAGCGAATCATAAATGATGCTAACCGAAGAGCTATCGCCATGACAAAAGAGAAGAAGATCATCGGCAAAGCAGAGATGGGTGATACTTAGCTCTTCACATTGCCGATGGAATTTAAAAGAATCGGAATTGGAGATGTTTCTCTTAATCATTAGGTTAAGAACCTCCATGACAAGAGTAAAGAGATAGGGGGAGAGGGGGTCACCCTGGCGTAAGCCTTTTTTACCGTTGAAAAAACCGTGCGTATTACCATTGATACTCACAGAGTAAGCAACAGTGGATACACAAGTCATGATCCATTCAATCATACGATCGGGGAAACCAAACCCAAACAAGATGGTGCGAAGAAAAGACCAGTCAACCGTGTCATAGGCTTTTTGGATATCGACCTTAAAAGCACATCTTGGTGGACCACGATGACGATGATAATCACGCATGAGTTCGTAGACAAGAAGAACATTGTCGGTGATCAAACGACCAGGGATAAAAGCAGATTGGTTATCATCAACTAGAGAAGAAAGATGGTTTTTGATACGGTCCGCAATAATCTTGCTGATACATTTGTAAACAACATTACAGCATGCGATTGGGCGGAAATCAGTGACTTTGGAAGGGGAGTCAATCTTAGGGATGAGAGCAAGCACGGTGTTGTTGAAAGACTTAAGGAGTTTTCCAGAAAAAAAGAACTCCTTAACCGCCAAACAGATATCGGGACCAGCAATATCCCAAGCAGACTTGAAAAACTTAGTGGAGAAACCATCGGGTCCAGGGGCTTTATCATCGCCCATATGGAACAAGACGTCTTTAACCTCCTTATCAGTAACAAGAGTAAGCATGGTGGCAGACTGGAGAGGGGAGAGCTTATTAATGAAAAGGGAAGAAGGGTCACAAATAGCAAGGGAGGGATGGACAGAACCCAAGAAAGTTTTGAAGTGGGAGACAAAAAGATTGGGAAGGTCATTCCCCGATATCCAGTTTCCGTGAACATCCTGGATAGAATTGATACGGTTACGAGATAAACGGGTTCTAACCGATTTGTGGAAAAAAGCAGAGTTTTTATCTCCTTCACAAAGCCAGTCAACCTTAGCCTTTTGTTTTAGGAACCTCTCTTCGTCTAGGCTAGCCTCGTTATAAGCGAGGAGATACATGCATTGTTATTCACGGAGGTCCTTGTTGAATGGGTCCCGGTCCAGAGCAATCTGAATTCTATCAAGCTCAGTACGAAGGGAGATAACCTTAGAGAAGAGGTTGCCCTGGATGCGTAAAAGCTGACGCAAAGGCGTTTTCAGATTTTTAAGGTTTTGAAAAACCTTATACATCCGATAGCCGGGGATATTGGGGTTCCAAGAAGCAGCAACTACCTGCTTGAATTCGTATTTATAAGTCAGAAAATTAGGGAATTTGAATGGTTTAGGTCTGAACGGAGATCGTTGGGGGAGAGAAAGCACGACAGGGGTATGGTCGGAAGAACGGTAAGGGAGAAAATTGACAGAAGCAGAGGGGAAAGAAGCAACGAAGTGTGGATTTCCCATGACACGGTCAATTTTCTTGAGAATGCCACCAATACCATTAGGAGACTTGGTCCAGGTATAGAAGAGACCTTTATAATTAAGGTCTTCCATTTCGATGCAATTAACACAGTCCCTGAAATCCTCCATGGCACGAGAGATAACAAACGTTCCGGAGGTGCTATCTTTCATGTCAAGAGCAACATTGAAATCACCCAAGATAATCCAAGGGGCATCTTTAACCACATTCTTATGGGCCGCAAGAGAATGCCAAAGAGAGCGACGCAGCATGTGGTTATTATGAACATTGACGAAAGAGCATAAGAAGGATTTTTTAGAGGCACGAATATTAACGGAGAAATGCATAACCTGATCATTTAAATCGAGAAGCATCATATCAACAGCAAGGGGGTCCCAGGCAACCACGATTCTAGTCCCCCGATGGCAAAAAAGACCGTTGGATGACCAAGACCAGGAGCCAAAGGCACCACTACAGATATAAGGAAGATTAGAGAAGGACGCACGAGTCTCGACAGTAGCACAAATTTGGAGATTTTTATCACGAATAAGATCTCTCAAAGCTTTCTGATGAGAAGGCTTGCAGAGACCGTGAGTATTCCACGCATCGATGTGCGTCATATGAAAACTAGGAGGGGGTTGGAGTCCATCTGCTCGGACACCGGAGCTATCATAGGGTGATCTTTATGGGATCCGAGCTCATCAACAATGAACTGGGCAGTCTCTCCATCATTAGAATCGACCTCAGTACACTTATCCTCGTCGTAAAAGTCATCAGCATCCTTTTCAAAATAACCTGGAGTAACTTGGGAGGGAGCACGGGGTGGGGGAAGGGGTGAAGTAGAAGAGGGTAAATCCGTGACATCGGAAGTATAAGCCTCAAGAACGGAAAAGGCGTTGAAAATAGGTGTGGTGGATTCAGATTGTTTTTTTGGGTTGGAGGAAGAAAGACGTAGGATAGGGCTAGGAAAACCAATTATAGCCGGCCTATCCTTCAAGGAGGGATTAGGAAGGCGTTTATTATTATGAGTCGGGCGGTACTCAAATCTCAATTTATTTCTATTATTTTTAATATTGTTAATATTTTTGGAATTGTTATCTTGCACCTTGTTTTGGTATCTTCTACTCGAATTGGTTTTAGAATAGTCATTTTTTTCCTTGTCATTTTTAGAAACATGTTTTGACTTATTATTCTTATTTGAAACCGTAATAAAATCATCATTTTTATCTATAATAGGTTCTTCAGGTATTTCCTTAGTAATAGTAGAAGTTGCATTTGGTTTAGCAATAACATGCATACATACATGGGTTTCGTGACCATACACCTTACAATGAGAGCACATAGGCGGTTTCCATTCATACTCAACTCTAAGCGTATGAGTTGAAAACTCAAGAGTTTCTGGATCGGGGATTCGGATGATCACTTTGTCAACCCATGTGGGACGCGTAGGAACTTCGAGAAGGACACGTGCATAAACTGCCTTACCCGCAGCATAAGTACACATGTTAGCTGTATAAGAGTCCATGGCAAGCGGCTTACCAATTTTAGAAGCAATGTGGCTTAATCCTTCCTCACTCCAAGTCTCATAAGGGATGTCATGTATTTTAATCCATAGAGGAAGTTTGTCATGGTTGTTTCTATGAATGCTAAGTCCAGGTCTCCATTTTTGCATAACAATGGGGGCACTCCTAAAAGTCCATGGGCCGTGGGTTATAACATGTTGTAGACCTTGGTCGTTGTTAAATTTAAATAGATAGACACCATTACCATTTAACAAAACGTCCTCCAGCCCATGTTGTGACCACATCTTAGAAGCGATATAACGAACATCCGAATAATTCATTTTACATCCAACAAAATAACCACATATGGTTCGCGCATGAGTCTCACAGATCTTATTAACGACCGTCACCGGTATATCAACAGGCACTTCAATATCTTGACTTAAGTTAGGAATGAAGCGGAAATTGTCACTTGAGTGTTTGTGAGAACCACTCAAGATGTTCGCTTGAGAATTAACGAGCAACGGAAGTTTACGGGACCAAGCGTTATTATTTATGTTTTCTGATTCCATATTACGATTAATTTTTTTTGTGTTTATTAAAATTAGTTAATGGATCGAAACCGGTAGAGACAACGTCATTGGGTTCAAGAATAAAACTGGGATTAAGAACATTTTTAGTATTAGCGGGCTTAGACTTCAAAATATATTTGTTACTAAAATGTCTAAAAGCCTTTGAAGATGTAGAATTAATGGGCTTGGATGGGTATTTAGAATTATTTGATATGGTGGATTTTGGAAGGCCCAATATTGAAGGAGTATTATGATAGCCCAAATATGTAGGAGTGTTATGAAGGCCCAACATGGGAGGAATATGGGGATGGGTCGGTCCAAGCAAAGAGGAAGTGGATCCATTTGGATCCATATGGATCAAGGGATTAGAGATGCAAATAGTGTGCATCGGGTTGAAATCATTTTTGAATTCACTAGCAACATCATTATGGGATCTAGAAAAGTGGGTTTCTATGTCCCCCATATTAGTGTCACAATGATCAAAGCTATCCTTTTCATCAATATTCAATTGATAATTTAAAGTAAAGGGAATCTTATCAATTCCATTGTGTAGAGAAATGTTCCGATTCAAATTAACAAGAGAGCTAGTTTCGGAAATACCTTCCCCCTTGCTCGAGTGCTTTTTGGTGACCGTTGGAGAGTGAAGTGCACTCGCGGAATTGATTTGGTCGGAAGCTTGCTGCGACGTCTCTCTATCTTCAACACCATACCCGATGCTTGGAATCATGTATTCACCTTCCTCATTGATCGGTTTTAAGTTCTTGACCGTAGGTGATTCTTCTCCTCCATTTGTAGAAGAGATATCTCCTTTACCATCCGTGAATTTGGCCTCCATGCAGTCACCTTTGTTCGTTGAAGTGTCATTTATGGAATCAGTGATCATACCATCGTTCTGCATGCATTCATCTTTCTTGGTAGACGGGTAGTGAGGCTGCATGCATTCATCTTTGTTTGTGTTCGTGTTAACCATGGGGTCTACAAAAAATTCTTCATCTTCCTCATCGTTTTCTTCAGAAGATGAGTAATCGGTGATCTTACCATCATTCATTTCAAGTTGAGAAATTAGATGGGAATTCCCTACTTGATCAGCACCTTTGCCACCTTCTCCAGGAACTTTCATTGGCGAATCACACTTATCCAAAGCATCAGTAGGATATCTTTTTTGCTGAATAGTTTTACTTTTGCCTTTGTTTCTTCGTTCATCAGTAGCATCAAGTAAAGAAGACGAGTAATTCTTAAAAATTGAGCCTTTGATATTACGTGAGACCATATGTAGTTTTTTCTCTTTCTGATCTCTGTTGTAATTGAATGTAATACCATGATTCACAGGTTTCTATTCTTTCAATGAGATCTTCGAATCTTGTTCAAAATTTGCAGAAAATGTAACATCATTCACATCTTGAACATTTCCAGTAAACGTAACATTATTCACATCTTGAACATTTCCAGTAGGTAAGTCATGTAGAAGAGGTTGCTGATCCATCATAACACCATCATTAGACAGTAGAATGGAATCACAACCTGGAGTATCATCATTCATCGTGATCAGTGTAGGTGGCTTTTTGTAAGCTTCTTGAACAGAGAGAGAATCGGCTTTTACCTCTATATACATTTAGGATGCTTTGTAGTGGTTTTAGAGTTTGTTATGGTGAATACACATAATTAAACATGCATTGTGTAGACATTCTTTTACCTACAAATAAATTTCAGGGTATTTTCGAAATTAAATTAACTAAAATGGCCTAATCAAAAAAATGTTTTACCTCAAAATAGCCAAAAGTTAAGAAAATTGTCAAAATAGCCACCGAAATCGCAGATAACTAGTACCAATTGCCACTCTCATTTGCAATTTCACATCTATTGGGTTAGCCAATTGCAATTGCGTCCTCAAATATAAAATAAAATAAAATTCAAAGTTGTCATTTTGGAAATTCACCATCTGCGATTTTCAATGGGATCATTTGTGATTTTCTCTGGATTTAGAGGAAATTGCATATGATTAGGAGGAAACCGCAGATGATAGAGATGAAATCGCTAATAGTAAATTAAATAATTTCCAAAATGACAACATCGAAAAAAATTTATACCAGAGGATGAAATCATAGTTGACTAACCCAACAAGTACCAAAGCACATATAAAAGTGGAAAATTGCAGATGACACTAGTCATCCGCGATTTCCATGGCTATTTTTGGAAATTAATTAATTTTTGACTATTTTAAGATAAGATATTATGTGATTAGTCTGTTTTAGTCGTTATCTTTTTTTAATAAACATTATTTAATGTCAAAGATGATATTATCTATATATATATATATATATATATATATATATATATATATATATATATATATATATTTGTTGCCGTTTAAATGGCGCCGTTTACTGTTTATTTTTGGGTTTTGCTATCTTGCGCCGATTAATGTTTAAAAAGTGCCGTTTTCCGGATTATAAAGTAAATCTTTAGGCATCCTACTGGTTAAGGTGCTATTTATTTATCAACTAGATCCAAGTTCGATCCACACGTCTCTCTTTTTACCCATTTGTTTTTTAAAGATACTTAGCTCCAAAAATGGCTACAACTCCCCACCCACCATCGATTCCCACACAGTGTAGCTCTAACATTTCTTTTTTTCAAATCTAACCAATTTCCATTTCTATTTTCAATTTTGCCATCAACTTTTTTATTTTTCTATTTTGAAACAAATTTTAATTTTCATAACAAATATTATTCCGCCTCCGTTTCAATTTCTATTTTTGATGCAAACGTTTTTCATAAGTTTTTTTTAAATAATTTCTTTTAAATTCTTTTGCAACTTTTCTAAAAATTCTCTTTACAACTTCTTCCTTACGTTTTTTTTAATAAGTAACATTTCAAAAAAAATTCAGTTTTCTTTATACCTTTACATTTTCTATTCTTCAAAATCATTATTATTTTTTGTAAATTTGACTAACTTCTTTTACAATATTTTTGTAACAAGTTTATTTTTAAAGAATTTTGCATTTTTGTATTTTGTATGGTTTTTTTAAATATTTTTGTAACAAGTTTATTTTTAAAGAATTTTGCATTTTTGTATTTTGTATGGTTTTTTAAATATTTACTTTTTTGGAATTTTTTACATGGCAAATTATCCACAGCAAGGCGCGGAAAATTACGCTCGTTTAGTACATTTATTGTGTATAAGTAATGAGTCAATACACATTTAATATTACATGCATTTATAGTTCTCTTTATTGGTTAATTGTTTTCTCGTATTATTCGTATTTTTTAATATAGGCTTCAAGAGGTCATAAACGAATTAACTATTTTATTATTGTTTGTTGTTATTTTATTACAACTAGTGTTTGGACCGTCCGCGCGATGCTGCGGAAACCCGGTATATTGAAAAACGCAGCTCGACAGAAAAACAAATTATATAAGGGATGAAAAACATAACTTTAAAATATAATAAGGACCGGAATCGTAACTTAAGAAATACTAATAATATAACTTTATAATAAATAGGGATGAAAACAATTAATTTGAAATTAGTTGAGGGGAAAAAACATAAATATAAAAGTTTGCTATAAGAAGAATCAAAAGTGTTATTTTCAAATAGAACCTTATTTATATTTTGTATCAAATGCTTTAACAATTATAATATGATCTTAATTTAATAGTTACGGTTCTGGAAAAAGCAATATGAAGGAACAGTAGAAACAACTCACAAACGAAATTTCGTAATTAATATATATATATATATATATATATATATATATATATATATATATATATATATATATATATATATATATATATATATATATATATATATATATATATAATTTGCATTTTAGTTCATCATTTGCCTCCACCTTTTGCATAACAAAATGGTATCAAAGCATGAGCAAAGTTCAATATCCATTCAACAAGTTAGTTTTGGTAAGCTCTTGACTATGATTTTCAAGGACTAATAGACGTGTGAGGAAATTCTTAGGTGACGATCCATAATGTCTTTTCATGTGGGATATTGATCAACATTTAAGGAAAAACATTTTTTAATTCAAATTTCACAGTAGTGTTGTGAATTTTTGTAAGAGATTTTCAAAGAAATATTCTTAGAAGGAAAGTTCATATATGTTATTTATTAGAATTGTCTTTGATTGATTTTTTGAGTAGACATTTCGATCCATTTACAAATAATTAATTTATTGAGGTGGAGTTAGCAACCACACAAAAAAGTGTTAAATGTAATCCCTCAAAGATATCAAACGATGTTCTTGAGGTTCAAAAACATTAGGTTGTTATTGTTTACGTGGGTTTGTAAAGAGGAACTTGTTTAGCAGAATGGTTGTGTTGCCCTTTGTCGTTTTTGTTGCATATAAGATGGTTCCTTAAGTGGTAATCAAAAAGTTTATGAGAAATAATGATTCGAGTCTATGATCGACCAATATGTGAACATTCTTGAAATAACAAGAGGATATGGATTCCAATTGCTAAAAGAGTTTCTTAGTTTGTGATATACCAAGAGTTGGATATGTGAAGTATATTGATGGGGAATGGTGTACATTGAAAGCTTGTTGCCAAGAATGTTTTAATACATGATGGAGTAGTAACGACTTCCAATGGTGTACGACTCATTAAACAGCTTTAGGAGAACTTGATATTATTTAGAATTTTAGACGTATGAAGGGTTCCGATATATATGTTTGGCGTGGATGGTGCTTAGGGTCTTTAAAGATTCCTTAGTGGTAATGAAAGGAAGGTGATAGTCTTTAATTTATGTTCTTGACGGGATAACTATAATAGGCTCGATAGCATTTTTCAATTTCCGAAGAGGCCAGATCAAAGGTGTCAGGGGTTATGAAACTTTAAAAAGTCGATGGTCAACCAAGAGATTTCTTTGGGTGTGCTGGAGAGGTCCAGAGAATCTCCACATGGGTGAAGATTGGCATATTTGTGGTGTTGTCGAGTGATAAAGGAAGTTTGTCTACTAGTTAAAATAGCTGAAGTATCCTATTCGTTGTGGAAAACTTAGAGGAGGCTCAATTGGTTTGTCAATTGTATGTGTGGGTTGACTTAATTTTTAGTCAAAGTGGAGTTTTGTATTATATTTTTTGATAAGAATAAAGTCAAGGGTCCTTTTGTAAATAAGAATAAGTCAATTTCAAAACCTACTTTGGCTAAGATGTAGTGTGCTAATAAGTGATGGCACAATACACTTTTAACATTACACACATTCAAGTAGCCTTCGTTTCAGTTAATCTATTTCCCTGATCTTAGTAATAAAGAATTGATAAACACACACAAACTCATCATTAAAGATGTGATGAAAAATAAAGAACACGAGGTATTAATGTAGTCCGCACGATCAGAGTGATCGGCTAATCCACACAGAAACCAGAGAGAGATTTATATAAATGTAGTCGTCAACACACTGCTTTGTTAGGGTTACAGACGTATACGGGAATCTATTTAAAGATAATCGTTGATCTAAAATTGCTTCTAGACCAAGGCCCACAAGCCCATGATGTCATTACATGGTCGAGCCTAAAGTCAATGCACCACAACCTTACGTTGTAGACTTACACCATAGAACTTCCGCTCAAGCATGTTGACATTTTTCCGTGCACCACAGACTTTTCTTCGAGCACCACATACCTTTCATCGAGCACTGTAGCTATGGTGTTTGTAGCACCGTAGATCTTAGGAAAAACTTCTTCCTAATGCGTTAAGGAGCAGGACCCATGCTTTATCTTAGTAGCAGCAATGAGGTCAAAAGGAATATAACGATCCATAACACAACAATCTTCTAGTTAGAGGGTCATCAATCGATCAGCTGTCATCTAAGCATAAACTCTTATCCCGATCTGTCTCTAGTCCGCTCCTTCTCTTCAAGTATCTAGAAGGCCGGTTGAAACCATATATAGCTTCAATTTCTTTTTAGTCATTTCCTTGGCAAACATGTCCGTTAAAATATTGTTCATATCAAGGATCTTCCTCAAGTTCAGATTCAAGTCTTTAATAATGTGGTACATTATGGATGTGTTTCGTTTTGCTGTGAAATAGTAGATTCTTCACGAGGTGAACTACACTCTGGTTAACACAATGTAGGACATAGTCTTCTAGTTTCATGTCCAACTCCGAGAGCAAGGGATGGTTCCCTTTTGACCCCTTCCTGTTCTTTTGGGAGCGGACCATGCTTAGTCTCAATAGTAGCAATGAGGTCAAAGGGAAGATCAATCTCCGTAACTCAACACAAGTATTGTTCTATCTTATGTTTGGTGGGTTTTCGGTTAATCTTTCGTGCTGTGTTGTGCCGTGCCGTGCGGTGTGGTGCTGTCTCATTGCTCATTTTGGGTGTAATTGTAGTGCAATTTTCAATTAGTTCCTATTTTCCTTCCAGTTTTTGCACAACACATGGCTCTTCAGATACGTAATTATCACTTTACCTAAATTGTATGCCTATTTAGTTTCTGAGTTTAACTAAAGAATGACTATTTAAGCAACATGCTATATGGTCATACCAAAAATCAAATAAGGGTGTAGGGTGAAAGAAAGGTTGTAGGTATATTTACATTTGAGGTTATCATGTGTTGGCTAACGAGGATGCAGTAGTGTTATCATGTATTCATCAACTGATGGAAGGTACTCAAGCTCACGACGACTCTCTTCACTAAAAAAAGCAGGTTGGTTAGGTTGCGGCAATGCACCCTCGCTGACCAACATCAAAACCACTGACAACATTGTCGGTCTATCTTCTGCATAATGCTGCACACACAATAACCCAACATGTATTGACCGTAGTACTTCAGAGACGATACACGATTCACGTAAGGATTCACTCACGAGGTCAATGGCCCTGCCTTGTTTGTAGAGTTTCCATGCCTGAATCAACCAAAAAATAGTACTGATTGGTATCATAAAAGCTTGCTGTGTGAAGAAAAAACTAGTTTTTTGTCACAACATCTAGTCTACCATATTAACTTACATGTCCGAGAAGATTAACATTGTGATCTTCATGAGAGAATTCTCTGTTTTTCTTCCCACTGACTATCTCCAACACCAAAACACCGAAGCTAAACACATCCGACTTTATAGAAAACCGTCCATGTACTGCATACTCTGGAGAAATGTAACCACTGTAGGTTGAATGGAATAAATTTACAAGATTAGTATATTCTAGTGCCTTCCATTTCTTTTTTACTTAGGGAAAAGAAAATAATAAATGAATCCCGTATCCATAATTGTAAATTCTTACTATGTTCCGACCACTTTCTTTGTTTTAGCAGCAGCATCCAGTCCTACGAACTTTCTAGCAAGTCCAAAGTCAGATATTTTTGGGTTCATGTCATCATCCAGTAAAATATTACTTGCCTTGAGATCTCTGTGGATTATTTGAAGGCGGGAATCTTGATGTAGATAAAGAATACCTCTTGCAATTCCATGGATAATGTGAAAGCGCTGAGGCCAATTAAGCATTGAACTTTTGGTATCATCTGTCAAAAGATAACCACTTAGTTAGATCATCCATTGATGTTGCAAGAACTTACAACATCACTGCTACATAACGTGTGGAAGTAAGGTTCTATGTATACTGAAATTGGAAAGAGTCAGAACCAAATAGAAATGAGTCCAAGCTTCCGTTAACCATGTATTCATAAAGCAAAATCATTTCATTTCCATGAATGCAGTATCCGAGAAGCTTCACGAGATTCCTATGCTGAAGTTTGGCAATATAGATGACTTCATTCTTGAACTCATCAAGCCCTTGTTGGGATGTATCTGAGAGCCTCTTCACAGCTACTTCTTGTCCGTCTTCTAAGATGCCCTAAAAGATTAGAGTTCAGAAATCATAACTACTTCTGCATTCTATATTTGCAGTATTAGTCAAAAAAGCATTGATTTCTTACCTTGTAAACAGGACCAAAGCCACCTTCTCCAATTTTGTTGTTGTTGCTAAAGTTACCGGTAGCCTTAACTATTTGATTAAGGCTAAAAACTGGTATCTCATCAAGATGTTCAATTTGCACACCGGTATTCTTTTTCCGTAGGGCATGTCCCTGGATTCCTACAAGATGCGTGGTGCATTGTTCTTGGTCACATTACTTTTCAAGTTAATTAATGTGCTCAAATCATAAATATACTTTCTGGTGTTTCAATTTTTGTAGCAACAAATGACTCGGTTGCGTTACCTTGTGCTTTCATGTGAAGCCTTTTCCTTTTCTTTCTACACGCATACATTAATGCAGACAGAAGCATCACAGTAGATGAAATTGAAAGGACCATGGCGAGAAGTCCTTCCATTTTGTTGGAGCTGAAAAGCGAGCCTTTATGGCCTTCCGTGAAAGAATATGATGATCAGTCAATTTTGTTAAAAGAGAACTTAGATTAGAACAATTCAAATTTCAAGGATAAAACATTCAAAATAAAAGATATCAAGTATCACACCTACACAGTATGAATAATCTTTTCCTGTTTCCATCTTCTTATTTCAAATTTCTAAAAAGCTTCATTAAACATTCATAGTATGTATACTTGGTAAATTTTTGCCCAAGAAAACATATACTAGACATACAAAAATACTCCAATTTAAGTCAATAGTGTATAATGGTCAGCCGTTCAAAAAAAAAAAGTGTATACTGGCATTCAAAAGTGGGACATTTTCAGAGCATCTGCAATGAGTACCTGCTAAATAAGAGGCAGCCATTCTTATATACAGATCATCTTGATCTTGTTCATACTCTCTGATATCCATTAGCTCGTCAAACCACAGCAAACATCCACTTCCACCATTTCTTACATCTAAATTTGCATAAGCTGTACAGGAGCAATTTCTTTTGCAGGCCATCTCACAGTCTGCAAGTGTCATACTCATATTGTACCATGACTTTCTCGTGTCTGGAAATTTCACTCCTGAAATTCTCATAAATCCATCCCCACTCCCACAATCCAAAGGTTTTTTATGTGTACACCCACTCGACCAATCTGATGCATTCCATTCACTTGGTAGCCTTGGTTCAAAACCTTTCATACAACTGCAAGGGGGGTAATCTTTAATGCTACAGATTCCATAAGGACCACAAAGTCCATACTGACCACAAGTGTCTACTGCTGCATTTCCATACACAACCCATTCGTGGATTCTCTCAATCCAGTGCAACTGTATGGTGTTGCCATCCCACGTCAAAACTCTCCTTTGAACAACTGCACTCTTAAGTTCATATTTGTAATATATTTCCTTCTCATTAACAACAAATTCAGCAGAATATAGAGGATTTGGTTCATCCTTAGGTAGGCCACGAAATTTAATACCGTTCCATGGCCCAAGCCTCAAACGCAAAACTGAACCTTGTCGCTTAAAAATTTGAGGGTACCCATTTGTGTCTACCCAATATATATACAGACCTGGAGAAGGATCATCTGGACTCTTCCAAGATGTCAAGTACCTATCTCTTCCTGTTACTAAGTCCTTTCCAAACTTCATTCCTGGTAGCAACGTATCTCCAGGATAATCAAAGCTTTGCCAAATCAGATTCTGTTTGGTGTTACTTTTATCCCAGACAACAAGATTTCCATTGTCCAGAAGTTGTGCTACGGGATTAAGATGCTTACCAGACATTGACGAATTAGATGACCAGATACTGCTATTGCTACCACGTAGAATCAGCAAGCTTCCCTTGTGATTGACTTTGAACCGGCCTGATGAATCAGTAATTGGTGATTCCCTGTTAGCAACCCATACAACGGTACCAGCTGATATCTTATTGTACCATATCCCCAAGTACCGATACTTGGAGTTTCCAGGGCTAAAAAATCCCAATTCAAACATCTCACCAGCTGAAACAATCGTGTTGCCATCTATGACTGTTTGGTTTGTGGATATGGTGTCTATTGCGGTAGAATTTGACAGGAGCAAGATTAAAGAACTGACGAAGGAGAAGAAAAGTATGGAATGATCCTTCATTACTGGGTTCTTGTCTGGGTGACAGTCGGACAAAGATGGCAAATATCTAATGCGTCCAAGTGAAGTCTTGGTCTACAAGTTGAATTTTTCTTGAAATCCCCACCAATGTTGCAAATATCCAACCCCAATGAAGTTGCTACACATGCCCCTAGATCTCAGATTACTATGGAACACTCTCGAATATTACCCCTATAATATTGCTAGTGTTCATGATCCGTAAGACAGGTTTGGATGCGATCACCCTGACGGTGCGGTTTATAAAGACCATTCAAATGGGAGTTACATAAGGCCTCTTTACATGTGGAAAAGGTTTTTGTTGACTAGTTTCGGTGTTTAGAACTTCCGTGTGCTTTCTTTTATGGCTGCACTATTCCCTGTCATGTGTTGTTTCATGATTGCACTTCATCTTTTCTTCTACCGCTTGATAATGGTTTCTTATGTCTAATTTCAGGACAAAAAAACTCATTTTTCTAAATAAATTTACTTGCACGTGTTGAAGACCAACAATCCCGTGGACAAATAAAAAAACAGCCATCTAAAGAAACTAAAAGCATCCACGTCTTAGACCAAAGAATTAATCAACAAAACCTCCGTGATATCATATCCTACATTAAATAAAGAAGTAAGTGGAACTTAAACCCAAATTAATCCTCGATTATCACCTTCAAAGGAGGAGAAAATAGCAAGTTAGCTCATACAAAATGAAAAAAAGTCAAAATGAAAGAAGTCCCAATACGTGGGACTTCTAAGAGCTCACGGTCCAGTAAAAATCAAATGGTTATAGTCCCAAAAGTCATGCTTTAATTATGAATAAAGATAACACAGCTTCTAATATGGCCAATATGTCTACTAGTGGGGTAGTTAGGAAGTTGACAAGTATACTTATATATATATATATATATATATATATATATATATATATATATATATATATATATATATATATATATATATATATATATATATATATATATATATATATATATATATATAGGGGAGGTTAAAATGAGAACAATTATTAAACTGAGAACATGAGAACAAATCTAGATCACGTAATTTTAAAAGAGGCCTTTCACTGCAACCAACGCCAAAAAAGACGCTTACGTCGATTGCTTCCCCTGTCTCTCTCCTTCGCCGGCAATCTGGAGTCGGTTAAGTTTTTTTTGACGATTACTGACATGGATGTGAAATTGGATTGAAATTAGTTCAAGATTTGAAGTCAACGAGCTTCAATTACAATTTTTAAGCATCGATTAACAGAGTATATGAAACATTGCCGGCAATCTACATCTTCCTGCTGCCGGAGCTACTTCCCCGCAGACTCTCTTCACCGTCGTCTCTGCTTCCTGCTCACATCTCCGTCAACATCGACTGCTCACGTTCCCGTCGCCTGCTGCCGCCTTTCCCGGTTGTCCTTCTCCTTGTTGCTGCTGCTCCCTGCTTGCGACGGTAAGGTCTCCTCTCCTCACCGTCGTCGGTTCATTTTTCCGTTCAAACCGCCGACCAAATTGTCGGAGATGAGTTTTCAATCCAAATTGATGAAAGTTTTAACTCCAAATCATAGACATTTGCAACATTAAGAAAAAGAACGAATAGAAATCTTTGCCCCAATTTAGATTTTTTTTGAACACCAATGAAAAACTTTATGGATTCTCTCTAAGGATTTAACCATAGTCAGCACTGATTGTGGCGGCATAGTTAAAGATGACTGGGTTGGTTTTGGATGAAATTCATGAAGATAAGGTGGTCGACGAAATGCCTGACGACGGGAGTTTGTCAAAACCGAAGGATAATTTGGAATCCAGCAAATCTCCCGATGCAGGTACTGGGAAAAGTGCGACTGAAGTGGTTGAGCCTTCTATCGAACAGCTTTACGATGATGTATGTGAGATGCAAAGTTCCGATCAGTGCCCCAATTTAGATAACTTATGTGCGACATAAATATCAGACTTCCTGTACTTCTCCATATTAATCGTAATTCTTTTGCCTCGATGCCTTTAGGTAAAATTGTAACATAAAGCGGTGTAGAAATCTTCTTCATTGCGTTGTTATTTAAACCAACCTTCTTTACAGGTTCAACCATTCAATACACACTTGTTTTAGATTGGGTTGTTTTCTTCTTCATTTTAAGAAATCGCCCCTCCCAATCATCTATGTTATCATCTGCCTTGGCTGCACCCACTATCTAATCCAGAAGCTTGAATAACAATATCAAAAGTTCATTCATGAATTTCGTTGAACACCTGGATTGCACAAAAAAACTCCAATGATTTTTATTCAGACCCAAAAATGAAAATCCTTAACTTCTGAGCTTTATTATCATTTATTTTTTTTTGAAATGTCTAATTAGTTATCTCATAGTTTGTGCCTATTGCAATGCCTAGTAGGTGTTTGTTGAAATGTCTAAATGAAAGTTAAGTGACAAATCACTAATGATTGTTGACAGTAAACCAAGAAAATCAGGAAGTGGCATATTCACATGAAAGTTAAGTGACAAAATCACTAATGATTGTTGACAATAAACCAAGGAAATCAGGAAGTTAAGTTGCACCGCTGTCGGAATTGTCTCAAGGAAATTGCTGAGTTGTTTTGAAAGGTCTGAAAAAATTAAAGTTAGTAGTTAACCTATGTGTGCCCCCATATGCCCACCAACTGTTTGTTGAAAGGTCTAAACGAATTTGTTGGGTTGTTTTGAAACCTATATAGTTCTTTTTAGTTGGGTTGTTTTCTTATTATATGTATTTAATCACATGTGATTAAACATTGTTAATCACATATGATTAACCTATTCATAGGCGATAAACCCTATTATTCACATGTGATTAAAACATGTTATTCATATGTAAATATGTACATAAGTAATTTTTTATTTTTAAATAATTTTTCTTAATATATGTATTCAATCACATGTGATTCTGAAATCTTGTTCACATGTGATATGTTTTTTTTCAATCACATGTGATTATACCTTGTTATTAAGCGCTTAATCATATATGATTCTGAAATCTTGTTCACATATGATATGTTTTTTCTTCAATCACATGTGATTAAACCTTGTTATTTACATGTAATTAAAACATGTTATTTATATGCAAATATGTATATAATGATTTAAAACAAGTTCGACAAAATGACTGAAAGAAACTTTCGTCCAAATCCGCCTATCAGTGGTCCTTGCACTCACCCCGACCTCAAAATACACCACCAAACTCAAAAACCAGTCTCACACCCCTATTCTCTGTCATGTCGAAGTCCAAGGAGCTGTAGGCTTGTTCAGGTACCATTAAGTGCTTAATCATATATGATTATGAAATCTTGTTCACATGTGATATGTTTTTTTTGTTCAATCACATGTGATTAAACCTTGTTATTAAGCGCTTAATCATATATGATTCTGAAATCTTGTTCACATATGATATGTTTTTTCTTCAATCACATGTGATTAAACCTTGTTATTGACATATTCACATGTGATTAAAACATGTTATTTATATGCAAATATGTACATAATGATTTTTTAATGTTTAAATAAAATTTCTTATTATATGTATTTAATCACATGTGATTAAACATTGTTGATCACATATGATTAAGCTATTCACATGTGATAAAACCCTATTATTCACATGTGATTATAACCTTGTTATTCACATATAATTAAGTTATTCACATGTTATATATATTTAAATATGTACATAACAAAATTTTTATTTTTAAATAAATTTTCCTATCATATGTATTTAATCACATGCGATTAAACATTGTTATTCACATATGATTAATTATTCGCATACGATTAAACCTTATTATTCATATCTGATTAAAAGACCATCATTCACTTGTGAATATGCACATGTGAATAGTGGGGTGGGGTGGATCGGGAGTGAGTGGTAAAAAATTAAAAAATTTTTGGTGGGCGGGGTGATGGTACGGTAGGGGTGGGGGTGGTAGGGGTAAGGTAGGATGGGGTGCTGGTTGGTCGGGTGGGGTGGGTTAGGGTGGAGTGGATCGGGAGTGAGTGGTAAAAAATTAAAAAAAATTTGGTGGGCTGGGTGATGGTACAGTAAGGATGGGGTAGTAGGGGTAGGGTACGGGGGGTGGAGTGGGTAGGTTGGGTGGGTGTTAGTTGGTGGGGTGGAGCGTAACTGAGTGACAAAAAATTGGTGGGGGTGGGTAGGGTAGGGTGGGTGCTGATAGGTTGGGTGGAGCGGGAGTTGGTGGTAAAAAAATTAATTTTTTTGTGGTGGGGAGAGGTGGGTGGGTAAGGTGGGGTGGGGTGGGTAGGGTAGGGTGGGTGCTAGTGGGTGGGGTGGAGCGGGATTGGGTGGTAAAAAAATTAAATTTTTTTGGTGGGTGGGGTAGGGTAAGGTTACGTGGGGTGGGTAGGGTAGGGTGGGTGCTGGTGGGTGGGTGGAGCGGGAGTAGGTGGTAAAAATATTAATTTTTTTTGGTGGACGAGGTATGGTACGGTGGGGTGGGGTGGGTGCTGGAGAGAGGGGTAGAGCGGGAGTGTGAAAAAAAATAAAAAAACTGGTGGGTGGGGGGTGGGGTAGGGTAGGGTGGGTGCTGGAGGGTGGGGTGGAGCGAGAGTGGGTGGTAAAAAAATTTAAATCTTTTTGGTAGGCGGGGTAGGTGGGTAGGGTGGGGTGGGGTGGGTAGGGTAGGGTTGGTGCTGGTGGGTGGGGTGGAGCGGGTATGGATGGTAAAAAAATTATTTTTTGTGGTTGGCGGGGTAGGGTATGGTAGGGTGGGATGAGGTGGGTAGGGTAGGGTGGGTGCTGGTGGGTGGGATATAGCGGAATTGGGTGGTAAAAAAAATTAAATTTTTTTTTGGTGGGTGGGGAGGGTGTGGTAGGGTAGGGGTGGCATGGGGTGGGTAGGGTAGGGTGGGTGCTGGTGGGTGGGGTGGAGCCGGAGTGGTTGGTTAAAAAATAATTTTTTTGGTGGGCGGGGGGGGGGGGGGATAGGGTAGGGTGGGTAGGGGTAGGGTGGGTAGGGGTAGGGTGGAGTTGGAGCGGGAGTGGGTAGGGTGGGTGCTGGTGGGTGGGGTGGAGCGGTAGTGGAGGCGTAAAAGTTTGCTGGTGGTTGCGGTGGAAGGGGGCGGAGGATGTCTCTTATAAAATTGTGTCGCTTATATTTGTTCTCATGTTCTCAATTTCAATAATTATTGAAAATGTTCTCATTTGAACCTTCATCTATATATATATATATATATATATATATATATATATATATATATATATATATATATATATATATATATATATATATATATATATATATATATATATATATATATATATATATATATATATATATATATATATATATATATATATAATATATATATATATATATATATATATAATATATATATATATATATATATATATATATATATATATATATATATATATATATATATATATATATATATATATATATATATATATATATATATATATATATAGAGTCCATTTCAAGGAAGAACCATTTTTTTCCTAGGAACCTAGAAACCTTTTGACTGAATTTTTTTTTTCAAAAAAAAATGACATAATACACCTAGTCGCTTATATTTAAGACTTTTTGTCAAAAAAAAATTGAAAAATAATATGTATACACGAAATGTGCATATATGCACTTTTTTCGCAAATGTGTATATGTACACATTTCGTGCATATGTACACATTTCGTGTATACGTGTTTTTTTTTCAATTTTTTTTACAAAAGGTCTTAAATATAAGTGATTAGTTGTATTATGTCATTTTTTAAAAAAAAAAATTTCAGTCAAAAGTTTCCTAGGTTCCTAGAAAAAAAATGGTTTCTATTTGATATTTAGTCTATATATATATATATATATATATATTCTTAGGAACCTAGGAACCAATTCTGATTGGTTGAATCATAAAAGGGCATGATAGTCATTTAACAAATATCATTTAATTCTGAATTTTTTATTTTTGGCAATAATAGTAACATCTCCAAAAAATAAGCCTAACAAATTTGAACTTTCAAATTTAAAAAAAAAATAGATTTTCGTATTTAAAAAAAATCATATTTTTTTGAAATTTAAGAAACATAAATTTTTTGAATTATTTATATATATTCCCAGATTCTTGAAATTAAAAAAAAAACATATAAATTCATGTATTTGCAGGTGTATATAGTTGTATATATACATACTCACAGGTGCATATATGCATCTTTTCATACATCACATATACATATTTTTATTTTTAATATATGAATGAAAATAATAAAAAACCAATTTATTAAAAATAATGATATACAACTATTTTGAACGATACATACGTAAAATATAAAAAAAAACAACAAAAGTTCAATAATTCAACAAATCAATATATATTCATCTTTCTATTCTTTGATCAACATGTTTTCTTCGGTTTATCACTTTTCGCTTCTCCGGTTCCCTTTAAAACTTCATCCAAATCTATTCAAACGTTCATAAAATGGAGTAAGAATCAAGATATTAAGAATATTTTAAAAAAATGCATATATGCATGTCCAAATAGCATATATGCACATACATACATAAAAATAGAGACATGTGCATTTTTGCACATACACACAGACATATATGCATATATGCACATATATGCATATATGCACATATAGGGGCGGACCTAGGGTGGTTCCCCCGTGTGCACGTGCTCCCCCTGAAATTTGATTCCGTAGTGTAAAAAAAATTATATATAGGTGCCCCTCCTGAAAAAATTTTTATATATAGGTGCCCCCCGTGTCTATTTTTTCTGGGTCCGCCACTGTGCACATATATATAAAAATGAACAAATAGACAATATGTAAGAACATTCATAAAAATACATTTGTATATCTACATATACACATATATTTGTGCACATATACACATACATATATGCATATATGCACACATATATTTGTGCACATATACACATACATGTATGCATATATGCACACATATATGCATTTATGCACACATATATTTGTGCACATATACACCTAAGACACTCATCAAAATATCATTTTGCTTTTTTAGTAGAAGAAACCAAACACTTTACCACCAACATTCTTCCTCCTTGCTTCTTCATGATCCATGACATATGGGATTGATCTATTGCATTTCAAAGAAACATTGAGTTAAACGTTAAGGGTTAAATGCAATAATAGAAATGTGATTAAAAGGTGAATTAAACAAAATTGAATTTGACAGAATCAAACAAAAGTCCTCATTTACACAATAAAGACAATGGTGAGTGTGAATTGCCAGAATCAATATACACAAGTATAATTGACATTCAATTTCTACTAACTTTCTTTCCAATATGCATCAAATTGGTATAAAGCAGTTCTGACCATTGGAAGTCGTTCAAATTGGTGATTTTCGACCCGTCACTCAGCATAGCCAAGTGTTAGGTTATTATACATACAGACCAAGAGACTACAACATACAGACCAAGAGAGTACAACGTGTTAGAGTACAACGTGTTAAGCCTCCTGTAAGGTAGAGACCATTTGTAATCGACAGATGTATCATTGGTTCTGTAAGGTATAAGCCCCTGTACTGAAAAGGATGTAGTCGATTCTTTGAGGCAATTTAACAAACACCTGGTAGGCATCTCTTTGCTGGAACGATACTGGACGGCTGACCTGTTTTTTCCGAATATCGGCTGAAATTGAGAAGAATCAGAAAGAGAAAAAACTGGCAAAAGTTCAACGTAGTCACAAACATACTATGGAAATTACTTCTCGAGTTGATGCTCATGCTGATAAATGTAAACAAGATAGAAAAGAACTTATTAAAAGTAAAAGATCATCGGTTTCTTCAAACTCTGTTGTTGGTGTTGGTGTCATCGTTGACGAGATGGTGGATGACAAACCGTTTGACGATACTTCCGGTGGTTCCATTCCAGACGTCCCGTCTCTAGTTGTTGTTGGAGGCGTAGCTGCTGCAGTTCCTCCTATTGCCCCCCACGCTGTCGTTCACGCTGAGACCGGAGGTGGGATGGTGGATGGCATGGTTGACGGTATGGTATTGGAAGACGAGTTTTCTGATAGCAGCGCTGCTGTAGAAGACGGAATGGTGGAAGACGTCGGCTCCTCTGACGATAGTGATGGTGAAGACTACATCGCCGGAGATGTGTTGGTGGAGGACGGTGGCTTGTGCTCGCTGCCAGTCGCTGTATCTACAGGTGAGAAGAGACATTATGTGCCGGAATTCGAGGTCACCGCTGCAACGCTGCTAGACCTGGCAATGGAGCGGGTTTGGAGCGGATCGACATTGATCCAAACCCGTTTATCAAATTTCAAAAGTTAACCCAAACCCGATCCGTAACCCGCAGGGTTTTGAATAATCAAAGTCATACCCTTATCCACCGGATCAACGGATACCCAAACCCGATCCGTAACCCGCATTGTAACAAATATAACATGAATCACATTTTTGCTCAATACTTATAAAATAATTTTTTCATAATAAAACAAACTTCTAATATACCTTAATACCTAAAATAACAATTCCAAAACAAAACAAACGTCTACTATTGGAAACATGCATGAGAAAATGTAAACGTTGAGATGCATCTTCAAAAAATCCAAAGTCCGACCGACGCACTAATCATCTGAAAAAAAGCATGCACATATAAATAAATAATAAGGTGTTTAAAGTAAAAAATATTAAGTGACTTCTAGAGTTAAAGCAACATACTTATTTTGTTTCCTCGACGGTAGCCAATCTTGTATAGTCACCAACGCCTCTACAGTTTCCGAGGTTAAGGACGAACGACTTTGTTAAGATCGAAGCCATTGTTGATCTTTATTCCACTTGGAGTCGAATGATATTCAAGATTCACGAATCAGGATTTGGAACGACTCCTCGAGGACCTGACTCTCGAGTATTGTGTTTGTCTGTGACTTCCTATACGCTATCGGCTATACCTCTATGTCCCGTAATTATAAAATAATTAATTTATATATAATAAATTTATTTTAATATAATTTTATACGGGGCGGGTTATTAACGGAGCGGATCGATAATGATCCAAACCCAACCCTTTTACTTAAAGGGTTAACGGGTACGGGTCGTTAGCGGGTTAACGGATCATAAATAACGATCCAAACCCATATAATTTGCACGGGTTTGGAGCGGATCAGGGTCAAAACCCGCTCCATTGCCAGGTCTAAACGCTGCTAGGGTTTAGAAAGAGGTAATACGATGTAGAAGAGAGAGATTGAGAGATCTGATGAGAGGAGAGATATGAGAGAGCCGATAAAATGGCTGATCCGATGAGGGAATACGACAGAGAAGAGAGATTGTTTCCTATTTAATTGGTATTTAATTGGGTGTTTCCGGATTTAGTTTGTTTTTATACCGAAATTGCCCCTAATTTCTTTTTTAAAAAGTCAAATATATTATTGAAATTAATATTAATTACAAAACTGCCACTTTGCATCATAACCTTTGATTTTTTTGATCTAACGATCCACGAATGGTTCCTAGGTTCCTAGGAAAATAATGGTTCTCATTTGATATTTAGTGTGTGTATATATATATATATATATATATATATATATATATATATATATATATATATATATATATATATATATATATATATATATATATATATATATATATATATATATATACAAAACTGCCACTTTGCATCATAACCTTTGATTTTATATTTTCCTAGGAACCTAGGCTCCAAATTTGAAAACTAAATTTCAACCCTAAATTTTCATTCGGGTCAAAAGTGGTCAAAAGAGGTCAAAAGTGATCAAAAGTGATCTCTCTTTCTTGTTTTATCGGACATCGATCTCTCTTTCTTGTTCTTGTTCCCCAAAAGCTATGATTCGCTATTTCATTTGTCCATTTGTGGTGAGAATTGAGCCATCTAAAAAACAAATATAGGTAACTTTTTAATAGATTACTAGGTAATTATATTTAATAAATAATAATAGATTAAAGTTAATTAAACTAAAAAATAAACCAAATAAAAAATGAAATATATAAGGGTAAAATGGTTATTTCAAGTCTGTCAGGGATCAAGCGCGTAACAAAAACATAAAATAAGGACCGTCCAAGTTAAAAAAAGAAGAACTTTGATGCGCATCTCGAATTAAAAATAAATCAAACTTTGCTATTTTTTATATTTATATATTTTTAAATAAATTCCTTTATAATTTAGGGTCTCCGATTAATCCCAGATTAGTCGGATTAATCGCTTAACCCCACCCGACCGCCAAGCTACCGTCAAACGATTTTTACAACCTTGATATATATATATATATATATATATATATATATATATATATATATTCATATGTGGACATCAATTGATTTTGGGATAACGATGATTTCTGATTTCAAATTGGTGATAATATTCTTTTTACCCGGCTTGATTGGATAATCTCACTAATTTCATACTTACCATAATTTGGTGATATGCAAATTCTCTGATTTGCCCTTGAAATTCTTGTTAGCCAACATGATAGTTTTAAAATACCATTTATTTACAATTGTGCCATTAGAATCTTAATTAACCATTAATAACAATGATCCAATGGTCTTAATTGTGTCACACACTCACACTATATTTATGTTCCATATTTGATACTTTATATATATATATATATATATATATATATATATATATATATATATATATATATATATATATATATATATATATATATATATATATATATATATATATATATATATATATATATGGGATCAACATAGAACCAAAATTATGCATAGAACAATAGAACCATCTTCTTGACCGTTAGATCAAAATAGGGTGATAAGGGTATGATGGTAAAATAATTTTTTTTTTTTGAAAAAGGAAATAATAATTTATTAATTATATTTCTAATTTATAGAAATTATGTTCATAAATGAACACCCACATTCATAATCATTTTATATTCAGAACTAAACATTCATAATCAAATAATGTTCAAGTTACATCTATCACGATTAGTATTTGTAACCAACTAATGTTCATATATGAACATCGACGAAAAATACGAACATATACACATGTTCATAAATGAACATTGACAAATATTGATAAATATACAAACATACACACATGTTCGGAAATGAACATTCACAAACATTAATGAAATATGAACATACACACATGTTCAGAAATGAAAATTGACAAATATGATGAATATTGTTCCCATATGAACATTCATAACATGTTAAGAAATGAAGATTTATAACATTGATGAAATATATGAACATACACACATGATCAGAAATGAACATTCATAAAGCCTAATTAATATATATCCAAAAATATCCAAAACTTACCTAATTTATATAAATCAAATCTCAAAATTGTAGAAGTTTCCTAAATTACACGTATATGTTCATTTCTGAAAATACTCATATGTTCATTGATGAACATGTTTAGAAATGAACATTCATAATATTGATGAAATTGAAGAACATGCACACATGTTCAGAAATGAATATTGAGGAAGCCTAATTAATATCTATCCAAAAATATCCAAAACTTACCTAATTTATATAAATCAAATCCCAAAATTATAGAAGTTTCCTAAATTACACGTATATGTTTCTGAACATACATATATGTTCATTGATAATGATTGTCTTCAAAATCCCAGAATTTGTTCAGAAATGAACATTCATAACATTGATGAAATATATGAACATACACATATGTTCAGAAATGAACATTCATCAAATTTAATTAATATATATCAAAAAATATCTAAAACTTACCTAATTTATATAAATCAAATCCCAAAATTATAAAAGTTTCCTAAATTACACGTATATGTTCATTTCTGAACATACATATATGTTCATTGATGAACATATATGTATGTTCATACATGAACCTTGTCTTTAAAATCCTAGAAAATAGTCTTGTTCAGAAATTGGTCATGTTCTTAAGTGAACATTGTAGAATATTGTTCATGTTCACACATGTTCAGTACTGAACATGTATGAATATTCATATATGTTCATAACTGTTCTTAAATTCCAGCCATCATGTACAAGAATAAAATCAAATTGAGTAACAATAAAGAAAAAGAATTTATTGAAAAAATTTGGATGATTGCGACTTCACCAAAAGATTGATGGTGGTTAATGAACCAGATCTGCTGGTGGTGGTGATGAGCTCTCGATTACAGACCATTTGATGACGAAAAAGTGAACATTTATAGAAAAACTAGAAAAATCCAGTCATGTTCATTACTGAACATAGATGAACAACAAATTTTTTGTGCAGATTCAGTGGTTTCGCCGGTAGTGCTGCCGCCAATCAATCCATCATCCACGTCCTCTCGATGAGTTATTGTATTGATTCTAGGTGGTTGTATCGATTCCAAGTGCTTCCTTCTACATCCATCATCCTACACTTCTGTTGAGCATGTCAAACCAACAAAATAAAAGAGTTGAAATATGGTTTTAAAATGATTTGTTGATTATTAATATTTCGTGATTGTACTACTTGATATAAATACTAACTATGTAGTATAAATGGCAAGCAGGGTCGATCCACAGGGAGCGATGGTCTAATGGATTACACCTTGATTTCACGAGATTTAAACTTGTAAAGAAAGTAACAAAAAGGGGGGGGGGGTTTGATGTTTAGTTGGAATACGATTGTATAATTGACTTGGGACAAAATATAGAAAAATTGCTTTTGTATTTTATAATTTGGGGACAAATTCTGGTTTTGTATTTTCAGTCATATGATTGGAAATAACAAATAGAATGATGTTTATAACTTTAATCTTTCTAAGTTGGTACTTGTGTATGTCTAAAAGCTCGGACATACACCATTCACCTAATGTATCTTAGTCAAGAGAAGCTCGTTGACTAAGACTAATCTTACTAAGCAAGTCTAGATAAGATCATATAATTTGAATGAAAGATTGCATTATGTTTTATGTGAATGTTCCCAACAATGTTCAATACTCCTAGACAAGCGTTGAAACGTCAAAACATGAGATATGATTTTCACCATAAAATGATGATTATCACAAATAACATTTTATGAAACAATTACACGGATTTCATAATTTGTATGACTAGATTGATTTATATTTAAGATCAAATGGCCAATATGAAATAAATAAAAACCAAACACTTGTTAAGTCTCAAAATCATATCACTAGAAAGAGGTAAGATTACATCAAACTATATATTTAAATCACAATCATAATCCTTAATACAAAACTAGAATAATAAGGTTACTAGCCACTCATGACTAGTAAAAGAGAAACAAACTTACAAAATAAAGATAATCCACACTTGAAGTTGCACAAATAACACAAACAATGTATCTAGAGTATGTTACAGGAGAGAATGGAAGATTGGATGCCTCTAAGGCTAACCAAACACATCTATTTATACTAGGACACCAAGGGTAAAATGGTAATTTGAACATGAGCAAACATCATCATTTCAATACCCACTTCCTTCATCACATGGCCACAAATCTGAATGGGATCTGGATCTGGTCGTGTAACATGAGTAAGACAGCACAAGAAGGATTAAACAACTCATAGTGGGCCAAAAAGCAGATCTGGACATCAAATAAAGTTACACGGCCGTGTAACTTTCAGGGCCATAAATTACACGGTCGTGTAATTCTGCACAACTCCCCTGGGCTCCACTTCAGCTTACATGGCATCCTATGTGGCAAAAAAAGTTAAACGGCCGTGTAACTTCAAGGCATAAAGTTACACGGTCGTGTAACTTACTGTTTGGTCTTCGGGACGATTTTTTGTAACTTCCTCGTTTGGGCTCCGTTTCTTCTGAGATTTTCCGTGTAGCCTCCCATTGTCTTCTAACATATGATTCATCCTTCAAAAGCACCTAAAAACAACCACAAAGTGTGAAAGTAGATTGCTATTCTAGAAATCCCGAAAAACATGAAAATATGCATAAATGAGAATCAAATGCAAGATAAAAGAGGGATTAAAAGGTATTAAAACATGCCTAAAAATACACTTAACAAATATCCCCAAGCTTAGACTTTTCTTGTCCTCAAGGAAAACAAGGATCAAAACAATGCGGATAACAAACTACAAAGTAGAAAAAGAATAGACACCTTAGGTAGCAACCAAGACAACATCAATCATAACTAAAAATCATGTCAATTTGGACCCTATGCACATATAAGTTAGACCATCTATTCAAAACAAGAGTCCATTAAAAGGGACAAATTTTTATCAATTACTTAGCATAAGCACGTCAGGCCAAAATATAAACTCACACATGAAACCTTCACTTAGTATTCAAAGCGTCCCGCAAGCAAAGGACGTGCTCACAATTGTTCACTCTTCTCGTGTTTATTCACTCATGTCACAAGATGTGTGACCTCGCAAGCTCCGTCTTCAATATTTGGCTATAAACACTCATTTTTATAGGAGGGGCGCTCGGATATCGAACTAGGAAGCTATACTAAGTTGACTTTGACCAAGTCCTCCAACCGACCACATTTGCATACCATTTACTAAACACATGATTTTCCAAAACAGAGGGACAAAAACAAAAATTACAACTCGAATCCTAATTACAAAAGATGGATACCTAGACGACCGAAACAACTAATTCTTTGGACTTCAAATTGACCCAAAATGTATGAAGATTTTTAAAACATGGTCAATGTATGAAGTTGTAACTAGATCAAAATTAGATTTAGTTGTTGAAAGCAAAAAGAATGAAATGAGGCTTTCAAAACAAGTAACCGCATTATTGTGTTTTTGTGGAAAATTTTCACTAAGATGACTCGAGTGATCACTTGGTTCGGTCTTTTATTTTATTATATATATATATATATATATATATATATATATATATATATATATATATATATATATATATATATATATATATATATATATACACTAGCTGCGTACCCGCGCAATGCGGCGGCGGCAAATAGTTTCATTTCGGCAATTACTTTTTAGGTTTTAGGTTGCAGATGGGAGGGGGAGTTGGCGAATATGAGAGTGATTAATTTCTTTTCAAGCTATTGATTACCTTTCCAACGATATAGGGGACGGTAAATACCTGAGAGTGTGGGACCAAAAATGGAAAAAACTTTTAGAAATCGGTTTGGAACTATAGGGATATTTTGCACTGAAATGATAAATAGAAGTAGAATGTTATAATCTGCACAAAAGACAAAGTAAACAAAGGGGCAAGGGGCAAAACAATTTTTTGGACCAAAAGTGTAAAAATTCTTAAATCTAACAAATTTTGTAAAAACAAAAACTACAAGGCTATAATCCGCAAAAAATAAAACTAAGTAATTTCTTGGTTTGGGCAGAACTCGCATTTAAGGAAAGTACAATGCTATAATAACAACAATAATAGAAGTGCAATGCTATAATCCAAAAGAAATAGACAAAGTAAAAATTTAGTTTGGGGAGAATTTTCATTTAAGTAAAATACAATGCCATAATCTGCCAAAGTAAACATTTACAGTGCAATAAATTTAAAAAATTAAAAAAGTCAAAGAAGCCAAAGTAAACATTTACAGTGCAATAAATTTAATCAGTTTTTTTATAAGATCTAAATTATCAAAAACAAACCAAATACGTTTTAATTCATTTATTTAAGACCGATTAAGTTGTAGTTGATATATATCGTCACTAATTTTAAGCATCATAATAGAATAATGCGTCTTCATTAGAGGTTTTTAAAATAAAATTACTTCTAAAGTTTGGTCTTCCTATACAAAACCGTCTTCATAAACATTGTTACATAATTCTCACGTTAGAAATCAAAAGAGCCCAATTGTATCAATTTTCACTGCTATATTTTTTAAACATATCACTAAATTCAAGTCGTATACTTTTAAACCAACATATTTACAAATAGATTACAAAGTCCCATGCAAAACAACATACCAACAAGTGTCTACCCAATTGTATCTATTTTTACTACTACGGTTTTCAAAGTACATTGTTCTAATAAGAAAAATAATTAAAGATACACTGCATTCATTGGGTAGATACTTCAAAGTACAAAGACTTAAAAAAACATTCACAATGAAATAGATTAAAATAATGTATGCTATAAATACTTGCACATTCGCTACAAACCCTTGTACTACAGCGTCGATTTTAAAATACTTCCATCTTCAAATCAAATCTTGTTAAATTCAACCAAAGACACAACCTTCTTGATACCACACCTTATTTCCCCTTTGGTAAAGCATCATAATCCAAGAGTAACCTGAAATACTACAAAAGAAAATTTAGGTTGTTAAAAGCTTGATACCACACCTTATTTCCAAAGTACGTTGCTTAATTAGAAGCATACGTCAATTGCACATTTGGAATTTGTCCCATTTGCAAGGTTTAAATATGTCCCACAAGAGCAATTAAGTTAGTTTAATAGACAATCAAGTGTGAATAAAGCCATGGACTAACGATTTATAAAAATAAACCCGATTGTACCTGGTGGTAGAAAAGAGCAGTGTGTGACAACTAAACAGCTGCATCAACATCAGTCGCAATCTAGGAACCTGGAATCAGGGTCAAACATATAGATGCTGATGTTTCAAAATTTTCAAAGTTTTCAAAAATTTCAATGTTTTCAAATTTTGAAAATCCGAAAAACTTGGGCGGGAGCTAAGTTTCAAAAATTTCAAAATTTTCAAATTTTGAAAATCCGAAAAACTTGGACGGGAGCTAAGTTTCAAAAATTTCAAAGTTTTCAAATTTTGAATATCCGAAAAGTTTGGACGGGAGCTAAGTTTCAAAATTTTCTAAGTTTTCAAATTTTGAAAATCAGAAAAACTTGTACGGGAGCTAAATTTCAAAAATTTCTAAGTTTTCAAATTTTGAAAATCCGAAAAACTTGGGGGGAGCTAAGTTTCAAAAATTTATAAGTTCTCAAATTTTGAAAATACGAAAACTTGGGCGGGAGCTAAGTTTCAAAATTTCCAAAGTTTTCAAATTTTGAAAATCCGTAAAAATTGGGTGGGAGCTAAGTTTCAAAAATTTCAAATTTTTCAAATTTTGAAAATCTGAAAAGCTTGTGCGGGAGCTAAGTCAAAAAAATTTCTATGTTTTCAAATTTTGAAAATCCAAAAAACTTGGGCGGGAGCTAAGTTTCAAAATTTTCAAATTTTGAAAAACCAATCAAATTTCAATGTTTTGAAATTTTCAAAGTATTCAAATTTCAAATTTCAAAGTATAAACTATAAAAAAGTAAAAGATGTTAGCAAGTCTCTCAAGTCAAAGTCAAACATTTATTAAGACCATGTATGCATGACTCACCGAGTATAAGGTCGGTTTAATATATGGACTGTCCACTTCTTTACCTTCCACCATCCCCATGATTTGCTAACCTCTGGATCCGCAGGTTGCCCCTCTCGTGGAACGGGTCGCTCCAATATATTCAAGAAAAGAACCATCCAAGCATTGAACACATTTGGGTCAAACAATTTCTTCGGAATCTCCACCTGAACAACATTTAATTCATATTTCATTCACAAATAATAATGTATATATTATTGGCTAACAAATAACTCTAACCATAACCAACAAATTAGTGATAAAAATATGTCACATAACTTACATATATGGACGACCAGAATATTTTGCAGATGAGTTTAATCAAATCTGCTACTTCAATTGATGGATTTCCCATCTTATCTTTTGTCCATTTGTGTTAATGTATGTGATTTGAAATCATATTTCATATTGAGGGTCTTTAAAATCAAACTTCCAACAGGTATGAAAGGTGGAGCAGATTAAGAAAATGGATATCAAACCAGAATCTCTCACCATTTAACTCACCTCCTCCAAACTCTGTTTCACGAACCAAACACCTGAAAGAAAAATAAAAATCTTAGATTACAGCCTTACCATTGTTAGCCCTTTTATTAGAAATATCGAGATTGCAAACTCACCATTACTTAAAAAGCCAGTTAGAACATCAAACCTAGTGATAAAAACATCTCTCCAAAGCCGATAAAAACCTTATGATAAAAAAGATATTTCTACAGAAGAAAACAGATTCCTTCATAGATTTTTTGAAACACGCCAAAGAGAAGGAGCTGCCAGCACCGACTATACCATGGATGCGAAGAGGTAGGAGAAAAGAACCAACCTTACCTTCCTTCAAGCAGATATGAACTTCTATTGGAGGCTTTTTGCATGTCGAAGACAATAACCCGCTGCTCCACATACATCCTTGTCGTACTACAAAATACGAAAGATGTACAACAATAAAAAGATATTTATGCAATTTTGACCAGCACTTTCAAACGAAAACATATAAAAATGTCTTCTATTGACTACCCCCACCCCTACAAACTCTCGAGCCCTTGTACCTACTAAAATTTATACCTGCATCTGGGAAGATCAGAAGAAGCACCAACAATTTGAAAAAAATGATTCAGATACCTTTTCATCGTCGACTGCATCAATGGCTTCTTCAAGCCAGAAACCACTTCATTTTTATCTAATGGGTTTAGTAATTATGAATGAAAATCACTGAGATCTAGTTGTGGTGTAGAGAAATAATCTTGATTTCTTAAATAATACTTACCCGGTTCTGGTTTTGAGGATCGATGGGCCGAGGTTGCCAACGGGAAATGTGCGGTGGTGTTGACGATTGTAGTGGTAAATAGTGGTTGTCGATGGAGGAATCGGTATGTGGTGGATGATCCAAGCTATCTTGGTTTTTGTTCTTTTTGAAGCATAACTGCATCGATCCAGTGAAGAATATTGGAGCGATGACAACAAATTGGAAGGTTGCAACCGATTGTGAGATCGGCATATGATTGTAAGCGATGGGTATTCAGTCAAGAATTTAGAGAGAGAGAGAGAGAGAAGAGGGGAGACAGAAACGATTTTAGTTTTGAAATCCCATTTTGAAATTTGAAATGGCCGCCCATTTTGATATCTTTTATCTTTGCCGGAGGAAGAGTACGATTAGTATTGGAGGTGGAACGTGGGTGTGTTGGGATGCATATATTTGTAGTACATTATGTATAAAAATATGTATATTATGTATTAAAGTTTGTACTATCTTAAAATTAAGATCTTAATGCATTGAGTGTTTGTAATTTATGTATGTGTTATAATATAGTATAGATATATATATATATATATATATATATATATATATATATATATATATATATATATATATATATATATATATATATATATATATATATATATATATATATATTATATATTTTTTATTATTATTTTTTATGACCAATCTTTTAGAACCAAGTGAAATAATTTCTGGATTTTCACCATAAAAATAATTTTCACAAAATTTTGCTAAAAAGATTAGGCAAAATAGTTTTATGCTATTTTTGCAAACACACAAATGAAAAACTCAAACACACAAATGACCAAAATAATATAAACAAGGTCATATGACATCTATTCACACCTAGTACCATACAAGACCAAAAAAAAATGTAAAAAATAAGGTTTTTGTCCGTGACTTTGGAAGATCGCGATTTTGAGATAAACCTTATGTTTAATAAATAATATGCAAATGTATGGTCATGAGGGGGGACTAGTGCAACTTCCATAGTACTTCTCCTAGTTGATTACACACACTGATGAACTCACGGGTGGATAAGGCGTCCTTTGCTAGAATAGTTTTGATTCACTTTCATGTGTGTTTTTATATTTCACCCAAACGTATCTATGCTAGAAAATTAACAAAAAGAAGTTCCTAATGAAGATCTAAGGTTTCAAAAGATGGTGATGTTGTATGTAAATAGGGGACAAAAATACAAGAAATTAACTATGAGATGTATTATGGTTGCAATTTAAAGATGTCACATAGGTGAGAAGCAAGAGATAACAAAAATGCATGAAAAAGTAAAAAAAAAATGCAAGAAATAAAATATTTTTGAATTTTGTTGTTGTTTAAAATTTTTTTTAGGGATTTTAAGATTTAATTCCCCCATCCCCAAGCTTAAAATATAAGCAGTGTCCACAATGCTTTTAGGGAAGGAGGTAGAAACAATCTACTGAGGACCGGGGAAAGGTCCCCGGGGTGGATATGGAGGGTAAGGGTATGGTGGGTAATATGGGTAAGGTGGGTAATGAGGAGGCTGAAGTGGTTGGCTTCCGGACTGCTACGGTGGCTGCTGTGGCTGCTGCTGTTGCCATGGGTTAAGGACAACGGACCTGTGGAGATCAGTTAGGAGAGACATAACATCTTGGTTATGTTTGTATTGGGTCTCCCTAAATTGCTCAAAATCTTGTCGCAGCTCCATCTGGTTCGTGTCAATTTCATCTAAATTATCATAAATGTTTTGATAATCGAGGCGAAGGTCCGCAAGCTGAGAATTCATGTTAGCAAATTCCTCCATGTAAAGATTATGCTCGGGAGGAAATGAGCTTCCAGAACAGGAAGGACCGGGCTCTTGGGGGTGTCTTTGGGGCTCTCTCTCGGCTGGGTTAGGAGGTGGTGCGGGCAGGCCCATATTGGAAGCAGGCTTCCAATTGGTGCGAGAGACTGGGTCGGCTAAACGAAGTACTCGGGCGTTTCGGCTGTTTACCCGTAGATAATCGCGCCCACCTGCCTGCCAAATCTCATCGGATTCGCGGCGTCTAAATAACCGCATACCCTCAAGAACATCCGAGGTGAGGTATCGCTCACCTTTGACGATCTCAAGGTTATCAGGAAATCGGATGCCGAGGGATGGATGTTTGGCTATGAATGTGATAATTCCACCGCAGTGGACTTGGCCGAATGAGCTTCTACTTAATTTAAGTAGTTTATACATGATCCAGGATCCAAAATTTGGGGTTTTAGGTCCTGTGTTGATCATGCAATAAAGCAGCTCAAGCTCATTGAGGCCTGCCTTGCCTTGCTTATTTCTTCTTGCGGAAAGAAGATAGAAGCAATGATGCAGTGGGTGGCTTTGAGGACAGGGTGGATGATGCTGGAGGCTTTGGCGGATCTGGGGCGGTAAAAATTTTCTGTGGAGATTTGGGTCCAGAAAACGCCAACTTCTCGGTGGAATTGTCTGTTTAATTTGCCCCGTTGGTCATATGTATTGGCGACCGGCGCGCCAATGACAACGCATCGGTCATCGTGCGGTCAAAAATAAGAGAAAAACCTAACACACACTAGCACAGTGGTAGTTAGGGTCGATCCGCAGGAGCTTCGTGGTTAGACTAACTGAAAGATTACCAACTAGTAGTGTCACGCTACAGTCGCAGGATATAGTTTCTACCTTCCCAATCACTAATACCATAAAGCAATGATCAAACAAATTCAAGCCAAGCTAAGCGAAGCTCAAATGAACCTAGTCACTTTCTGAAATCAGAAGTACATCTCTGAATCAGAAGCAATCAAAGGCATCCAAACTAGCAAAATCAAGCAAAGCATAAACTAGCCACTAACTAAAGTTCTACTGAACAGTTACTAGCCAAGGTTCAATGCCTAAAAACTAACCTAATTAGCTACTGATTTCAGCAAGGGAAAACAGTTCCAACAAGGTCAAAACAATATCCAAACACAATTCAAGCATTCAAAAACCAAACACAAGCATAAAAACACCGAAATACCAATATTAAATGTAACCGAATGATTTTCATTCACCAAACTCGAATCCAAACATCCAAACAGTAACAAAATGAGACTAAAACAGAAGCCAAAGCTTAATATCAATGGTTGTTACTCCCAAAGATACAAAACCAAGCTTAATCCAAACTAATTAATTACAAATAAAATCCAAAACATGAAAATACCACTTAAGAAGTTGCTGAAACGAAATCTTGGAGTCAAAGAGCTTCAAGGTCGATTTTACACCCAGTCTTTGCTAGGGTTTTCGGCTGGAAATGCCTCTATTTATTGTTGCAATTTTCCCGCAGCCGCGCCGCGCCGATGAAGAATCCGCAGCGTGCGTACTAATCTTTTCCCATTTCTTCGGCATTTGAATGTGTTCCACCGCCTTAAGCCCGCGTCGCGCGTATCATAAATCCGCGGCGCGCGTACGAGTTTCATTGATTTTTCATTGTTTTCCAAAACTTCTTCCTTTTGCACGCTTTTAGTCCATGTTTCCATTCTTTTTCTCCAAACAAGTCCTGGCACGAAAAGTGAGAATACCCAAACATATTTGATATAATTTTATCAAGAACAGGGCTCAACAACGCCTAAAATACTTGATATCATTAGACGTTGTCAAACACCCCACACTTGTGCCTTGCTTGTCCCCAAGCAAGAGAGTTTTTAACAAATTATAATAAAGACTCAAACAATTTTTGACTGTGTTGAGTTTCAAAGTTTATTGCTCTTTGAGTTAGAGTGGAATAGTTCGCGAAAACATAATTGAATTGTTCTTTGGAATTCATGGCTTTCTAGAGAACCCTTGATTACAAACTTTCTGTCCACAATGAAGTGTACTTACTTATTCAGATTCTAAAGGCCATTAAGGAATTGTCCATGACTTTCGATGTTGTCCGTGTAGCGAGCTTTCGGAAATACCATCCCAGACCAGAAGATCTTAGGTGGTAAGGTGCATAAATCCCACCCATTTTAGACTTACCGGCTCGAACAACAAAGGCCACAGATTGACATTTCCTTCCTAAACTCCAATCCTAAAACAGCTCAATCTTCTAACTCCTAAAACTCAACTTATTTGACTAACTAATAGCATGATCACAAATAAACAGTATTTCTTGAAAAATACTGGTGCTATCACAATCACAAACCATTCATTTCAAAATTGCAATTTATTAAAAATTTTGAAAAATATTGCTAAGAATTGAAAATTTGATCATTTCTGCAAAAATTTCAAAAAATTTCTCTTTCGACCGTCCACACCCCACACTTAAAGTCGTACAACGTCCCCGTTGTACAAAATTATTTCAAAACAAGGGAGAAAGAGTTACCCCTTTTGGACGATAGACTGCTTGGTGCTCAATATCACAGGTATAATTGCGAACAAACGGATCCTTGATTTCGTATTCCGGAGTTGTAGCGCTACAGTGAACACGCCGGTGGTCGAGACAAGTGGAGGGGGCACGGTGACCCCACACTTGTCTGAGACAACTCCTTCTCATTTTGGTATACCATGCATAACTCAACAAACAAATTAAAACAAACATGACAAATAAAATATGAACAAAATATACAGATAGAGGTGTCATAAGTTTGTACATATATCCCAAAAAATATAAAAAGAAAGAAAGAAAGAAAAAAAAGTACATCAATCACTACCAGGTGGCCTGGAGGGTCCGGCCTCGTGATCGTGGGCCCTGGCTGGGAATGGTCGGGGGCGTCGGCCCTGCTGCATGGCCAAATCCAAGAGTACCTCCCCGATCCATGCCAACTGGTCCTCGATCCTGGCAACCCTGGCTGCCAGGTCCTCCTGCTGTGGCTGCAGCTCTGCCAGGGTTACTGGTGCTGGCTCTGGCCTCCAGCGTCTCCTGCCTGGCTGGGCGTACGCGGGCTGGGGTGCCTGCGGAGGCTCGGTCGGTGCCCGGATGAACTGCCCCGGGCGCTGCTGTTCAATGAGCCGCATCCACTCCAAAGTGCGCGCTGTAGTGCGGGATGGAGGCAGAGCGGTCAAGGAGGCAACCATGGGGGCAGTGAGAATACCATATGAGCGGGCCAGGCGGGTGATGAAATACCCCCTGGCTAGTGGGCTGCTGACGGAGGCGCCAGTCGAATGGGTGGAGAGGGCAACCGCGAGGGCGAAGGGGAGATGGAGGAATCGGGACGGGTCGAGGAGAGCCCATAGGAATGTCATGTCCTCCCCAGACACCTTCTCGCCTCCCTCCCGCTGCATGATGGAGGTGGAGACGATACGGTGCATGAGGCGGTGAAGTGGATCGCGGAGGTGGCTCTCCCTCGAGGTCCCTGCCTCATACATAACATTAGACAGCGGTGTCCAAATCTCCATGTTGGGAGCCCGCTCTGGTTGCCCCTGAATGCACGCACCGAAGAACTACGTGAAGTGGCGGTGCTGAAGATCCGCCGGAGTGTAGATGCCGGTGCGCCTCCCGAACTCCCGGAGGTTGCACTCCCTCTGTGCACCTCCCAGTCGAAAGCGGATGATCCTGGATCGTGGGTCCGACGCCCGAGGAGCGAAATGGATCGTGGAGAGAAACTCCAATAGTAGCTCGGTGTAGACCACGTCCTCGTCCGTGGCCATGATTCTGTCCCATCCACGGCAAGTAAATGATGCCTCCTCATGGGTCCAGGTGCGATGCAAGAATGGCTCGATCGCACCCCAGAGCCCAGCATCCCTCAGTATGTCTCTGTCAATGTCCGTCGCCTCGAGAACCCGGCGACCAATCAACGCGTCCCTCCATGAAATGTACTCTGCCGAACTAGCCAGTCCCTCGGGGAACTGGAGGAAAGCGTGCTCTAGTCTGAACACTATCTGTAAAAAGACACATAGCCACAAAACAGAAAAAATTGCAAAATTAGTCCTTCTTCCCCACCGCACCACGGCGCGGCCCAAGAGCAAGGGCGCGGCGCGGCGTGCGGCTGTTTCTAAACCCCGATCCAAACTCTCGATTTAACTTGCTAAAACTCGATCTAATCATACCACAAGGTAGCCTAGGTGCCGACTAACTCATCTAGGGTCTCCATTTGGCAAAACACACACCCTATGAGTTAGCATTAGCGATTCTAAGTTTTGAACTATTTTGGGCAAATCACTAAAATTTACTACCTAATCGCTAGTTTTAACAAGTAATAAGTAGTTAGAATAGCGTACATTGGCAGTGGAAACAAAATGAGCAAGAAAAATTGCAAGAGAATTTCGTTGATCAGAGCTCCGAGTCGTGTGTGGTTTGTGTGAGCCGCGACTTACCTTATAAAGGAGAAAATCGACTGATCGTTCCCCGCGTCGCGGATTTACACCTTGTGCGTCGCGCGTGTCACCAAATCAACCCCTACGCATCGGGTTGGTTTACGATCCCGCGTCGCGTAATTCAAAAACCCGCGGCGCGGTCTTTAAAAATTTCAAAACTTCTCAAATGACCCCACACTTATTTTAGACTACTAATACCTGCAAAAAGATTGATGTATTTTCATACTTAATTTAAAGAAATATAAATCCTAACTTATGACACGATGAGTTGCCTCCCAACAAGCGCTAAGTTTAACGTCTTCAGCCAGACGTACTACTCGTATGCCGAATCTTCTTCTTCTTGAACTCTTGATGGCATCTGATTGAATCCTGGCATGATGTTGTTGGCCATCATAGACATGAGAGATGTGAGTTGAGTCATTCGATCGCTCACACCGCTAATCCACTGTTGTTGAGATTCCAGGAGCTTAAAAACATTTGCCTCTCGTTCTCTTGATTCCTTTTCATATTGCTGGTGCCATGCTTCCATCATTTCTATCATGTGCAGCAGCTGCTCCTTGTCGATGGTGGATAACGGGTGGTCCTTGCATGGTTTCTTTTAAAATTTCTTCTTTTCCTCCTTCTCCCGTACGTGTCCAGATTTTTTTCTTACTCTTGACCCTAGGCTCCATTAATATCCTTCTGTCCATTTGTTTGCCATTTTCTTCTGAAGGTAATGATATAGGATTTCCAAACATGTTCAATCTTCTTTTCCTTGTCCCAAAGAAAATGTCCATGTCTCCAGTCTTGCAATCGATCACCGAGCCAGCAGTAGCTAAGAATGGGCGTCCTAATATGAGTGCAGGCGCGTCGTCCAAGCTTTCATATTCCATAACCAGAAAATCCACAGGATAGAAAAAGTCCCCAACTTTGACTATGACATTTGTCAGTTTTCCCCGAGATACCTTTGTTGATTGATCAGCCAGCTGCAATACAACTTCTGCTGGCTCTATTTCTTCCTTTTTGTACTTATCGTACAGGTATCCTGGCAGGATATTGACACTTGCTCCCAAATCTAACAAGGTGTTCCGAATAACCACGTCCCCTACAGTTGTAGTGATCAATGGTGATCCAGTGTCCTTTTCCTTTTTGGGCAGTGTTCCCAATAACGCCTCACTTGCTTTCACAGTCAACCTCACGGTTTTTGGTATAGGTGCTTTGCTCTTCCCATTTTGTTCACACATTTCTTGCAGAATTCTGGTATCCTCAGGGGCATCCTTAAGCTCATCCCACATGGGCTGGTTCATTAAGGGCCCAATTGATTTGGGTGCTTCCTGCTTCATCTTCCCTTTCTTATTCTTCTTTTTCTACTTGATTCCTGCTATCGTTGGTTGCTCCTCCTTCTGTAACTCTTTATCTATTTCTGGTTGAGTGTCTTTCTTAACAGAAATTCCTTATTCCTTACCTTCCTCACTTCCTAGAGTCTTCTCTTCTTCCACTAGTCTCACTTCACTCCCTACTTCAAACAAGTCTTCCAAAGTGACTTTTCGCCATCCTGATTCGACAGTATTGACTTGCTCTTTTCCTGGTCGCTGGTTATGAGTAGGGTTGACCTCTGTAGCACTTGGAAATTTCCCACTGTCTCTCTTTTGCTGATCTGCAGCCATTTGGCCTATTTGTCGTTCCATGTTTGCAACAGCTTTTGCATTTGCTTGAGATTGTTGTTGCGTAGCAGTGACCATATCGTACATCTTAGCAATCATCTCTTCTTGAGTTCCCGGGGCGTTGTTGGTAACATTAGTGGCCCCCCTATTGCTGTTATTGCTACTATTTCCATTTATATTTCCATTGTGGTTATTGTTATTTGCAGGCTGATGTGTTCTAGGCTGATTGGTCGATTGACTCTGGTAATTGTTTTGCCTAAAATTCTGATGCTGTCCTTGGTTATATGGCCTGTAGGGTCGTCCATTATTATGCTGGCCTTGACCCTGGCCATAAACTTGATTCGCCTCTTGAGTCTTAGGTCCTCCTTGACCTCCTTGCGATGAGTTCTGCGGTCCATTCTGCAGTGTTGACATGAGCCTGTCAAACTTCTTATTCAGTTCACTAATTTCCTTGTTCACTTCCTTTTTCCAGTCAGCATCGGCTCCCACTGCTGCCGCCGTACCTACAGTCTTCCTGGTAGAAAAGTTTGCCTTGGAACCATTGCTCAGTTGTTCCAAAAACTGCCAAGCTTCCTCTGGGTCCTGCAACATAAATGTCCCACTGGATGAGGCATTTATCATGGCCTGATGCGTCTCACTGACTCCTTCGAAGAATAACTTAACTAACTGCCACCTAGGAATTTTGTGATGCGGACAAGATCGTAACAACTCCTTCAATCTATCAAAGGCTTCGTGGAAAGCCTCTCCTGGCTTTTGCTAGAAGTCCTGGATGACCCTTCTAATTTCAGTTGTCTTACTTGCTGGATAAAATTCCTGAAGGAACTTTGCCTTGAGCTGATCCCATGTAGTAATGTTGTTCGATGGCAAAGATGTAAACCAATATTTGGCCTTATCCTTAAGAGTAAACGGAAACAGTCTAAGCCTGAAAATATTTCTATTGGTGTTCCTAGAGTTATTAGCATTAGCAATCGTTAAGAATTCATATATATGATTATAAGGATCGTCTTGCTTATACCCTCTAAACTCTGGCAATATTCCTAATAACTGAGGTCTTATTTCTACTTGAGAATCAATGTTATCATGAATATAGATTGGCGATGAATTATCATATTCCCGCGGTTGGAAATGTGATGCAACCGATTGTCATCTCGGTTGTGCGAAATGTAAAGGTTGGGCGGGATTACCGTAAAGATGATCATTATATTCCCGCTGACCTGGTGGTTGATACTGTGGTGCTCTTCTAGGAGGTCCCCGACCTCGGTTCCACTGTGGTTGTGGTGCTGGTGGCACCCATCCCTCATCTTCCTCGTCATATACCTCCTCTGTCTCTAGATGATGGTATTGTGGCTGAGGAGGTTGTTGATAGTGTATCGGTGGTGTTGGTTGGAATGTGGGTTGAGGTTTAAAAAGAACGTGTTGTGGTTGAGAGGTTGGTGTCTGCTGTCTAGGAGCTGGGGTGCCATCACAGGTCGGCTCTCCCCAAGACATTGCAGAGGTAAATGGATTGGTGGATTGTGGTTGTGAAGCGGGTGTAAATGGTGGGACAGATGGTGGAGTGCATGATGGTATGGGTGCAGGGTCTGAAACTGCACCACCAGAAGCACTCGTGCTCCCGAACTGAAACTCTGACAGTGGGGGAATAGAAAACACCCCCGTTGCCTCACCTGATGGTTCCTTCCTGGGCAACACTTACTGGATTACTACTAACCTGACTAAAATTCATGATATTTAAACGCCTACGGGCACGGATTTTGCGCAGTACGCTCAATCTCAGAATCAAAATGCAATGGGGATAATTGCTTACCCCTGCCGGTACGCATGCACTAGTGCAATACGCCCACAAAAATCAGAAAAACAAACTAACCAAATGAAATTCTCAAAAACAATAAACAAGTTCCTACTACTCACCTAATCTAAGCTCACAGCTCCCCGGCAACGGTGCCAAAATTTGACAACGCAGCGGTCGTCGTGCGGTCAAAAATAAGAGAAAACCCTAACACACACTAGCACAGTGGTAGTCAGGGTCGATCCGCAGGAGCTTCGTGGTTAGACTAAATGAAAGATTACCAACTAGTAGTGTCACGCTACAGTCGGAGGATCTAGTTTCTACCTTCCCAATCACTAATACCATAAAGCAATGATCAAACAAATTCAAGCCAAGCTAAGCGAAGCTCAAATGAACCTAGTCACTTTCTGAAATCAGAAGTACATCTCTGAATCAGAAGCAATCAAAGGCATCCAAACTAGCAAAACCAAGCAAAGCATAAACTAGCCACTAACTAAAGTTCTACTGCCAAGGACTTCCAGCCTAGCTGGATCGAGGCACCGGGTTTAATACCCATGTGGGGTGGAGGGAAGAGGGTTCGAGCCTCGTAAACCTCCTTTAACCTCATATGGGGAAATTTTCCCTGGAAATCCCCTTGGGGGCTGGGTTTGCCTGCCTTGAGCAGAGCTCGAACTCGGGGTGCTCGCTGAAATATTGCGGGTAGGCTTCCGCTGAATCGTTTGTCGTTTCCAAAAAAAAACTAAAGTTCTACTGAACAGTTACTAGCCAAGGTTCAATGCCTAAAAACTAACCTAATTAGCTACTGATTTCAGCAAGGGAAAACAGTTCCAACAAGGTCAAAACAATATCCAAACACAATTCAAGCATTCAAAAACCAAACACAAGCATAAAAACACCGAAATACCAAAATATTAAATGTAACCGAATGATTTTCATTCACCAAACTCGAATCCAAACATCCAAACAGTAACAAAATAATACTAAAACAGAAGCCAAAGCTTAATATCAATGGTTGTCACTCCCAAAGATACAAAACCAAGCTTAATCCAAACTAATTAATTACAAATAAAATCCAAAACATGAAAATACCACTTACGAAGTTGCTGAAACGAAATCTTGGAGTCAAAGAGCTTCAAGGTCGATTTTACACCCGGTCTTTGCTAGGGTTTTCGGCTGGAAATGCCTCTATTTATTGTTGCAATTTTCCGGCAGCCGCGGCGCGCCGATGAAGAATCCGCGGCGCGCGTACTAATCTTTTCCCATTTCTTCGGCATTTGAATGTGTTCCACCGCCTTAAGCCCGCGTCGCGCGTATCATAAATCCGCGGCGCGCGTACGAGTTTCATTGATTTTTCATTGTTTTCCAAAACTTCTTCCTTTTGCATGCTTTTAGTCCCTGTTTCCATTCTTTTTCTCCAAACAAGTCCTGGCACGAAAAGTGAGAATACCCAAACATATTTGATATAATTTTATCAAGAACAGGGCTCAACAACGCCTAAAATACTTGATATCACTAGGCGCTGTCAGCCAATAAGCTCACATAATTGAACTTGTGTGATTTGATATGACCTGTTAAACATCCTAAAAGACAAAACTCCAGTATGATTGTTAAACTCGACAGAGGACAAAAATTCAATAGTAGGGTTTGAATAGCTCTTTTCGCTAATATTTAACAACCCTTCCCAACCAACATTGGACAGGAGTTTGCGTACTCCTGCCTCTATTCGTAGGTCTCTCAAAGTTGGGATATCTACAAATTTTTGGGCTTGCCCAACTCGTTCCAAAAAATTATAAAATCGCGCCTCTTGGGCGTCAGTCATAAATGTGATACCCGCATCACCCATTTCAAAATCTTGCTGCTCAGGCTCCTCATCGGATGAGCCACTAGATGCCGAGTATACTATTTGCCTCCGACTACCCCTAGAGTATGTGTGGGACGAAGAAGCCATTTTTTTTTAGGAATTTGGTTGACACGACACACAAACAAATAAAACACACAAAACTAAACACAAAGACTTCCTAATTCAAACTCAAGAACAAGCCATTTAACCAAAAATTCAAAAATTATAACAATTATGAGTTTGGAAAGATTATACCAAATTGAAGCTTGATAAATGGTAGTTTGGCCTTGATTCCTTCTAATCTTTCCTTCCCCAAGCTTAAACCTACACAAATTCAACATTTTAACATCAAAAATCAAAACCCTCATTTTTTAGGATTTTAAGGAATCCGAAAATTAACCATAGATCTTGATGTTTCTTGTGCTCAAAATGAAGAAAAAGATGAGAGGAAGTGAAACTAACCTTTGGAGTTTAACAAAACTTGAAGAAATTGGAAGAAAAATTGAAAGATCGGAACTTTTCTTTGAAGTTATCGGACCGAACAAGAGGTTTTGCAGCGAAATCGTGTTTTATGAGTTGAAAATGAGATGGTCTGCTTATATAGTGTGAAAAAGACGAATTTACCCCTGGCTTAAGTTACACGGCCGTGTAACTTAAGGCACACACATTACACGGTCGTGTAATCTTGAGTTTTGACCGATGACCATATGTTTGAGTTACACGGTCGTGTAACTTTAGGGTGCAATGTTACACTGCCGTGTAACACACTATTACCATCTTTGCTTTTCGTTTTTCGCATCTTGAGCCTCGGTTGTCCGTTTTTAGTTCCAATCGTTTCCACATGTTCGTAATTGAAAGCTAAACACGGAAAAATTATAAAGACACAAAAATTCACACTTTAAAAAAAATGACTAAAATACCCCCGGGTTGCCTCCCAGTTTGCGCACTTGTTTAACGTCGTTGGCTCGACGCATGGCTCGTGGAAAGGTCATCTTGGACATTCCTTCATGTCCACTCCTTCGTTATTGGTAGAGAAACATTTGACGAACCGTTTAAAACGGTGTTTGTTTTGATTGTTTTTCGTATGTTTTGGCATGGGAGATGGATCGACATTTCGTATACCCCGATCATGGTTTTGGTGATCGTGGTGATCCACAGGCTTGGACTCTTCAGTGAGTCCAATGGGTATTTCACTTTTTGACCCTCTGTTTTGGAAAATCATGTGTTTAGTAAATGGTATGCAAATGTGGTCGGTTGGAGGACTTGGGCAAAGTCAACTTAGTATAGCTTCCTAGTTCGATATCCGAGCGCCCCTCCTATAAAAATGAGTGTTTATAGCCAAATATTGAAGACGGAGCTTGCCATTTAATTTTGTGTGTTTTATTTGTTTGTGTGTTGTGTCAACCAAATTCCTAAAAAAAATGGCTTCTTCGTCCCACACATACTCTAGGGGTAGTCGGAGGCAAATAGTATACTCGGCATCTAGTGGCTCATCCGATGAGGAGCCCGAGCAGCAAGATTTTGAAATGGGTGATGCGGGTATCGCATTTATGACTGACGCCCAAGAGGCGCGATTTTATAATTTTTTGGAACGAGTTGGGCAAGCCCAAAAATTTGTAGATATCCCAACTTTGAGAGACCTACGAATAGAGGCAGGAGTACCCAAACTCCTGTCCAATGTTGGTTGGGAAGGGTTGTTGAATATTAGCGAAAAGAGCTATTCAAACCCTACTATTGAATTTTTGTCCTCTGTCGAGTTTAACAATCATACTGGAGTTTTGTCTTTTAGGATGTTTAACAGGTCATATCAAATCACACAAGTTCAATTGTGTGAGCTTATTGGCGCGCCGGTCGCCAATACATATGACCAACGGGGCAAATTAAACAGACAATTCCACCGAGAAGTTGGCGCTTTCTGGACCAAATCTCCACAGAAAATTTTTACCGCCCCAGCTCCGCCAAAGCCTCCAGCATCATCCACCCTGTCCTCAAAGCCACCCACCGCAACATTCCTTCTATCTTCTTTCCGTAAGAAGAAATAAGCAAGGCAGGCCTCAATGAGCTTGAGCTGCTTTATTGCATGATCAACCCAGGACCTAAAACCCCAAATTTTGGATCCTGGATCATGTATAAACTACTTAAATTAAGTAGAAGCTCATCCGGCCAAGTCCACTGCGGTGGAATTATCATATTCATAGCCAAACATCCATCCCTCGGCATCCGATTTCCTGATAACCTTGAGATCGTCAAAGGTGAGCGATACCTCACCTCGGATGTTCTTGAGGGTATGCGGTTATTTAGACGCCCCGAATCCGATGAGATTTGGCAGGCAGGTGGACACGATTATCTACGGGTAAACATCGTTTTAAACGGTTCGTCGAATGTTTCTCTCCACATAAAAGTTTTACCGCCCCAGCTCCGCCAAAGCCTCCAGCATCATCCACCCTGTCCTCAAAGCCACCCATCGCAACATTACTTCTATCTTCTTTCCGCAAGAAGAAATAAGCAAGGCAGGCCTCAATGAGCTTGAGCTGCTTTATTGCGTGATCAACCCAGGACCTAAAACCCCAAATTTTGGATCCTGAATCATGTATAAACTACTTAAATTAAGTAGAAGCTCATCCAGCCAAGTCCACTGCGGTGGAATTATCACATTCATAGCCAAACATCCATCCCTCGGCATCCGATTTCCTGATAACCTTGAGATCGTCAAAGGTGAGCGATACCTCACCTCGGATGTTCTTGAGGGTATGCGGTTATTTAGACGCCCCGAATCCGATGAGATTTGGCAGGCAGGTGGACGCGATTATCTACGGGTAAACAGCCGAAATGCTCGAGTACTTCGTTTAGTCGACCCAGTCTCTCGCACCAATTGGAAGCCTGCTTCCAATATGGGCCTGCCCGCACCACCTCCTAACCCAGCCGAGAGAGAGCCCCAAAGACACCCCCAAGAGCCCGGTCCTTCCAGTTCTGGAAGCTCATTTCCTCCCGAGCATAATCTTTACATGGAGGAATTTGCTAACATGAATTATCAGCTTACGGACCTTCGCCTCGATTATCAAAACATTTATGATAATTTAGGTGAAATTGACACGAACCAGATGGAGATGCGACAAGATTTTGAGCAATTTAGGGAGACCCAATACAAACATAACCAAGATGTTATGTCTCTCCTAACTGATCTCCACAGGTCCGTTGTCCTTAACCCATGGCAACAGCAACAGCCACCGCAGCAGCCCGGAAGCCAACCACTTCAGCCTCCTCATTACCCACCTTACCCATATTACCCACCATACCCTTACCCTCCATATCCACCCCGGGGACCTTTCCCCGGTCCTCAGTAGATTGTTTCTACCTCCTTCCCTAAAAGCATTGTGGACACTGCTTATATTTTAAGCTTGGGGATGGGGGAATTAAAATCTTAAAATCCCTAAAAAAAATTTAAACAAAATTCAAAAATATTTTATTTCTTGCATTTTTTTACTTTTTCATGCATTTTTGTTATCTCTTGCTTCTCACCTATGTGAAATCTTTAAATTGCAACCATAATACATCTCATAGTTAATTTCTTGTATTTTTGTCCCCTATTTACATACAACATCACCATCTTTTGAAACCTTAGATCTTCATTAGGAACTTCTTTTTGTTAATTTTCTAGCATAGATACGTTTGGGTGAAATATAAAAACACACATGAAAGTGAATCAAAACTATTCTAGCAAAGGACGCCTTATCCACCCGTGAGTTCATCAGTGTGTGTAATCAACTAGGAGAAGTACTATGGAAGTTGCACTAGTCCCCCCTCATGACCATACATTTGCATATTATTTATTAAACATAAGGTTTATCTCAAAATCGCGATCTTCCAAAGTCACGGACAAAAACCTTATTTTTTACATTTTTTTTTGGTCTAGTATGGTACTAGGTGTGAATAGATGTCATATGACCTTGTTTATATTATTTTGGTCTTTTGTGTGTTTGAGTTTTTCATTTGTGTGTTTGCAAAAATAGCATAAAACTATTTTGCCTAATCTTTTTAGCAAAATTTTGTGAAAATTATTTTTATGGTGAAAATCCAGAAATTATTTCACTTGGTTCTAAAAGATTGGTCATAAAAAAAATAATATATATATATATATATATATATATATATATATATATATATATATATATATATATATATATATATATATATATATATAAAAGAAAAGAAAAGACCGAACCAAGTGATCACTCGAGTCATCTTAGTAAAAATTTTCCACAAAAACACAATAAGGCGGTTAATTGTTTTGAAAGCCTCATTTCATTCTTTTTGCTTTCAACAACTAAATCTAATTTTGATCTAGTTACAACTTCATACATTGACCATGTTTTAAAAATCTTCATACATTTTGGGTCAATTTGAAGTCCAAAGAATTAGTTGTTTCGGTCGTCTAGGTATCCATCTTTTGTAATTAGGATTCGAGTTGTAATTTTTGTTTTTGTCCCTCTGTTTTGGAAAATCATGTGTTTAGTAAATGGTATGCAAATGTGGTCGGTTGGAGGACTTGGGCAAAGTCAACTTAGTATAGCTTCCTAGTTCGATATCCGAACGCCCCTCCTATAAAAATGAGTGTTTATAGCCAAATATTGAAGACGGAGCTTGCGAGGTCACACATCTTGTGACATGAGTGAAAAAAGACAAGAAGAGTGAACAATTGTGAGCACGTCCTTTGCTTGCGGGACGCTTTGAATACTAAGTGAAGGTTTCATGTGTGAGTTTATATTTTGGCCTGACGTGCTTATGCTAAGTAATTGATAAAAATTTGTCCCTTTTAATAGACTCTTGTTTTGAATAGATGGTCTAACTTATATGTGCATAGGATCCAAATTGACATGATTTTTAGTTATGATTGATGTTGTCTTAGTTGCTACCTAAGGTGTCTATTCTTTTTCTACTTTGTAGTTTGTTATCCGCATTGTTTTGATCCTTGTTTTCCTTGAGGACAAGAAAAGTCTAAGCTTGGGGATATTTGTTAAGTGTATTTTTAGGCATGTTTTCATACCTTTTAATCCCTCTTTTATCTTGCATTTGATTCTCATTTATGCATATTTTCATGTTTTTCGGGATTTCTAGAATAGCAATCTACTTTCACACTTTGTGGTTGTTTTCAGGTGCTTTTGAAGGATGAATCATATGTTAGAAGATAATGGGAGGCTACACGGAAAATCTCAGAAGAAACGGAGCCCAAACGAGGAAGTTACAAAAAATCGTCCCGAAGACCAAACAGTAAGTTACACGACCGTGTAACTTTATGCCTTGAAGTTACACGGCCGTGTAACTTATTTTGCCACATAGGATGCCATGTCAGCTGAAGTGGAGCCCATGGGAGTTGTGCAGAATTACACGACCGTGTAATTTATGGCCTGAAAGTTACACGGCCGTGTAACTTTATTTCATGTCCAGATCTGCTTTTTGGCCCACTATGAGTTGTTTAATCCTTCTTGTGCTGTCTTCCTCATGTTACACGACCAGATCCAGATCCCATTCAGATTTGTGGCCATGTGATGAAGGAAGTGGGTATTGAAATAATTATGTTTGCTCAAGTTCAAATTACCATTTTACCCTTGGTGTCCTAGTATAAATAGATGTGTTTGGTTAGCCTTAGAGGCATCCAATATTCCATTCTCTCCTGTAACAAACTCTAGATACAATGTTTGTGTTATTTGTGCAACTTCAAGTGTGGATTATCTTTATTTTGTAAGTTTGTTTCTCTTTTACTAGTCATGAGTGGCTAGTAACCTTATTATTCTGGTTTTGTATTAAGGATTATGATTGTGATTTAAATATATAGTTTGATGTTTAATCTTACCTCTTTCTAGTGATATGATTTTGAGACTTAACAAGTGTTTGATTTTTATTTATTTCATATTGGCCATTTCTACGCCTCCATATTTATTTAATAAATACAATTAAACCAAAAATTATCTTTTAATCTCATCCATTGATTCTATGATCTAATGGCTTGAAATTGGGTTCTATGGTTCTATGACTAATATATATATATATATATATATATATATATATATATATATATATATATATATATATATATATATATATATATATATATATATATATATATATATATATATATATATATATATATATATATATATAATCTAAAAAACCTTGGAACTTTTTTTCTACACATTATTTTTCAAAAAAATTGCACCCAAATATTTTTTATATGTGTTTATAAGGTTTTTAAAAAAAAAATCAAAAAAAACAAATTTTTTAAATTTATATGTATATGCATATAAAATTCACATGTTTATGCATATATGCATATATAAACTTTTTTTTTTCAAAGTGACGTCTATAGAACGTCTAAGATATTTAAAAAAAATAAAAAAAAAATCATTTGTTTTCATATACATATGCATATATGCATATATAACCTTTTTTCAAATTTTTTTCAAAGTGACGTATATAGAACGTTTAAGAGATTTAAAAAAAAGTCCAAAAAATATCATTTTTTTCATATGCCTATTCATATTGATATGCATATAAAAAAAATAAAAAATGATTATTTTTTAAAAATATTTTTTAAATCTTCTAATCGCATGATATAAAAATTTGGGTATATATTTTTTTTGGAAAATCTCCAATAAAGTCCCTATATTTTGGGTCAGTTTACGAAAAAGTCCTAAATTAATTTTTTTTTTACAAAAAAAGACAGGATACCGGTTAATGTTATCGAATCAGCCCTTTTTAACCTATTGAGTAAGTCAGCTGACCACGTGGCATGCCATGCTGGACTAATAGCTGACTTAGCATGCCACATCAGCAAGTTTTTTTACTTGGAAAAAATAGAGCATAAACAAGAAAGAAAGTAGAGACTGTGGGAATCGAACCCGCTACCTCTCACTCACAAGGTAAACAACTAACAACTAGGCTGGAACGAGCACTCATGATGTAAATCGAAACATCTATATATAACCCGTAACTCTGGAGAGTAAAATTAAAATCTATGAAAACTAAACAGAGGTTGCGAGAATCGAACCAACCACCTTCTAATCAAGATCTAAGGTTCTTACCACTAAGGTAAAACTCTTTTGTTGCTTTTAAGTCTGAAATTTTATAAATTTGTATAGTAATGGAAACCTTTTAATTTTGATTTTGATTATGATTATGATGATGATGATTATTATTATTATTATTATTATTATTATTATTATTATTATTATTATTATTATTATTATTACTATCGTATGTTTAAACGTAGATAAATATAATACTTAAATACGTTCTTTATTAAAATTATTAAATTAATACATGTTTAAATACGAAAAATATTTTATTAAGTATATAAATACAATAAAAATGTATAAAATATGTTTTCTAAATGTATAAATGTATACAAGAATTTTTTAAACATATAAACAAATTAATAAATTTACAAAATATGTTTTAAAATACGTACGTATTTATATACTTAAAACCAAATTTTTTACGTCTATTAATTAATAATTTTAATAATATCGTTTTAATTAGTATTTATATTTATTTACATTTATAAATATAATAATTAATATGATAATATAACAATCATTCCAGTCGCATCCATTATATATAAAAGTTCAAAGGCACTATCAACAAAGTATATCTAGCATAGTGGTAAACACTTTGGTATGTGTTTTGGAGGTGGTGGGTTCGATCCCCACAACTGTCATTGCCTTTCTCTTGGATGCGAATATATCCATACTTACACATTATATAGTAACTAGTGTGCAACCCGTGCTATGCACGGGTGGGGGAGAAAACCTGCATTTTTCAAACCGGATGAAAAAATTAAATGCAACAATAGCAACATACTTTGTTGATTTCTGGAATTTAAGTCAACAAAATTTTTGGTTAAAAACACACAATCGAAAACGTAACCGTGTACTACCATCGAACCAACTATCATCAGACTCAGAGAGAGATCATCACAAAGGCTCTCATCATAATCCGAAAACAATTCACCATTTTCTTCTATCAAAAATAATTATTTTTTGGTATTTATTTGTGAAATAGACGTTTTTTGGCACGTACCTTTTGCGAGGGCTTTGACTGATAGCAGGCTCAACCGGAGAGGAAAATTGGGGAGTACAACGGACTGCAGTGGATAAAGACTGTGCTTTGAACAATAATCCACAAACCAAAATCAGATTAACGAATAGTTAACCTACAATGTCATGTTTCAAATTACATAATATTACTTTTTATACCTGAAATCTCTTCAATACAATTGTCAATATATTCGGAGCCTCGTGTATAGCCAATTGCTTTCGCGGTCGAACATTAGTAGCACACCTTTAAAATGAAATAATATATTATTAGACTGTTTTTTTTACATTTTTATAAAAAAAATGATGAATGAATAAATAAAAAATAAACAAACCATCTACATCTATACATGTTTTCTCCATCCAAATCTTCAGGACTTGTAAATTGAGTTAGTGCACCTTCTAGTGGCTCGACCCACCCAAATATCTCAAGGGTAAGGTCCATCATGTTTTTATATCTATCTGATTCGTGATGACACCTCATACATTTGACCTGGTATTCATCTCAATTATTAAAAAAGAAAGATATTTTGCCAATTTCACAAAAGTATTCATTTTTATTCACCAATTGTTGATTATGATAGAAATTGGATAAGCGCAAGAAATAGCAATGTATTTTCAGTGATTTGTTTATTATAGCATGCTGCTTTCATTTCTTTTAAAAAAACATTGTACTTTAAAACATCTAACTAATTATAGCAATGTAATCCAAATACAAAGCAATTTTGACTACCATAACCGGGTGTATTTTTCAAAGTAATGTCCTATAAATAAAACACATGAAAGTACAATGCTATAAATGAGTAGACTTTTCAAAGTACAACGCTTTGATAAGAAAACTGAAAGTCCAATGCTAAAATCAAAAGAAATAAAAATAGGATGCTATAATACAAAAATAAACGAAAGTACATTGCAATTTCTTGTGTTTAACCCTTGATTAACCTAAAGAAGAATTGAAAGGAATTTACCTTTGACCGAAGTTGACCCCCAAAAGTATGTTGTACAAAAGTTGTTTCTTGCAATTTAGGATCTACTACATCTTCCCCACCCAAACCCTCCAAACATATAGATTGCATCGAGTTGATTAAAACCCTAAAAGAAAAACACAACAAATCAACATAATAAATATATAATACAAAATTTGAACTTCAAAAGGATCGAGTAATCTTGTAAAAATGTTGACCAACCTTAGAAATTCATGGGCATCTTCTTGACTTCCATCCCCAATTTGAAAATTAACACCTCTCATATTCAAAAGAATATTGCTTACAAAAAATGGCTCTCCACTTTCTTGTAACATCATTACATGGTGCTCAAGTTCACACATTAGGCACCTACTTTTTGCATAACCTAATTTGAAGAAAAGAAAAAAAATTCAATGAGGTTCAAAATGATAAAAATTAGATTTAAGGATTAATTAATTACAGGTTCTTGAATGCGATCTATGGAGCAAATAGATAGTCAAATGCTTTGTAGACATCAAGCACTGCACCATATCGTTTTCATAACTGCTGCAAAAAAGAACACAATTATTTGGCTACTTTGATTATTGGGATAAATGTAAAATTACCAAACTATCCCTAGCTTTAAGAGTAAAGTTCATATTTGTATGTGTACCTATTTCCACAATTTACAAGGCCCCTTGGTGAGAAGTCAAAATCTTGGTACTGGAAGTACTTCAAAAATTCTTCATACGGAAAGAGCATCTGAAATTGTAAAAAGATGATCTTTATTAATATATATATATATATATATATATATATATATATATATATATATATATATATATATATATATATATATATAATGTTTTCCTATTGATTTTTGTAAAATGAGTTGCTTTTATTTTCTTATGCTTGTCACCGTTAACTTCTGAGGTTTCCACTCTGGAATGCTTCATTGACTTCTTTAGACCAATCATCTTCATAAATCCCTTATTAATGATGCCTTTGGCATCCTTCTTTTGCAAAATATCTGTCACATTATGATATAAGAAAAACTCTCTTGATCTGAATAAATAAAATTATAAGGTATAATTATGCTGAAACCTACAAAAATCATCAACAGCAGATTCCCCTGGATCTTCTGATCCTGAAAATGTTTGATCTCTTGATACATCCATAGTTGATTTTGCTAATTTATGCAGTTTAGTTCCAGAAAAATGTGACCTTGATTTTACCATATTACCCTCATGTGTCACGGTTTCTGGAATTACAAAAATAGATGAAGGCGTACCATATTATCCTCATGTGTCACGGATTTGTAAACTCCCAATTACAAAAATAGGAAGGAAATTAATTCAAAATAAATCTTATTGAGCTCATAATCACGGAATATGCCAATCACGTGCGCAATATTTCAAATTCTAGGAAGGGCACTCTAACCATGATTCACGAAGGCAGGAAATAGTAGGAAAAAGAATAGGAAAACAGCGTCTTTCGTTTAAGTTTTAACAAACACTTTATATCCAAATAAAAGTTACTGATAGGAGTTCGAGACATAGGGAATAAAGGTAACGTACCCTTTCTGTTCAGATCGTCGGAAGTCATCGTCCAACGCCCTCGCTTTCTTTTTGTTTTTGGAAAAGAGTGAAAGCTGATAAATGTTCCTTTTGGTCATCAGATCCAATTACTCCGGTTACGAAGACACAAAATCGAAATTACTATATAGTTCTTACTCCCTATCGGAACTGCCTCTTCTTCAAACGGGATGTTTCACAGGCTATCGACGGGATTGATGCATCCTAGACCTTCAGAAATCAACTCAAATAATGCAACCGGTGAGCAAACGACGGAAAAGTAGGTGCGACAAGAGGAGGGCCATGACATCGATGGAGGTTGATCGGAGGTGGTGGTGGGGGTAGTGTTACGGCTCGAATCTGTGGAGTAAAGATGAGTAAGGAGGAGGCGTGAGGCGGTGGGAAAGTCCCGAGATGAGATCCAAAATCTGAAAAAAGACCCTTCAGATCCATAAGGATCCGACAAACAATAAAATGGATCCACAAAGATCCGGCGTGACAAAAAAAGGTCACACGGAGGAGACTAAAATACGGGAATTAATAATATATATAAATGTTTAGGAAAAGATACAGCGTTATCGATCCAGCCTAGTGGTAAATTTCTTGCTTTGTGAGTGAGAGGTAAGGTGTTCGAGTCTCATAGCCTTCAAATTCTTCATATTATTTTTCCAAGTATGACGTGGCATACCACGTCAGCGATTAGTCCTACATGGCATGCCACGTGGTCAACTGACTTGCTAAACACCTTAAAAATGGTTGATTCGATTACATTATCCGGTATTTTGTATTTTTTTTTAAAAAAAAATTAATTTAGGATTTTTTCGTAAATTGGTCCAAAAATTGGGAATTTATTGGAGATTTCCCTTTCTTTTTTTAAAATATTGTGTAGAAAAAAAATTCATAAAATGGGTTCTTAGATTCCTAAGATTTTTTAAGTTCTCAATCGAACTTTACTATATATATATATATATATATATATATATATATATATATATATATATATATATATATATATATATATATATATATATATATATATATATATATATATATATATATATATATATATATATATATATATATATATATATATATATATATCATTACTATATAAATAAAGGCTTTTTTTCTCGTATCGCCTTTCCCTAATTTACAGCCTTGCCAGGGCGCCACATAATTAACATTCCAAACGACGCCATGTTTATCAAAAGGTATCCACAACGCTTCATGTTCAACTGCGTTTCCTCCATCGCCTGTTCATCCCAACACAACGTTCTCCTACTGCCACATACTTATCCACCAACCAACACTATCGCAGTATCGCGCTTCAACTTTAATCCACAACCCTTCAACGGCAACCCCCCTAAGACATCCGCCCTGTTATGTTTTGGATTTTCTAAACGACGTCTTTAGCAAGCCAGGGCCTCTGCTTCTCCACCTTTAACGGCCAATCCTCTTCCTCCCTTTATAGATTCCACTAAATCGGAGTATGGGCCATCGCTACATGCTATACCATCACTGCCCTTCCCTTCTTCGTTCCCTTTATAGAAACTAAAAAACCCTAAAGTTCTCTTCTTCGTCCTCTTTCTCTCATTTTCTCGGTGTGACTCCCCTGACAATATCATTAATTTTGTTATTGGATGTTAAACAGTTCTTGGGTATAGTTTTGTGATTTTGAAGATTGGGAGTCCGCTCAATCAAGTTTAAGATAAGGTTTCCATACTCTGCAATTACAGGTAATTTTGGTAAATTGTGAATGCGATTATGTATTTAAATGTTGATATACCATAATCACAATGCTTTCGAACTCCACTGATACGCAAATACAAGCGCCGCTCCACGTCGGACACGTGTTACTTCCTGTCGCACCTTCTCATGTTATTGCCGCATCTTTGCCCCTATCTTCTATGTTAAGTTACTTTATCCAAGCGGCCAATTTTCGGTCTTTACCTAATTCATTTTCTTTGCAAATTATTGTAAAGCTTAATTTCAATTTCTACTAGACGCAGAATATGCTACAATTGCTTTTGATTTTGTTCAACAACAAGATGACGATGATCAGTTTCTTTGTTGAACAATCAATTTATGTCGCAAATTGATCAATTCTGGAATTTATAAGGTCTGTTCTATTCTTAAACTCCACTTTTGTTCTTTGACCGTAAAAGGTAAAAGAAAAGTAGGGTTTGTCGATAATGTTTATATGTTGTTTTGCTTCTTGATTATGAAATTGAATTACTAGGGTTTATGTCATATTATTTTCCATCAGTAATTAGATTATACTTTCTCTGCTCATTTGAATTAATTGATTAGTTTTAGTGAAACAATTAAGAATTCCATTATATATAATAAGAAGCAAATTAATTGTTTAGATAAGTTGGAAATTTAGCATGGTCTTGGGTTTAACCGTTTAAGTCTCCATGCCTACTTTTTTCACCCAATCTTGTTGATATTGTCGAAAACAGACAAAATTGTTTATAGCTTAGTGGATCTTGATATGGTTCATTATTAGAGATTATTGATATTAGGATATGAATAAATGACAACGTGGATACATACATAGTCTTTGATTTGTGATGACATCTTAACAAAATCACTTAAGATAGTGTTTAAGTTATATATTATTTAAAGACTTTAAAATCAATAAAATAGTTATGGAATGCATTTCCCCTTTAGATTATATGAGAAAACAGTTATAAAAATTTTAGCAATTTTTATTAATATTTGCATTTTGCTTTCAATAACTATACCCGTACAAAATTATGAATTAAAATTAGAGGGCTGGCTGTGATTACTAATATGAAATAAGAAAATTTTATTAACTTATCCAATAAAACTTTGTACTTATTGTAGCAACTATAAAAGTGCTGCTAAATTTGCAGGCTAATAGCATATGGTTGGTAATGATTCTACAGAACGATGCAATAGAAAGACTAATGAAGATTGTTTGGTACAAAAAGGTTCTGCTGATGAACTTAGGGTTGTGAGTATTAGGTCAAAGGAAGGTCACTTGTGGATGTAAATGACGAAAATAACCCCAGTGCATAACATCATGTAGTAAGAAATATGGTGATCAATGAATAATATTTCCAAGTTATGCTCATCCAAACCACACCCATTTCCATAACCCATAATTATCTTTTCTACTTAATGTTTGTTTGCCATGTGTATGTGTAGATGGAACTGGGAAAGTCAACCATGAAAGTGCTGCTTACTATAACTGTTTAATTGACTACTTGCTTCGAAAAAGTACTATTTTTAAAATCCAAATGTTTATTAAACAAAGAAATGAAATTGAGGTAAACAATGATTACATTCTTGTTGCAGATATTACCTTATGCCAATCTCAACCACTACGACATTCCCCTACTTCTTGAAAAAGCATATTTGGGATGGTCGGGACATGAAGTTGTGTACGTACCCTTCAAAACACTTGTATTAAATAAATTATGGGTCTGTTAACATTCATATCTAATGCTAACTTTAAGTGACATTATTCGCAACCACTCGATTATGAATCCGTTGTGTTTCTTTTCTACGAATTATTTGGTTGTGAATCCTACTTTTCATATGAATCTAGCTGATTTAAATCATTAGATTACTTGCATTAAAAATCTACGATTTATCTTAGCAAATAAGGTAAATTCCAGTAAACTCTAGCATGTCAATTGCAACCAATAATAATATTACTATAACTAGCTTTAGTACTGAGGAGTTTCTTTTTCGTGGTTCTTCCTAGAACATGCTCTTAAGATGGCTTGTGGTATACAAGTGTATAACCCGCAATGCAGGTTAGAATAGCATGCCAATATGAGATGCAAGCTTATCCTAGAAATACAAAAGTATGGTATGAGTAACAATCATCAAAATTACAGTAGTTTACCGGTAAGTTCCATGTTTAAATGGTTTGGTGAACATTTATTTCAAATTAGGACACTATACTTGACTAATCCATCTAATTATAGAATTGTAGTTTAATTTTTTCCTTTATTATATTGTACTTTCATTTTTTCATATTAGGATATTGTACTTGACAAACCCATCCACTTTTAACATTCTACCTTCATTATTTTTAAATACTCAAATTACCATTCCTGGGCCGTGTTTAACACGACCCTCAAAAAGTACCTAGTATATATATATATATATATATATATATATATATATATATATATATATATATATATATTATATATATATATATATATATATATATATATATAGTCCGTTTCAAGAGAGAACCAATATTTTCCTAGGAACCGTAGGAACTTTTTGACTGAATTTTTTTTTTCAAAAAAAAAGACATAATACACCTAATCGCTTATATTTAAGACTTTTTCTCAAAAAAATTTTGAAAAATAATATATATACACGAAATGTGCACATATGCATTTTTTTTCGCAAATGTGTATATGATCACGTTTCGTGCATATGTGCACATTTCGTGTATATATATTATTTTTTCAAATTTTTTTTAAAAATGGTCTTAAATATAAGCGATTAGGTGTATTATGTCATTTTTTTTTGAAAAAACAAATTTCAGTAAAAAAGTTCCTACGGTTCCTAGGAAAATATTGGTTCCCATTTGATATTTATATATATATATATATATATATATATATATATATATATATATATATATATATATATATATATATATATATATATATATATAGATATATATATATATATATATATATATATATATATATATATATATATATATATATAGACAAAAGTTCAATAGAGAACTAAAATAAAACAAAGAACCAATCGTGAGCGTCGGAATGCAATTTATCGACGGCCGGAGATAAGGTTGTAAATATCTAACTTGGATGCGCATGTAGCGGATCATAACAAAAAACTCACTTCATTTTTTTATTTTTTTATTTTTAGAGCTTATTTTTTATCGAAATAAAAATTCATAATTTTTATTCTCTTTCAGTAGACATCCATATCAATATACTAAAAACGAAAAAAAATCTTCAAAAATTTTATTCAGATTCACAACACCTAATTAATGTGAATCTGAACCATAACAAGTTTTTATAAAATATTATTCACATGTGAATGATCATTAAAATTATATTTTTCAACAATAATTGATCATTCAATAACAACTAATGTGAATTTAAATAAACTTTTAGATTTGCATGTGAATCTAACTAAATTCATATTGAATTTAAGTAATTTCATTTATATTCTTTACAATTTCAACATTTTGATAATGTACAATTGAATTAACTAAGATTTACAAATTAATTGACTTAGAGTTACATGTGAATGATCAAAAATTGTTAAAAAAAATCAGGTACAATGATCATTCATATGTGAATTAATATGTATTAAACTAGATGCATACTAGTTTGAACCTTTTGATCATACACAAATGAATTAATTCAGATCTACAAATGAATTTGCTTAAAATTCACATATGAATGATCAAAAATTGTTGAAAAACCAGGGCACAATTACAATTTATATGTGAATTAACATGTCTAAAACAAGAAGCAGTTAAAATTCGCAATATGAATATAAACTGTATTAAATTTGTATGGAAGATATTTCACATCTAAATGGTCGATGAATTCAATTTTTTTCAATAATTGTTAATCATTCAATAACAACTTATGTAATTTAAAAATATTTTGAAGTTCAGATGTAAATTCAAGAAAAATCACTAATGTTTTTACTATCTCAATGTTTTAATATCATATAAAATTGAATTAACTGAGATTCCCTAATGATTTACTTAAAATTCACATGTAATTGGTAAAAAATTATTGAAAAAATTCGATATATTTGTCATTTAGATGTGGATTAATATATCTAAAACAATGCAGTTCAGTTCAGGTTCACAAGATGAATCTGTACGAACTTGAAGTAAAAAACAAAAAATTTTGTATATCAATATGGATCTCTATTTATAGAGGATGAAAAATTATGAATTTTGGTATAATTAGATTTTTTTTTCGAAAGAAGAATAACCTTAGAAATTAAAAACCATAAAAAACGAAGTAGGTTTTTTTGCTATGATTCGCTTCATGCGCGTCCAATTAAGAATTTTACATCTTTCTTTCTCGCCGTCGATATTTTGCATTTTGGGCTTCGGATTGGTTCCTTGTTTAATTTTGGTTCTCCATTGAACCCAATCGTGTGTGTGTGTGTGTATATATATATATAATATATATATATATATATATATATATATATATATATATATATATATATATATATATATATATATTGGCCTGCTATGGAGCCGAGGTTCCGACACGCTATAGTACCCTCGAGAGGTCGTATTCTCTATTAAAAATTTATTCCACCACTTTCAACCCATTATGGACTTATATATAAAGTTTGAAGTCATTTGGACATGTCTAGCATCAATTTCAAACTTTAAAAGCCCCTGAATAAACACACGACTCGTGCAAAATTAAGCCTTGAGGGAGCACGACTCGTGCATGCATTAAATGACAACCTACTTTGAAGTGCAGGGGAGCATGACTCGTGCCAAATGAGCACGACCCGTGCTCTTTCTGGGCAACTTCATCTTGCTTCGGTTTTGCACTGTAGCAGTCCGATTTTTACACTATAACTTTTTGATTTGGCTTGTTAAGAACTTGATACTTGACTTAATACTTATGGAATCATTTCATAACTAAAACCTTCAGTTTATAATAAGTTTTAATCCATGAAATCATTCCAAATCCCAAAATGTAGAAATTAGGGTTCTTGAACCAAGAATCCCCAAATCCACGAAATCAACAAAACTCTTGGATTAATTGGAATGTTCTTAACACACCATCATGTGCAGAACATAAGAACCATGTTAATCACTTGGAATCATGACTGAAAATGAGATTTCAGTTCATACCGTGAAGAACCAACTCAAGAATTGAAGTTAGAACCTTGATTACTAACCTTTGAAACTTCAATTCTTGCTTCGATCTTGTAAGTTTGCAGAAATCGGATCTTCAAGCTCTCTCCCGTAACCTCTAGGACTCTCCTCTGAATTTATGAGGATTAATGAGATATTTTCTCATTTTTATATTTTCTATATTTACAGTTTAATCCCTGAACTTTCATTCCTTGGACTTATGACACCAACATTGGGTTTGGCCACATAAAATATATATATATATATACACATATATATATATATATATATATATATATATATATATATATATATATATATATATATATATATATATACATATATATATATATATATATATATATATATATATATATATATTGCTGGAATGTTACGTAGCTTTGCTTTCTAGTTTTACTTAAATACCCTTATAAAATTCTTTTTCAATCCGTCTTAATTTCTGATATTTACAAAAACAACCCCTGAATTTTAATACATGATCATTATTTGCAAATTGAATCTAATCCATCCATTTTTCAAGATTAAAGGTCCAGATTTGTCCTCGCGGTTCTTACCGGATTTTGGGTTCCTACACGATCCTCCTTCTATATATACGTATATATATATATATATATATATATATATATATATATATATTTTTTTTTTTTTTTTTTTGAAAGGCAACTTTATATATAAAAAAACAAAAAACAAAGGGCAAAACCTAGCAAGGAGCTAGGGCGCCCCAAAACAACGACCACAAACCACAACACCTAAGGACACCACACAACGCCGCCTACACTCCAAGACTAATCTAAGAACAAACGCCCAAACACCAAACCTGACACCAACAACGAAACTCTAACAACTCCATTACTCCTAAACAACCTAGAGAAATTAACCCTTGCCATTTCCACTTCTCCTTGAGAAACCACAAAAGTCTCCCATTTCCTCCATTTGTTGCAATATCCCAAGGCTAATAAATGAATTTTCTGAAATTTCTGCAGATGACGCCACTCCCTTGTTCCCATCAACGCCATTTATTTCATTTTTCTGCCTCATTTGACTCCTTGTTATCCTTTGGAAATGAGAACCCGAATTAGCTTCTACGCATTTTTTATTTTTATTAATTATAGCCTTCTTATCCGCTTTTTGCATAACTTCAGCACCTTCTAGTTTAGCTTTTAACGGAGTGTTGTTGTCAAGTAGCATTTTTAATCTCTCCGAAACTCCTTGTAAATTAGAGTTAACGACATTCTCCTTTCGCTCTCTATTTTCCTTGGATTCATACGATTTTTCGTCAGATGAAGTCACCCTATTTTGTTCGACAATATTAAACTCAGTGGAAATAATCTCTGTATCGAACTGATTTTGATGGCTAATAATATTTGGGACTGTTGTTGTACCTTCCGATCTAGCGTCATTAACTTCAGGAGAAATATGTTGTATCGTGAGTTGGGTGGTATTATTATTGGGCTCAGCAGAATTATCCATATGATTTAACGCATTTGGGCTTGAGATTTCAAGGATAAGCCCATTACAAGACTTATTTTGAATCAAAGTGACATTGCCATTCTCTTCATTCAATTCGCACGTGAATGATCTGATTGCTTTTTCTTTATCTTTTTCTTCCCCCTTTTTAGGAGTATTGGTACCACCATTTGCATCTTTGAAGTCAAAAAGTAATCTTGTAGGCATTATCTCCTTCACGCGTGTCTGACCCATGTTATAAGCATTATCTCCCCCCATGTTGTACGCTTTATCACTTTCACGCTCTAAAAGAGCTTTACCTATCTCCTCGAAAAAAGAAAAATCCTGTACTACCGAATTTTCCTCCTCGGCAATTGCAAGCTCATCGTTTTTTTCGTCAGAGAAGCCCATGCCGCATGTTTTTCTGTCGGGTCTGATCCAAGCACCGGTGCCGTACCCAAACATTTGACCTTGGCCACCGGCGACCGCATTACCCATATTACCCACATAGTCGTTGTCGGATTTTTCTCCTTCACGTGCTGGAGAATGAATAGGATTCCCACCTGCATCGTTAACCGCCTTTTTTGTTGAATTGGGTGTATCGCCTGCATCGTCGACCGCATTAACCATTTGCACGCTGTCGGATTTTCCTTTTTGAATCAATTCTTCAATCGGGCTGTACGCCTTCAGATTCTCCGCGTGCTTAGAATTTGTTTCTTCAATACCATTTTTATCGGTCTTATCATGAAATGTCTCGAACCTAATGCCACGATCATCCTCCACCTTCTCGTAGAAACCTTCAGGACTAATTGGGTTCTGAAACGAATCTTTGATTATCGTGTCACCGGAAGGCCGTTCAAGTTCCATGTCGGACTCAAACGACGATGATTCCCCGTCGGAAGTTTCAAAGAGATCGCCTTCTTCCGAATCACCTTCTCCTCTGAATCATCATCTACTTCTTCTTCCGCATCTGTCATCGTTCCCAGAACTTTATACTCAGCAGCTTTCGATGAGGGTTGGAACAGC
>CM042010.1:10916252-11178752 GCA_023525715.1 Cichorium intybus
GAAGTATGTGGTTGCTTCCTTAAAGTTCCATCGTTCCACCTTCTCCCGTCTCGTTCGGGCGTCTCTAGCCACCCAAGTGAGTGTGCTCCGCCGTGCCCTATCCTGCCGGAAATCGCCGCTCATGAGAGAGAGTTTTTGTATATCATATATATATATATATATATATATATATATATATATATATATATATATATATATATATATATATATATATATATATATATATATATATATATATATATATATATATGTTAGAGCTAAAAAAGTTGTTTTAGATAGAAATTTATGGATTTCTTCTCCTAGACTTTCTATTGCTACTTTGTAATCGGTTTGGTGTGGGTCTTCCTAGCATCTTGCTAGGTCGGCTCCTTGTTATTTTTAGTTATCGTTTCAAAAAATATATATATATATATATATATATATATATATATATATATATATATATATATATATATATATATATATATATATATATATATATATATATATATATATATATATATATATATATTGAAAGGCAACTTACATAAAATAAAAACAAGAGGGATGGTCCCAGCCAGCAGCTGGAACCACCCCAACAGAAAGAACGGACAGTTACATTTTGAAAGCTAGTCTAGGGGATAACAACCAAAGTCTCCTATCTAGGTTGATCTTGGATGCTCTACTGTTGATCCACATGAACGATTCCGATTGGATGAGTGCAAACACCTCTTCAACCCTTCTTCTTTTTTCAGAAAAGGTAACATCATTTCTATTTTGCCATAAAAACGCCATTAGTCGCAGCACCAGTCACCTGTAACGCTTTTTTTTTTCATTTGAAGTGCGTCCTTTATCTTCTAGCCAGTCTAACGTCTCCTCGATTGAATTCCTATTATGAACGTCAAATTCCCACCAAGTCGCTATTTTGTTCCAGATGTTCCTAGCAAAATTGCAGTCCAGGAAAATATGTTTTATGGACTCTCTTTCTGAAATGCAGACTTCACACCACGGGCTTCCTGTAAGGATGTTCATCTTTTCAAGATTTTCTTTGACTGGTAGTCGACCTTTACAAGCTCTCCATACTAAAATATTATTTTTCTTAGTGATCCACCTGATCCATCTGTTTTTTCCTTTCACTTCTTGTTTTTTTTCTATAATTGATTTTCTCATCCTGGCTACTGTAAAACCCTCATTCGGGCCATCGGGACAACACCATTTATCATCTTCTTCTTTCAGAACAGTTGTAGAGGTTTTCTCTAAAAGACTATCCAGCTCTTCTTTAGTCCTCCCTTCCCTTATCGCATCTATCCAGTCACTATTCCATCTAGCGCACGTTATCCAGTCGTGGACAGTAATTCTTCTGTTAGGAGCAAGATTGTAAATTCTAGGATAAGTTAGGCTAAGCTCTCTCTGACCTGTCCACCAATCTATCCAAAAGCTAGTGTTTTTCCCATTCCCAATATTTTTTTTGACAAGCGTCCTTGGGTCGAGGGACATCTCCTTCAAGCTATCCCATGTGCTTACAATCTGCTTCCACATCACCCCCTTTTTTATCGCATCACTACCAGCCGAGCTACTAATTGTACCATGTATACTGTTGACTATTTTGACCCATAATGCATCTTCTTCATTTTTATAGCGCCATAACCATTTCGCCAATAAAGCTAAATTTAAGTCTTCCATCGAACCAATTCCCAGACCTCCTTTGTCTTTGTCAGCTATCACATCCTCCCATTTCACCCACGAGATTCTTTTCTTCTCATCTCCACTTCCCCAGAAAAATTTCCTTCTTAGACCTTCAAGCTCCTGTAACACACCTTTGGGGACTTTGTACATGGAAAAGAGGAAGTTACCTAGACTTCCTAAAACATTAGTCGTCAGAGTATGCCTGCCTCCAAATGACAAAGTCTTGACCTTCCAGTTGCTGAGTCTTCTCTTAAAATTATCAATCAGGTGCTTCCATGTTTTTTTTGATCTTTTTCTGAAACCAATGGGCAACCCCAAAAATGTAGTGGGTAATTCCTCGGCTTTGCAGCCAATGATTAGAGCCATGTCTTCCACTTCATTTGGGTTGACTCTGATGCCATATAGCTTACTTTTGTCCATATTGACGCTTAAGCCTGCTGATTTTTGGAAGCAGAAGAGAATCCGTACCAGATTAAGGATGTTTTCAACGGACCATTCACCAAAGTACATTGAGTCATCTGCAAAAAAAGAATGGGTTAGTAGCACTTTATTATTTCCCACTTGGATTCCTTTATAAGTTCCATTTTCTGTGGCTTTTTTAATGGCTGAGTTTAACCCTTCCATGACAAGAGTAAACAAAAGGGGGGCGATTGGGTCTCCCTGACGTAGACCTCGCTGAGGGGAAAATTCCGTCGAAGGGCTGCCATTCACCAGGACTGAAGATGTACCCGAACTTAAGCATTCTTTAATCCAACCAACCAAAACCTTTTTGGGCCATTACGGAGTCCAGATAGACCCATGAAACGGAGTCGTAAGCCTTCGCTATATCTGATTTGAAAATGAACATTTTCTTTTTTTTTCTTTTGGCCCAATCAATCACCTCGTTAGCAATTAGGGGCCCATCTAGAATCTGCCTGTTCTTGACGAAAGCTGACTGAGTTTTATCCACGATTTTTGGAAGCACTTTCTTAAGTCTGTTAGCAAGCACTTTCGACAAAATTTTATACACACTGGATATAAGACTTATTGGACGGAAATCCTTCACCTGAGTGGGATTAGCACATTTGGGTATAAGCGTGATAAAGGCTGCATTCACCCCTTTTGGCATTTTTGGGTTCAATAAAAAATCATTAATTGCTTCGAGAATGTCGTCTTTCATGAGGTTCCAGAATCTTTTGAAGAACTCCATCGTGAAACCATCTGGCCCGGGAGATTTGTTTTTTCCACAGCTCCAAATTGCGTCTTTAAGCTCTAACTCTTCCACCGGTTGTTCTAACTGACTACTCTCATAAACCGAAAGTCTTGAGGTATCGCCTAAATCTTGGGTCCAAATACACTCCGGGTCTTTTTTAAAGATTTTTTCAAAATGCTCGTTAAATACTTTTTTGACTATTTTTGGGTCAACCTCCCACACCCCACCGACCTCAATGCCTTTGATGCTTCTAATGTGTTTCTTTTTATTGATGTTTCTATGAAAGAGCGCTGAATTTTCATCACCTTCGAGACTCCATCTGTTTTTGTTTAATTGCATAATGTCTTCATTAATTTTCTTCTCTCTAATTCTGATTTTGCTCAACAGGTCTATTCTTTCTTGAAGCGTGTTAACCGAAAAGCCATTCAGTTCAAATGATTTATCTATCTCCTGCAGTCTACTTTGCCATTTCTCCATATCTTCTTGAGCTTTTTTGCCTCTACCCGTCTTCCACTCTTTGATTTTGATTTTCACTCTTTTCAAATTTAGCATAAGAGCAAAAATCTTTTTATGACTTCCAGATTTGTCCCTTCTGTCCCATTCTTTATGCACCAGGTCATCGAATTCTTCCTCTTGCAACCAAGAATTATACAACTTGAAGGGGATATTCCCATAGTTTCTTCTCACTTGCCTAAGGATTATCGGTTTGTGATCAGAGAACAGTCTAACATCTGAGGTGGCTTCTATGTTAGGCCACAAGTCTTCAAAAATATCATTTATCAGGAATCTATCCAATCTCGAGAGCTTTGACCCTCCCCCCTTTATCCATGTATATTTTGATCCACCTATGTTGACATCTGTTAAATTGTTATTCTGTATGAATTCCTTGAATTTTCTAGCAGGTCCACCGTTAAAAATAGAACCCCTTCTTTCACTTTCATCCTTTACTTCGTTAAAGTCTCCAAAAATGACTGCCCCTCCTGTCCATCCCTCTAGAAAAGCCGAAATAAAATGCCATAATTCTTCACGCTTCGTCGGTATTTGACTGGCATAGACATTAATGAAACCAAAATTTGCATTTTTTTCAATCCATCTACCTGTTACAATCAGACAATCATCCCTACTGATAACACTTTCTTTTATAAAAAGATTTTTGTTCCAGACGCTTAGAACTCCACCTCCACGACCAACACTATTCGATACAGCATAGTCGAAATCAGAACTCCCCCAGAGCTTCTTAACAAGCAAATCTTGGATATCCTTTCTCTTTGTTTCTTGAAAACCCGCAACAGAGATTTTGAATTTTGAAATTAAACTATTGAACCAACTAACCTTGAATTCGCCTTTACCAAAACCATTGGAATTGAGTGATAGAATATTCATTGAGTCATATTAGCACCTCCTTTCTTCACGATATTACCTCTGTTTCTCGCAAAACCTTGCGTTGTATTCCTCTTGAAACCACACATATCTCCAATTTCAGCAACTCTCGATGAAACAGCAGATTGAGCCGAGATTGCATCTGATTGCGAATATTCTATCATATCAAAATTAGTCGGCTTGTTTGTGGATGGCCATCTTCTGGATTGGCTACGTGTTATGCGAGGAGACAGTTGAAATTTCTCCTTTTTCGATCCCTGATCAGCTGCCATTTTCATCTCCCTTTTTTCTATTCTATTTTCGACATCCAATAACTCCAATTTAGTCTTCATAGGCGTCTTCATTGATAATAGCTTTTTAAGCGTGTCTGAACACTCATCCAGGAAAACTCGATTTACATTAGGTTGGTCTTGGGCTGAATTAGGAGTATTGGGCTCGTTTTCTTTCACTGGAGAGGAGTTGCATTTGCTTTTTATGTTTAGTTGGGCCAAACCTCCCACCGGGCTCCTGTTAATTGACGGAATAATATCCACACCCAACTTAGAACGTGGAGGTATATTTAATTCCAAACCTGACTTTGAACGTGGCGTAATTATATTATTCTCCTTTTTTTTCTGACCTCTTTCTCCATCCCCCATGTTATGCGTAAGCGGCGTGCATTGTTCCACGTGAATAGTTTCTTGGATTACAGAGTTGCAATTCGAATCTCCTTCTTCGTCATCGGAAAATCCTTCCGATTCTTCCGCTTCCGATGAATTACGATCACCCTCTTCTTCCGATGAAAAACTATCTTCATAATCTTTATTTTCTGAGATTCTATTAATTTTTAGATCACCGAATCCATATAATTCACCTTCAATTTCTTTAACTCTGATTAAACATTGCTGATTGTCGATCTTTATGATAATGGATTCATTAATACATTGGAGTTGGGATGTTTTAATACAAATTTTTCCAAATGACCAATCCGAACGGATATCACTGCAGGGGTCCGTCTTGATCACCTCACCCCATAACCTTCCTATTTTAATGAAGCAGTTCGGGGTCCAGGCATTAATAGGAACACCTTCAATTTTTAACCAAGCTATTCTATCGAGAATTTGAAAGTTTTCCTCCCATCTCTTAATCGAGTTAAAGCATGCCTGAATATCACGACTTGAAATAATTTTCTCCTCCTCCTCTTCATTCCTGGTTTCAAATAACACCCAAAGGCCCCCCAAATACTTTGCTGGATTGTCGATTATACCTTCAGCAGCACATAGATTGTTTATGAATTCTAAATTACTCAGGCATTTAGCTTCCCCAATTAATTTGTTTTTGCATCTTTCAGTTGCCGATATGATGTCATGCATGTCAATTGTCACTTCTTTCAATTTTTCTTTTTCACACCTTTGGTCTACTTTCCTAGCTGAATGAGACACCTCCGTTATCGGTTCATCCTTTCCTTTGACAATGTCGACAAAAGAAACACCACTTCTCCTGGCATACTTGTTCTTGTCAAACCTCCCGTTCTCCTCTTTTGTTGTACTGATCTGATTCCCCTTTTCTCTAGCATATTTCGCTACTCTTGCATATAGTTTGGCTCTTCCCAGCCATATTCTATTGAGCATCTCTTCCTTCTTGAATACATCTTGGACCCTGTTGAACCTCGCAAAACCAAAACGGAATCCATGTTTGTCCAACCTCTGGCTAATGAACAGATCCACTAGTGAACCCATCTTCGCTAGTTCAGTATGGATTTCCTCCCTACTCCAGTCTTTTGGCAAATTTGAAACAAAGAAAGTAGTAGCTCCATTAAATTTCCACTTACCTGACGCCCCTTCTAATGAAGTTCCACCCGTTGAGACCCACCGGAAGACCCTCTGGCGAGTATGAACATGTTGCCGGAATTCGCCCCCTCTCTGGCTCCGCATGGAAAAATTATATATATATATATATATATATATATATATATATATATATATATATATATATATATATATATATATATATATATATATATATATATATATATATATATATATATATATGTATATGTATATGTATATGTATATGTATATATATATATATATATATATATATATATATATATATATATATATATATATATATATATATATATATATATATATATATATAGGCAAAAGTTCAACAAGGGACTAATATAAACCATGGTACCAAGGGACTAATCTCATCCACACGATTGTACACTTTACGGTGGACGTGCATCTACCGGATTATAAAAAAACCCACTTCATTTTTTTTCGTATTTTTAGTTTTTAGGGCTTATTTTTTATCAAAAAAAAAAAATCTGAATATATAGAAATTTATAACTTTTTATCCTCTACAAATAGAGATCCATATTGATATAAAAAAATGATTTTTTTCCGAAATTTCCGCTAGTTGAGATTCACATGTGAATCTGAACTGTTATTATGTTCATTTTTGACATTCACAATGGCATATGATATTGTCATCTGAATCTGAATAAATTTTTATGTGAATGTGAATGGAATTAACTTTATGAATCATAGTATATTCATTATAAATGATTAAAATATTGAATTGTTAAAATGTTTCTAACTAAATTAATCATATTCATATTTCGAAGTATATTTAAAATACCATATGATATTGATATGTGAATCTGAATAAATTGTTGTGTGAATGTAAATTATTTATAGTATGAATCAGAGTAAACTCATTATAAATGGTTAAAATGTTGAAGTAGTAAAAAACTTCTAAGTAATTTCTCAATATTATATGATTTTGATATGTGAATATGAATAAGTTTTCATGTAAATATGAGTAAATCCACTTGTGAATAAAGTATATTACTTATAAATGGTTATAATATTGAAGTAGTAAAAGTTTTAAAAGTAAAATAATTAGTCATATTCAAATTTTTACACGTCAGATTCAAATTTTCCGCTAGTTGAGATTCACATGTGAATCTGAACTGTTATTCTGTTATTCACTGTTGGCATTCACAATGACATATAATATTGTCATGTGAATATGAATAGTTTTTTGTGTGAATGTAAATGGAATTACCTTATGAATCATAGTAAATTCATTATAAATGATTAAAATGTTGAAGTATTAAAAATTTTCTAAGTAAATTAATCAAATTCATATTTCAGAGTATATTTAAAATACCATATGATATTCATATGTGAATCTGAGTAAACTTTTATGTGAATGTAAGTAAATTCAATTGTGAATTAGAGTAAATTCATTATAAATTGTTAAAATATTGAAATAGTAAAAAAACTTTTAAGTAAATTCTTAATACTATATGATATTGATATGTGCATATGAGTAAATTTTCGTGTAAATATGATTAAATCCACTTGTGAATCAAGTAAATTACTTATAAATGGTTATAATATTGAAGTAGTAAAAGTTTTAAAAGTAAAATAATTACTAATATTCAAATTTTTATAGTTCAGATTCACATTATGAATCTAGACTAGCTGTACTTATGAAAAAAAAATTATTTTTTGTATATCAATATGGATGTCTATTTGTAGAGGACAAAAAATTATGAATTTTGGTATATTCGATTTTTATTTTTGAAAAAGAATATTTTCGAAAATTTAAAAAAACTAAAAAAATGAAGTGGGTTTTTTGTTATAATCCTCTACATGTGCGTCGATATAAAAAATTTACAACCTAATTTTTAGTCGTTGATGATTTTGATTCCGACGATCGAGATTAGTCCCTTGGTACCATGGATAATTTTAGTCCCTTGTTGAACCCAACCCTATATATATATATATATATATATATATATATATATATATATATATATATATATATATATATATATATATATATATATATATATATATATATATATATATATATATATATATATATATATATATATATATATATATATATATATATATATATATATATGTGTGTATATATATATATATATATATGTATATATATGTATATATATATATATATATATATATATATGTATATATATATATATATATATATATATATATATATATATATATATATATATATATATATATACTAGCTGCGTACCCGCGCAATGCGGCGGCGGAGAATAGTTTCTTTTGGCGATTAATTACTTTCGGTGGCGAACATTAGTTTCATTTCGACGAATAATTTTCGTTATGCAAATATAAGTACGTTTTTGTTTCTAGCGGTGAAACGTCTCTGTTATGTTGTAAACCAGAATCGTCTCGAAAACGATTAAGCAATTCGGTTTCAATTCTATAAATTTTATTTTTCTGGTTTCAGTTCGGTTTTTTTTCGATCATGTTCAAGAATTGATATTGTTATAAATGAGTAAAATGACATTTGGTACATCAGTGAGTTAACCTTGAGAATTTTATACAATCGGATTCACCGATCTTTTTTAGCCTTTTTTCCCTTGACTTAGCATGGTGTTTTGACATATTAGGTCTCTATAAAAAACTTATCTACAATAGTTTTAGTTCTAATATCAAGTCTAGATCTATGAAATTAACTTTTACACGTGATTTCAGTTGAGTTAAGTCCATAGAAACCATCAATAGTATAAGGAAATAGACGTTATACACATAACACATGTCGTATCATGAGTTTAATAAGCAAGTTTATATATAACAAAAATAAAGTTTTTCATGTTAACTTGTTCTTATAGTTCTGGAGGGTGGGGGGTCGTTTTGGATTACAAATTTTAATGTTTGGATTTCCAGTTTAAGTTTACGACTTAAAGTTTAAAGTTCATTGTGTAGCAATATGAGATAATTTAACTGAAATGAAGTTATTCTCAACCCCTGTTGAGACAACGAAGAGATGACTATTGAATGCATTAGAAATATCGCAAAACTAACCTATGACATCGTATTACTCTATAAAAAGCTCATATATGTGCTTTTATTGAATGGAACCGGCTTTTTATTTTTCAAAATTATTGTATTTTAGCTTTTTATTTTATTATAACCCATTTAAACCTTTTATTTTTTTATATCTCATAAAATATACTTATACATATATTATTATTTTTTAATTCAGAAAATTCATAAAAATTCAAATAAATTAGGATTTGATATAAAATTTATTAAAAATTATTAAAATTCAAAAATTCAAAAAACCCCAAGCATGGGAGACAAGAGGAATAAAGTTTTACATGATGAGGGTGTGTGTTTCTCAAACCTTGACCACAAAAGAAAAAGGAAAGAATAGAGGTTTGTGTGTGTGTCGTGCACCTCAAAAGCAACCAAGAACCAAATAATTAAAAAAATACAAATTGTGCACGTGTGCATGTGTGTGTTCGGCCAAGAAAGAAAAAAGAAAGAAATTATATGTTTTTATTCGTGTGTTTCGAAGCTTGCAATTTGTACTTCATGTTACAGCAAAGAGAAAATCGGGAGCCCACTCCCTTTATTCCAATTCTTTTTACTCACCATAGCTCACGAAGATAAAATATGTGTACTTCATGTACTTCATGTTACATGCAAACAAAGTATGCCACTACAATTACAATAATCTGACCGTCAAATATGCAAAATATAAAAAAAAAATGAAATATGACACTAACATTGCATCAGATTACTGCACCATTTCAATAATCAAGATAAAGAGAGATTTAATCAATACCAATAATAATAATAATAATAATAATAATAATCATAACAAGAGTACGTTGCATCTTTCGTCCCTGCGTTTTGTTGATTTTTGCAATCCTTGCATTTTTGGTCCCCAAAAATATAGATAACTTTATCTGAAACCTAAAGTTTTTTTACTTGGAATAGAGTCTTAAAACCTCAGTGTAGGACCATATTTGCAAGAGAAATTTTTTCATGTATCAAAATAAAAGTACAAGGTCCGGGTATCGTTTATTTTCCTTTCATCAACATCAAATGCCGTCGGCGTAAATGCAAGATACGGTGATCAGTTTTTGTCGTCAAGTAGTTTTTTTATATGCATTGAATACTTTGTTTCTGCTAATAGATTATTGCAGTAATTATGGTGAAAAATAGTCCAATGCATCGTGATATCAACTTTTATTGTTATTATAGATTTTTAGTTGTCGATGTATGGTGATTATTGCAATAATTATTTTCAAGTTTATTGTTATCTAAATGTGATAGATACAAAATGACGTGATAGATACAAAATGATGTATTCAAAGCATCGGTAATCATTAAAAGCATCAATTGGCTTTTGAAGCAAATGGCAATGTTGAAAGCAGCATGCGACATCGCATGTATTTAGCATTCATTTGGCAAAGAGTTTACCTCTAATAGCAACATTTTACTATTGTACATGTCACATCGTATAACTTGCCAACCTGAATACGACCCGATTTCCATCCTAGTATTTTTAATCCCTCCACTTTATATCTCCTACTTCAGTAAGTTTACTAATGTTTTATTATTATGTTATAGTATATAGTAACAAAATTATATCATATAATGCCAAGCAAAGCTTACCTGGTAAAACATTATTGTTTATATAATAATTTATTATTTAGTGTAACAAACTTTTTTCCTTTTCTAATTACCAAATAATGGATCTTTTTTCATTTTCTAAATACCAAATCGATTCGATAAAATCGTAGAATTGAAAGTTATTCAAAGAATCAATCGGGATGGTTTTTACACTATTTACGGTTTATAATTTATTAGTTTTTGTACTATGTTAGTATATTAGTGTGTGTTGAGTTAATAAATACCAACTTCAGATCCAAAAGCACACAATAAACATAAATAAAGAACACTGGACATACATTACAGAAAATTTTGGAAGTTATCTACTACAGAAAAAATAATTGCTCAGACAGCATCAAATTTCTTTTAATTATTGGCAGCAACCATTCATTAGCATCATGCTTAGTCCTCTTTCCATGTTTCAGTCAGCAACAATTCATCAGCATCATAAGTCTAAGGTCTTAGTATGCTAAGCGAGACAAAATAAAATAAAAGTAGTATGCTATATTACGCCGGTAACTGAAAGTACGATTCTATGAATCGGCTACCAGTTTGTCTTTTTACCTCGATTGCATACAATAAAATACCAATACAAATGGAAAGTAAATTTCTGAATTATAGTCAAAATCAGTAACAATGAAAATAGTTTGTTTTATTATAGTAATAAATGATTTTGATCCACGCTTTGCAGAACGACCTCTCTGAATTGTTCATAAACACCCAAAAAAAAAAAGAAATACGATGAAAATGAACACATAGTAAGAAAAGAAGGAAAATGTCCAAAAAGTGTCATGTATGGCAACGTACCATGGGTAGATAGCATCTAGTAATTGACAGAGTCAAAGAGCTTCAAATGGACCCATTAGTCATTGTAACCCTAGAAAGAAAACAAATCAAACATATGAGAGCCACTACTGATCCGACATACAGAAATATATTTTAAGAATCGATGTATATAACATTCATATAAAAAAGATATCTCCCCTGTTACTCTTCTTCTTCTATCAACTTTGTTGTACAGTCTGCTTCAATCATTTATCTCTTGCAAGTCTATATATATTGGGGAATAACAACAAGGACCTCTAGTAGATGAAACAAAATAAATAAGCTTTTCTGTGGAAAATAAACTAACCATAGTTCCATTTTGAAATCAGTTTAGATCTCCATTAGCAATATATTTTATATCCCAAGCATCCATATATCACTCCATTCTTATATCCTGAAATCCAAGTGTAGAATCAGAGTTACGTTGGTTGTAAATTGATGTTTATCATACTCAACTTTTGACAGATTTGGTCCGTTTGACCGATTTGAAATTTTTTGACAGTTTTGTTCCTTTGGACAAATTTGGAAAAGTTTGACAGATTTGGTCCTTTTGACAGATTTTATAATTTTGACAGTTTTGGTCATTTTGTCGACAGTTTTGGTCCTTTTGACAGATTTGAAATTCTTTGACAGTTTTGGTCCTTTTGATAGATTTGAAAAAGTTTGGCAGATTTGGTCCTTATGACAGATTTTTTAATTTTGACAGTTTTGGTCCTTTTGACAGATTTGAAAAAGTTTGACAGATTTGGTCCTTTTGATAGATTTTATAATTTTGACAGTTACATGTTGCTACGTATGGCTTACATAAAGAGTTGCAAGAACCCTCAAAACTATAAAATCTAAGATCCTCTAAACTATAACATAATTTATCCAGACAAGGCTTAATGGTAAAAAATATATAGGGCCTTAGTTTTTTCTGTTAACTTAGAGCCAAAAGACCATTTTACCCTTTGAACAACTGTTATTGCAAACAGTCCAGCCCGCACATATGTATATATGTTGGAACCCCTAATCCTGATCTAGAAAAGCTTAGCCCACAGTTTGGGTTGATCCAGGTCGGGTAATTTTGTAGAGCAAGAGCAGAAACATTACAGATTCTAGCAGCAGTTGAAGTTGATGACCAATACCTCCATTCCTTTCTCAAGTACTCTGTTTTCATCATCTCCTCAGTATAATAGTTGCTTGAACCATCTAAAATCAGGTTTATAATCAACAATAAAATTAATTAAAAATACTTAAATAAGGGCAAAATGACAATTTTACATGAACTTAACAGATTTACGTTAAATAAATAAAGAGAAAATAACAAAATTGGTCCCTGTGGTACTGCTTTTTCAGTTTTAGTCAAAGGGCAAAATGGTAATACTAAAAAAGTTGGGTTGTTGATTACTATTTAGGTAAAACTGGTGATGTTTTACCTTTGATCAAACTTAATATCAATTGGGTGGACTTCAAGAGCATTTAAAGTGAACCCTTTTCACTTTAAAGAAATGAAGTATGTGTGGCTGAAAACCAATCAGCCAGTGGGTATATACGTTGATCTTGTAGCTATGTGCACCCTCTTTTCACCTCTCGTTCTTGGTACTCTTACCTGTAACATTTAAAATGGAATAATCTTTTATTTCAAAATATATTAACAAAACAAAAAACATGGGAAAAACAGAGTAGAAAAAAATAAAGGAGGGACAGAGTAAGAGCACATACACACAGAGGGAGATTGTATGTGTATCAAAGCAGCCAAATTAATCCATCAAAAGATTGTATGTGTGTGTGTGTTAAAATATACAGACACTGTGTTTTCAAAAAGTTTATGAGTTTTCAAATTTTGGAAATCCAAAAATTTCAAAGTTTTAAAATTTTGAAAATCCAAAAAACTTGGACGGGAGCAAGATTTTCAAAATTTGAAAATCCTAAAAACTTGGGCAAAGACTTAAATTTCAAAAATTTCAGTTTTTTCAAATTTTCAAAATCCGAAAAGCTTGGGCGGGAGGTAAGTTTGAAAATTTTCAAATTTTGAAAATCCGAAAAGCTTGGGCGGGAGCTAAGTTTCAAAATTTCAAAATGTTGAAATTTTCAAAATTCGAAAATTTTCGAATGATTCAAACTTTTCAAAATGATTCAAATTTTTCCCAATTATGGCTAGCGATTGGTTCCCTTCCGTGACCAATTATGGCTAGCGATTGGAAGTATGAACTATGTATACAAGAAAGTATGGAGAAATAAGAGAATCAAACCAATTGTCTTTCAGTTGTCTTTCAGTTGTTCCCGTATCTATCTAAATCATTAAAATTATTATTCTTTTATATTATTAAGAATAAATCAAAATATATGGAGAAATAAGAGAACCAAACCGAGATCTGGTGTCGCCGTACCTGTATAGACTTCGACGGCTGTGGTCCATGTAGGTCCGAGCCATGGGAGTGAGCCCTAAATGGAATCGAGGGAGCAGAACTGAAAAATCAGAACCTTAGTATTGAAAGAATCAGAAAGATTAGAACCAAATTTGGTGGTTCCGGTAAACGGTGGACTAAGCTCTTGACCTGAGCTCTTTATCTTCAAAAGTCGGTGCTTGCTGACGGTGGTGATGGAATGTTCCATCCTGTTTTTGAAAGTAGGAAAGAGAGATGCACACAGAAGGCCATGGCAGTGAGGTAATTAGTTGGGCGGAGGTTGAAGGCGGCTGTGATGGCGACGATATCTAGGGTTAAAGAGAAGGAGTTGATACGGTTTCTATAGAGAGAGATTTCAAATACGGGACAAGAAAGTATGGGATTTAAGAGATTCAAATTTTAAATGTTGAAGGCGCAGTTTCATACACGTGAGTACGTGACACTAATCCATCCCCACTTATCCGTGTGAAATGTTTCCAATTCCAACCAGTTTTAGTTAATGCATAACAAGATTGTACAATATGTTTGATAAATTGTGTATTGTGTATTATAATTTGTACTATCTTAAAAATTAAGACAATTGTGCATAAGGGGATTGTAATTTATATATGGTTTATAGTATAGTATAGATATATATATATATATATATATATATAGAGTTAGGTTCTTTTGAGAACTCAAAAATTCATGAGATCTTAAAAACTAAATCTAGAACGTTAGATCAAAAATATTAATGGTCTAGATCAAAAGATGGCAAAATTGTAATTATAATCAATTTGGATGGTATTTTAGGTTTTTGAAGGATACTGACAGGGGTAAATTAGAGATAGAAAAAATCGATCCTAAAAATCAGCCAACATATCAAATTTAAAACACATTCTCTCTCATCCTCTCTCTCTCCAAACCGTCTGTTGTCCTCGTCCTCACCCTAACTTTCTCCCTCGCCGTCACGCATATCTGCAGTTGATCGAAACCTGCAATTGATCTAAGCCAAGCCGAAACCTGCAATTGATCAAAGCCAGATCGAGTAACGCTGTGCTTTCACGATTCCGGTCCATACCCCTCCCCCTTCTCTCTCTCACATCGTCCTCGCCGCTCGTGCTCCTCTCGTTCTCTCGTCGGCCATGGAGGTGAGGCTCTTGCCGGATAAGAGGAATATCAGACTATTGCAGAACCCATCGTCACCATGGTAATGCATACATCTCGTGATCATCTTTCTCTACCACGCCTCTCTCTCTCTCTCTTCCAATTTATCCACCTCCGTAAGAATTTCGATCAAAGAATTGCTTTGTGGTTGAAAGAGGAAGAAGCGATTGCTGTTGTGAAATCACCGTGACCGTGGATTCTTAGGGTTCGACTGCATCTCTAAAAGGTTCGTGCTTTTTTTTCTGTAACTTCAATTTCGATGAAGGCGACATATTTTCTTGAATTGTAACTTCAATTTGGACTTGGGTTCCCGTCTCCTTCTTCTTAATTCTATTTCCGCCAACGAGACCTTAAATCAAAGATCGGTAGTTGAGCCCAAATTTATTATATGCTTTTTATATTTGAATCGAACAAATGATCTAAAATTATGGCTCTTTAATTGGGCAATTCTAATTTATAGTTGCTTCAGTTGTTGATTATCCGGTTCATATACATTTGATTTTTTTATTAACCAATTTCTTGGTTATTGGTTTTCTAGTGCTTGAATTCTAATACTCCTTCTTTATATCAATTCTCGGTTTTTAGTAGTAACACCATTTTACTTTATTTTGTCAATTTACATGTTGCTTTGCTGTCAATCGGTAACAATTTATGTTTCTTGAATTTGGTCAGGAAATAATGATTCATGTTGGAATGAAGGTATGCTATGCACAGTGGTATCAATTTTTGCTTTAATTTCCATACATCTTAGTTGCTTTGCTGTTAATCGGTATGAATTATTGGTGAATTTACATTGTGATTAAATGCTAATTGATTTATTATGTTTTCTATGCATGTTGATTTAGTCAGGTTATACAGTAACAAATAATTTGAAATAACTTTTGTTGCAATCTTCATGTGCATATCTTCATGTATAGGTGAGTGCATATGTACATATAGGTGTATGTATTTATGTATACGTGTGTATGTATTTAATATGTATACGTGTGTATAGGTGAGTGCATATGTACATATCTACATATAGATGGAACGTAGATGCCCCTGTTTATGATTACAAAGATGTTGTTCATGAATTTGCAACTTTTAAGAAGTTTTTGAAGACACCTAAAGCTCAGGCCTGTGCAAAAGATGTTGTTAGTGATTTTGTTTATTTGTTGTACAATCAGCCTCATTTGTTTTTATTGGAATTCCATACACGTATGTGCATATATGCATATACGTATGTGTATATATGCATATACGTATATGCATATATGTATGTGCATAAGTGCATATATGCATATAAGTATGTGCATAAGTGCGTAAACGTGTGTGCATATATGCATATACGTTTATGCATAAGTGTGTATATGTGTGCACATATACACATTTGTACACAAGTACACATGCACATATACACATGCACATATGTGGATATGGATATGTGCATATATGTTTATATGCATATAAATGCGTATGTGCACATATGTGCATATATGTTTATATGCATATAAATGCGTATGTGCACATATGCGTATATGTCTATATATGCAAAAATAGATGTGCATTTGTTCATATGCGTATATGCATGTATGTATTTATTTTATTGTTTTTGAATATACATGTATATTAATTTTTTTTAATGTTATTGCAGGTTTTTGAGAATTTATCGAGCAAATTGAAGAAATGAAAATTGAAAATTTGAGAAATGAAGATATCATGAATTTTCGTTGTATTTTTTATATTTTTTTGTATGTAACGATCATTATTTTTCGTTATAATTTTTAATTTTTATGTATTTATCGTCAAAACAGTTGTATATTATTGTTTATAATAAAATGCATTATTCACTTTTTTACATTTAGATATTAAAAATATGAATATGAATATATGAACTGTGAAAATATGCATATATGCATCTACGAGTATGCATATATACACATGCAAATACACTACTATGTTTTTTTAATTTCGAAAATTTGATTTTTTTAAAAAAAATTCAGAATTTTTATGTTTTATTAATTCCGGAAAAAATTATTTAAAAATAAAAACGAAAATCATTTAAAATTTTTTAAGATTTAAAAATTCAAATTTGTTTGGCTAATTTTTAGCATTGATTTTAGGAGTTGTTAGTTTCGTTGCTAAAAATAAAAAAAATCAAAATTAAATGAGAATTGTAATATGACAATCGTGCCATTTTGTGTTCTGACCAATCAGAAGGAGTTCTCAAGATCTCATGGTTTTTTTGGTTCTCACAAGAACTCAACCCTATACTAAATATCAAATGGGAACCATTATTTTCCTAAGAACCTAGGAACCAATTCTTAGCCACTAGATCAAAAATAATAGATGGCTGATATAGAAGGTGGCATTTTTGTAAATTGATGAAAAAAACCAACCCTTTAATATGGCAGTGAAGGGCATTATTGGAATCATAAAAGAGTGATAATATCTAATCCCTAAAAATCAGCCATAATCAAATGTAAATATTCCCTTCTCTCTCGTATCTTTATTCTCATCGTATTTCTCTCTCTTTCCTTCACCGTATTCCCTCTCTCCAAAACCCTACACGGCGGTGATAGAACAAGTGACGAGTGGCGGACTATCGAAACCTGATGCATCTCATAACACCCTCTCTCGACTGTATTTTCGTATTTCAAAACAGCATGCACCGTGATGGCGTATGCTCTGTTGAGTAGCAACAATATCAATCGGGAGAGAGATCGAAGGAGACAAAGAAATCGTTGATGGAGAGGACCAGCAGCGATGACGACGAGGGAACACAGTCGGTCGGTGAAAAGTGATGGATCTGATTCACAAATTCATATACATTGTTTCTGTTATTCTATCGGTCGTTTTATTCGTCTTTTTCTTGCCGCCATATCTATTGTTCTGGATATTGAGGTTTTGCATCAAATCTGTATTCCGTGAAAAACTCGCCGGAAAAGTAGTGCTTATTATAGGAGCTTCTTCTGGTATCGGCGAGGTAACTTATACATATGACTTTTTTTCTTCGTTTCAAATTATATGCGTACATGCAGGAATTGACGATAGGTTTGATTTGGTACACTTTTGAAGCATTTGGCGTATGAGTTGCAAAACATGGAGCGAATTTAGCGTTGGTTGCGAGAAGAGAGGAACTGCTTACGGCGGTTGCTGGGAAAGCCAAGGAGCTAGGAGCGCCGGAGGCGATTGTTATCAAGGTGGATGTTTCGAAGCGCCAGGATTGCAAGAGATTTGTCGATGAAACCATCAAACATTTCGGTAAATGTGAGTTTTGCTATCAATTCCTTCCCGCATTTATTCTTTTAGCATTTTGTTGCCGTGACGGTTGTAAGTTGGATTACTTCTTGTCAAGTAATATCCAACTGTTATTAGAGCATAAGAACGTACGAAATGCTGAAAAATTATAATAAATATCGATTATATGATGTAACAAATTATAATCACACACGTTGCAAACAATTATATTTGAAGGCATTTTTGTTGGTTGAAGTAATACTTTTTATTAACGATAACAATAAGTCTTATAAATGAAATTTTAGATTTTATTAAATAATTGTTATTTATAAGTCCAACAATTATCTTCCTTCTATTTATTTCACGGAAATTATTTATCTACATAAGATACTAGGTTACAACTAAATTTACAGGGGGATGATTTTGGTTTGTATTTTGCTTGTATCTTTAGTTGCATTCACTGATTTTAGTTGCATATGTGCACATATTTACATATGTGTATTTGTATATGTGCGTATTTGTGTGTATTTGCATATGTGCGTATTTGTATATATGCATACATGCAAATATGCGTACATATATGGATTTCTTTTTCAATTTGTTTGTGTGCATGTGGGCGTATTTGCATATATGCATACATATACATGCATATGTGTATATGCATGTGTATATGTGCACATGCATACATATAGGTGCATATACGTGCATATGTGTATATGCATGTGTATATGTGCACATGCATACATATAGGTGCATACGTGTATATGTGCACATATATGAACAAATTGATATACATATGCATGTGTATATGTGCACATATGTGCATATGTCTGTTCAAACGTATGTGTACATATGCATATGTATATCAATTTGTTCATGTACACACGTGTGCGTATTTGTATATATGCATAAATAGATGTGCATCGGTTCATAAGTTCATATGTGTATATGCACGTATGTATTTTTTTTAATGTTTTTGAATATACATTTATATTAGTTTTTATTAATGTTTTGCAGATTTTGAAGAATTCATCAATCAAATTATATATCTATATATATATATATATATATATATATATATATATATTATTCATTCAATAATTCTAATTTCAAAAACAAAAATCTTTATATTTGTAAGTTGAGTCAAATAAATGGTGAAATTCCAGAAATATTTTGTTTGGTTATAAAAAAAATATATATATAAAAAAAATAATAAAAAAATAATAAAACCAAGAACCAAACATGTGTTGATAAAGAAATAAATTTCCAAAAAAATAGAATAAAGCACAAATGCTTATTTCCTTTCAATAAAAGATAGTTTGTATCTTTCAATAATTGCCAAACTATTTTGATTATTTTAAAGAAAATCCAAAAATAGAGTGTTTATTCTCTTTTGTATTTGTATTGCATTTATCGAGTTGTAATTTCTTGTACTTATAATTTTGGAAGATCATTCAAACAAATTGACAAGTTTTAATAAAGGTGGTCAATGTGATAATTGAGGCAAGGTCATATTAACATGAGTCCAAGTTCGACATCCGAGTGTAAACACCACCCTAATTCCATATGAGTGGCAAAAGACATTTGTGAGTCGCAATCAGCGAATTGTGTGCATATATGAGAAGAGCGAAAAATTGTGAGCACTGATCTTGTATTGTGTTGCCCTTGCTAAACGCGGTGAAAGTCACGGTAGTAGTGTTATAATCAATATATGACGTGGCTATGCTATTGTTTAACGAATATTTGTTTCTTAGTACAATCTACTATTTTACAACTGCGAAATTTTAGGCAAATACAGGGACGATATGTTAACCATATCATTGCTAATAATAATGTTGGCGCGATTTGACATAAAAAGGTCACTTTCTTTTTATTTTCCTTCTTTCACCCATTAGTCTAAGTTTTAATTGTTTTCTTTGAGGACAAAGAAGAGTTTAAGCTTGTGGATGTTTGATAGGTGTATAATTATACACCTTTTTATATGTTTATTTACTGCATTCAACATCGTTTATTGCCATTAAAACGTGCTATACGCATGTTTTCGGTCTAATGTGTTCATTTTGGAGCAAAAACCATTTGTTTGCATAAAATGGTATGTTTTGCATGTATTTTAAAATATGGACCACCTTACAATGTCAAAAGGAAGCCTCACGCCAAGTTTCAAGCAAATCGGGCAAGAGACGGAGAAAATAGCCTCGAAAGCCCCCTGTTCAAGGAGCACGAGTCGTGCTCTTTTATACACTAAAAACACACGAGTCGTGTTCTACCTGGAATGACAAAATGGCAATGTACTTTCAATACACACGAGTCGTGTCTTTTGTAAGGCTAAAAACACACGAGTCGTGTCTGAACTGTAAGCCATGTGCAGCAGGAATCTTCCAGCAAATCAACTTTTGAAGCATGGGATTTTCATCATTTGATTAGTCCGATCTGAGATCTCTCCAGGGCCATTTGAGGACTATAAATAGAGCATTTGTGAGGAGTTATAAAGATCATCCAATATCACTTGACACACTTGAATACTCTCTATTTTCTTTACATTTCTAGTTAGTTTTAATGTCTTTATTTGCAATTATGCAGTTTTTAGCTAACATGAGTGGCTAAATCTCATAACATTCGGCTTTTAGTCATGTATCTTTCTAGTCATTAATATTTATGCTTGGATTGAAGTTTTGAAGTTATTAAAAACTGTTTTGGTTTAGTTTTGTCATTTAATTTTTATTACAAATTTGGTCCCTGTTTTGGAATTTAGCCGATCACTATATTCCGATAGTTGATCAATTATAGTTATATGTATTTTCAATTGTTTTGAAGATCATTGTTAGTAACATCTTAGAAGTAACTTCATTTGTTAAAGCTTGACACGAGAGATCAATCAAGTTCTTAACAAGTAAAGAACCAACAAAAGAGCATAAAGCATCACTCTCGGTCAATTTTAGCATTAATCACTAGTTGACCATTGTGTTGTGCATACCTTTTATAGAATTTAAGTGCTAATCCTTGTTCTATATTAGTGATGCATGTTTCTTTTGTCCCGGTTGATTTCTATGTCTTAAATTACATGCTTGTTCTTAGTTCCTTCATCTAAAGGGACGGAATATTGAATTTGGATTAAAGCTCGCATATTTAAGTGGTATCTTGTCTCGGTTGAGATACATCTATCTCTTCAAGATGACCATTGAGATATTTACTTATATATGAGAAAACAATACTTCTTTCACAAATAGAGACCATCGAAGTATTGAGCATATTAATTTGGATTTCTTCTAAGTTGATGTGTTATTGTCATTTTTCCATTGACAAGAACCATTACTTAACTCTTAATTTCATTCAAGTATGAATATGCGACAAGATTGATTAGACTAGAAGCCGAATGTCCGTTTAATTATAAAAATCACATTCTTCTTTATTTTTGTGTTTATCAAGCGACTTGACAAATCCCCCCTTGAACTTTATATTTCTTTGTCCCAATCTCTAGAAGTGTGAAAACTTGGCAAGAGATTACTCGCATCAATTCCCTTGGGTTCGACTCGTACCACTACTATACTATTCTTAATTGAAGAGTATTTAGAGGTCTTTTGACATTTCACAATTTCTGTCCCATCATTGTAAACTGCATCCATATTACATTACTCTTTCATTTGTTTGGTAATTCGACGACCAACAAATTGGCGCCGTTGCCGGGGAATTGACTTACGATTAACTCTTAAAGCCCAGATCCGTTCAAACAGGTACACCTTTAGAGAGCGGGTAAGAAGTATTTATTAAAAACAGAAAAAAAAAAGTCTCATGCGTCGAGCCAACGACGTTAAACAAGTGCGCTTCTCGGGAGGCAACCCGATTTATTTTTATTTGTGTGTTTAATTTTTGTGTGTTTTAAATCTTTATTTGATTTTTTTTTAAGTTTGCATAATAAAGTGTGTTGATGTGTTCGGAATGCAAAATCACCTCCGGGTCCGAATTAGACTTTCCGCAAGCATCGAGGACGATGCTTACATTTAAGCTTGTGGATGTTGGGTATATACGATGTTAGATGCTAGCATTTTTCACTTTTATATTATTTTTCTTTTTATCGAAAATCTTGAAAAACAAAAACAAAAACTTTTTGTGTTTAAAACTTTTGTTATTTATCGCATTTCTTTTCTTACCCCTCGTGAAAACTAATGATTGTTAAATTATGTTGCATCTTTATTTTCAATGTTATGGTTGCCTATCTGCCTTGTGGTTGAAAATTTTTTCACTTTGCAAAATTTTAGATTGTGTTATAAAACTTTTGTTTGTCAAATGTACTTAGCATACACACGTATGAACAGTTTATAAGACATCTATTTTAACTGAATCTATTTTTAGCAAGAACAGCAATACAAGATGCAGATACCCCGTGAGAATCTCAATGTGTGCAATCGACTTGGTTAATGTTACAGGTTTTGCCTTCGTAATCACACTTTGACCAACACCTTTGTTTCAAACATGTCAATTTTCCATATCTTCCAAAATTTCATATCATTTTTCTTGACCAATTTGGTCCTTTTTGAGCAAAAATTTTGAAATTATTATTCATTCAATAATTCTAATTTCAAAAACAAAAATCTTTATATTTGTAAGTTGAGTCAAATAAATGGTGAAATTCCAGAAATATTTTGTTTGGTTATAAAAAAAATATATATATAAAAAAAATAATAAAAAAATAATAAAACCAAGAACCAAACATGTGTTGATAAAGAAATAAATTTCCAAAAAATAGAATAAAGCACAAATGCTTATTTCCTTTCAATAAAAGATAGTTTGTATCTTTCAATAATTGCCAAACTATTTTGATTATTTTAAAGAAAATCCAAAAATAGAGTGTTTATTCTCTTTTGTATTTGTATTGCATTTATCGAGTTGTAATTTCTTGTACTTATAATTTTGGAAGATCATTCAAACAAATTGACAAGTTTTAATAAAGGTGGTCAATGTGATAATTGAGGCAAGGTCATATTAACATGAGTCCAAGTTCGACATCCGAGTGTAAACACCACCCTAATTCCATATGAGTGGCAAAAGACATTTGTGAGTCGCAATCAGCGAATTGTGTGCATATATGAGAAGAGCGAAAAATTGTGAGCACTGATCTTGTATTGTGTTGCCCTTGCTAAACGCGGTGAAAGTCACGGTAGTAGTGTTATAATCAATATATGACGTGGCTATGCTATTGTTTAACGAATATTTGTTTCTTAGTACAATCTACTATTTTACAACTGCGAAATTTTAGGCAAATACAGGGACGATATGTTAACCATATCATTGCTAATAATAATGTTGGCGCGATTTGACATAAAAAGGTCACTTTCTTTTTATTTTCCTTCTTTCACCCATTAGTCTAAGTTTTAATTGTTTTCTTTGAGGACAAAGAAGAGTTTAAGCTTGTGGATGTTTGATAGGTGTATAATTATACACCTTTTTATATGTTTATTTACCGCATTCAACATCGTTTATTGCCATTAAAACGTGCTATACGCATGTTTTCGGTCTAATGTGTTCATTTTGGAGCAAAAACCATTTGTTTGCATAAAATGGTATGTTTTGCAGGTATTTTAAAATATGGACCACCTTACAATGTCAAAAGGAAGCCTCACGCCAAGTTTCAAGCAAATCGGGCAAGAGACGGAGAAAATAGCCTCGAAAGCCCCCTGTTCAAGGAGCACGAGTCGTGCTCTTTTATACACTAAAAACACACGAGTCGTGTTCTACCTGGAATGACAAAATGGCAATGTACTTTCAATACACACGAGTCGTGTCTTTTGTAAGGCTAAAAACACACGAGTCGTGTCTGAACTGTAAGCCATGTGCAGCAGGAATCTTCCAGCAAATCAACTTTTGAAGCATGGGATTTTCATCATTTGATTAGTCCGATCTGAGATCTCTCCAGGGCCATTTGAGGACTATAAATAGAGCATTTGTGAGGAGTTATAAAGATCATCCAATATCACTTGACACACTTGAATACTCTCTATTTTCTTTACATTTCTAGTTAGTTTTAATGTCTTTATTTGCAATTATGCAGTTTTTAGCTAACATGAGTGGCTAAATCTCATAACATTCGGCTTTTAGTCATGTATCTTTCTAGTCATTAATATTTATGCTTGGATTGAAGTTTTGAAGTTATTAAAAACTGTTTTGGTTTAGTTTTGTCATTTAATTTTTATTACAAATTTGGTCCCTGTTTTGGAATTTAGCCGATCACTATATTCCGATAGTTGATCAATTATAGTTATATGTATTTTCAATTGTTTTGAAGATCATTGTTAGTAACATCTTAGAAGTAACTTCATTTGTTAAAGCTTGACACGAGAGATCAATCAAGTTCTTAACAAGTAAAGAACCAACAAAAGAGCATAAAGCATCACTCTCGGTCAATTTTAGCATTAATCACTAGTTGACCATTGTGTTGTGCATACCTTTTATAGAATTTAAGTGCTAATCCTTGTTCTATATTAGTGATGCATGTTTCTTTTGTCCCGGTTGATTTCTATGTCTTAAATTACATGCTTGTTCTTAGTTCCTTCATCTAAAGGGACGGAATATTGAATTTGGATTAAAGCTCGCATATTTAAGTGGTATCTTGTCTCGGTTGAGATACATCTATCTCTTCAAGATGACCATTGAGATATTTACTTATATATGAGAAAACAATACTTCTTTCACAAATAGAGACCATCGAAGTATTGAGCATATTAATTTGGATTTCTTCTAAGTTGATGTGTTATTGTCATTTTTCCATTGACAAGAACCATTACTTAACTCTTAATTTCATTCAAGTATGAATATGCGACAAGATTGATTAGACTAGAAGCCGAATGTCCGTTTAATTATAAAAATCACATTCTTCTTTATTTTTGTGTTTATCAAGCGACTTGACAAATCCCCCCTTGAACTTTATATTTCTTTGTCCCAATCTCTAGAAGTGTGAAAACTTGGCAAGAGATTACTCGCATCAATTCCCTTGGGTTCGACTCGTACCACTACTATACTATTCTTAATTGAAGAGTATTTAGAGGTCTTTTGACATTTCACAATTTCTGTCCCATCATTGTAAACTGCATCCATATTACATTACTCTTTCATTTGTTTGGTAATTCGACGACCAACAATTTGTAAAAGCATTCATATGCATATACGCACACATATGTGCACATATGTATTAATATTTGAAAGAACATACGTATATGCAAATGCAAAGATATGCATGTACACAAATACGTATACGCATATATGCATACACATGTATAAATGAGCAAATGGACCATATGTAAAAGCATTCATATGCATATACGCACACATACATACATGCACATGTGCACATATGTATTGAAACTAAGTTATATCAAATAATCAGGACATGCACATATACATACACGAATACATGAAAATACACACATATGTGCACATATGCACCTACATATATACACATGTAGTAATTCAAATAATCAGGACATGCACATATACATACACGAATACATGAAAATACACACATATGTGCACATATGCACCTACATATATACACATGTAGTAATTCAAATAATCAGGACATGCACATATACATACACGAATACATGAAAATACACACATATGTGCACATATGCACCTACATATATACACATGTAGTAATTCAATAAAAAATACACCTACATATATACACATATATGTTGCGACTTTTCATTCCAGAAAATATACACATTCAAATGGAAGTACAATATTATTATAGCAACAGACAATGCAATTATGTAAATTTATAACTGGAAAAAAAAGGAAAACAGACATTGAAATTAATCCATACATACCTATTGTTCCGGAAGCATCGCTGCCGCCATAGAAGGTTGCATGAGCTCTGGTACCGCTTGAAGCAGTGAAAGCATGGACATAATGAAGCAGAATGCAAAGAATGGTTAGCAAAAGAAACCCTACTTTCGCCATTTTTGTTCAGCGAATTTTGTCCAAAATGAGGGTCTTTGCGAATTTTGTCCAAAATGAGGTCTTGGTTGAAAACCTTGGTTGTTTTGACCAAATTGTGGTTTTGGTTGAAATCCAGAATTATTTTGTCCAAATTGGGGTCGGTTTTGAAAATTTGGTTTAAAATTCGATTGACCGTAATTTGGAATAAATCTTTGGAGATTTGTATTTGCAACCAAAGCACACAATTGTTGGTAGTCTGCTTCATCATTTAAATCAGTTTGATCAAAAGAGTTGTTCAAAAATGGTTGATTTTGAAACGATGTTTGATTAAAATGATTGGAGTTTTGTTCATGAAAAAGTGTTTGGTTTTGGTTTGATGTGGAAACGAGAGCAAGTGGTCCTCCAAAAGCTGTAGAGGTTGGTGGGTCAATCGAGGATTCATACGATTGAAGTTCTCCGTACAAATTGTATAGAGTTTCCATATGAATGGCAGGATTTCCCTGAATGATGAGTTTAACCATCTTCCAGCTTTCGTAAAGATTGTTTAGAAATTTAAGATTGATCTCGTGCTGTGTCTTTTTAATGCCCAAGTTATTCAATTTTACCATGATAAAATTGAACCTATCATGTGCATCATGGATGGTTTCTGATGAAAGCATCTTGAAATTATCGAATTCATTTAAAACAGATGTTCTTTTATTTCCAATAATTCTTTGATTTCCACAAAAACGGTTTTTTAAGTTTTCCCAAATTTGATTCGCAGTCAACAGTATTATGTCATCCATTTGACTTAAAATACTGTGGGGAATTCCGGACACAAGCTCCTTTTTGGCTTGGAGATTCAACCTTTTCTCGGTTTCAACACGAGTTGCTTGAGTTGTAGCAAGGGTAGACAAATCCTCTGAAGCAATATATGTTCCTTCTACACATTTCCAAACATTTTCACTTCTGGAGTTAAGATGAAGATTCATACGGCCAACCCACGAATTATACTCTTCGGGAATAAGTATGGGTGCCCGTGAACCAGATCCTAAACTGTTAGCAATAGAAACTGAGTTCATGTTGGAGTAATTAGCAGAAGACATGTTTTTAAGATTTTTAATTTTAATTTAAAAAGAAGGATTTTTTAACAAGTGATATTAAAATGAAATATTCAAAGAAACGCTTATGGAAGGTTTATATAAACGCTAACCAAAAGTTTTTCAATGAAAATTTCAATATAAATCACACAAGCTCTGATACCAATTGTTGAAAATATAAAATATGATCACCACAAATAAAGGTTTGCACCGTTTATTGTGTGACAAATATATATATATATATATATATATATTAAAGATAAATGCGGAATAAATAATAAGAGTTGCAGAATAAAAATATATAATCTGATCGCCACAAATAAAGGTTTGCACCGTTTACTGTGTGAAAGATATATAAATAATATAAATTGCAGTAATTAAATGACTTAAAGCGATAAATAATATAAATGACTATAATTAAAAGACATAAAACGATAAATAATGTAAATGACTATAATTATATAAATATATATATATCAAGTAGGTTCGTCAATAGATTGACTGAACTGGTTTATAACAGGACTGTGGAACGACTGGTCTATCAAGTAGGTTCGTCAAATAAATTGACTGAACTGGCTTAGGGTTGGACTGGATTTCTAATAGACTGTGTCTCTATTTGTTTTTGTTTGATGATCTTGGTGATCTTGGTGTTCTTGGTGTTGATCTTGGTGTTCTTGGTGTTTTTCTTGGTGTTCTTGGTGTTTTTCTTGGTGTTCTTGGTGTTTTTGGTGTGTGTTCTTGGTGTTGTTGGTGTTTTGGAGAGTGTTTGGAAGTTAGAAATAAGATGGTGGAAGTTGGAGAGGATTTGGTGAATTTTTGGTGGTTAAAATGAAAGAAATGGTGTTGAAATGGTTTATATATGAATTTTAAAGGGTTTTGGGTTGTTTTTGAAGGTTTTCGGAAGTTCAGGGATGAAAATAAAATTATTTGGGGCTAAAACCGCCGGTCGGGGCGTGGGTCGCAATCTGGGTTGACGCGCGGACCCTGATGTGAGTGGAAATGGTTCGGACGGTTCGGGTAGTGGGTCGGATCCGGGGCGGTTAAAGTCCGCGTGTCACATGTGAGTGCGCCGGATCGGAGAGGTGGAGCGGACCGGGTCAGATGGCGGGTTTAGTGCGCGGATCTGATGTGAGGAGAAGTAGATCCGGGTCGGTATGGCGGTTTCCGGATCTGGAGCGGCTGATGGATCTTGGGCTCCGAAGATTGGGCTGGGCTGCCAGAAATTGGGCTGGCCCGGTTTCCTTTGGTTTTTTTGTTTTAAATTGTTTTTAAATGTTTTAAAAATCCGAAATAAATCAAAATAAATTATAAAAATTTATTTTAATTAATAAAATTAATTAAATCTAATAAAATAAATTATTTAGAAAATATATTTCCAAAAATTCATTTTAAATAGATTTAATTTAATTTTCTTTTATATTTTTATTTGTTTTGGCTTTAAAACTCTTTTTCTTATTTTTTTCTCGTTTAAACTCGAATCCTCGCAACTTGAAATAAACTGATAATATTTATTAGACAAAATAAAAACAGTTCATCTTATTTCAATGATGGTCACATACAAAAACATTTTTCAACAATTTCCCCCTATGTGATCATTGATGAAATAAGGATAGATATAATCACATTAACAGTTTGAATATTGAAGATTTGAGATAAAAGTTTTGTCAATGATAAGATATATATAAAACCATTGTAATCATTTTGAAAGTTTGCAACTTGGTTTTACATATCTTATGTTTTGAAAAAGATTTTGAAGAACGTTTGTTTCCGAATCAAAGTCTCGGGTTCAGTTATCAAAGGGTAGCCATATATGTATCTAAATAAATTTCTTAAGATTTTATAGCATTATTTATAACGACAAGTGGTCTAACAGGTCGATTCAGATGAACGCTCATAGATATAGCTCACATTTCACTTGGTTGTTTGGTTGTTCTGGCAGCAGAACAAGTTAATGATCACTAAAAATGAGTGATATCTCTCTCTGACGACTCAAACTCATATTGGAGGTGTTCATCTATGCTTTTCCTGTAAAGTCACTTAGTCTCATTATTAGATAATCAATCACATAAGACTGGTTTCGGCATTACTCAGCGGGTTTCTTCATTCATGCAATTGATGTTCACTCTCTCTCCGTCGGGAAATACATGTAGAGGGGTTTAACAATTTTCATAGTGCAGTTTGCAACTAAGAATCTTCAGTGATGAAGGCTACAGTATCCCGGGAAATCCATTATTGTTGCAGCTTCTTCTTTGATGATATCCTGTTTGTTGATCAATATCGATTTATTGTAAAAAGATATTTTGTTTTAACATTAAGAATTTACTACAATTGAGAATTTTGTGTTTTTTTGTTTTTGTAAGAGTATCTGTCTTGAGTGATTGAGATGTTTGCTTTTCTGAAAAATGGTTAAAAACAAATTGCGGGATTTGATTATGTTTGTTTTGAAATAACCATTTGATTGAAAGTTTGTTTAACTTGGTATTTCTTCGGTGAGTGATTTGACTTTCTTGTTGATTCGTCTTTGAGGATTGGATGTTGATAGATCTTTGTTTCTCCTTTGGTTTTCTTGTAAAGATATGTCTTCGTTTAGAGTCTTTCCATTTTGATGTCGTCTTCATTTTTGGTTGGCTTTTATCTAGGTAGGGATAGGTGGCATAAAAGACACTTTGTCTAGTATGTAAGAAATGAAAGTATCATCCCTGGTCATTTTGATATCTAAGCAAAAATGAGACCGTGACAAGGTATAATCGGATATACCTTAAAAGCAATAGAGACACACCTAAGCTCACAAGAAATGAATTTCACAATGATTTAGATCGATGAGGCACAAATTCTCACATGGGTTTTTGTTTTCATCTGAACCTCCTAACCTTATGTCCCTTGATTGTTTAAAATCGTCAATAATGAAATAAAATCGAAGGAAATAAAGTTATATACATTATGAAAAGTACGAGATTTGAACCTTCACTCCAATTGAGAATCAATATGACTTAAAATCTTCATCGAGCATAAGCATCTGAAAATTAAGTCAAGAGACGATTAATCACAAGGTTCTATAAAAGCTTATTATGGCAAGTCTTTTATTGTATTTTTTGAAAATTTTATTTTCTGAATGTTTTTGGAAATTTTGGTTATTTGAATGTTTTTGGAAATTTTGGTTATTTGAATGTTTTTGGAAATTTTGGTTTTTTTAAGGAAAGATATGAAAATTATAAAAATCTAAAATCTTTTTGTATTTTGAAATTTTGAAATTTTTTTTGTTTTTCTTTTTGAATTAAAGTAAACACACGTTTGTACAAACAAAAAGTAAAAGTTTAAAGATGGATGATATCTGGATTTAACATTCCTAGACGGCCTAGGAAGTATTGAAATTTTGTTTCATTGAGAGCCTTAGTGAAGACATCGGCAATTTGATCTTCGGTGTTTATGAAGTGTAATTTGATATGACCCTTTTGAATGTTGTCTTTAATGAAGTGATATCGAATATCAATATGCTTTGTCATGGAATGGTGAACGGGATTGTGAGAAATGGCTATTGCACTGGTTGAGTCACAAAATATGGGAATTTGTGAAACTCTGAAGCCATAGTCACGCAGTTGAGTTTGCATCCATATGACTTGTGAACAACAGCTGGCGGCAGCGACGTATTCAGCTTCTACTGTTGATGTGGATACACAACTCTGTTTCTTTGAAGACCAACTCACTAGTCGACCTCCTAGGAATTGACAGCTACCAGATGTACTTTTCCTATCTAGCTTGCAACCTCCATAGTCTGAGTCGGTGAAAGCGTTCAGCTGAAAATCGGATTTAGCTGGATACCAAAGGCCAAGTTTGGGAGTGCCTTTTAGGTATTTGAAGATGCGTTTCACAGCAATGACATGGGATTCCATTGGATTTGCTTGGTATCTGGCACAGACACAAGTAGAAAACATAATGTCAGGTCTGCTGGCAGTGAGGTATAATAGTGATCCGATCATTCCACGATATCTTTTCTGGTCAACGGGTTTGCCATTTAAGTCTGCATCGATTTTGTATCCAAAGGCCATTGGGGTTTTGGCAGTATTGGATTTGTCCATTGAAAAGCGAGTGAGTAGGTTTTTGACATAATTCTCTTGGTTGATGAAAATTCCATCAGTTGACTGTTTGATTTGAAGTCCGAGAAAAGTAGTCATCTCCCCAATCATGCTCATTTCAAATTTGCTTTTCATTAAATCTGCAAACTTAACACTCAAAGATTCATCAGTAGAACCGAAAATAATGTCATCAACATATATTTGTACGATTAAGAGATGTTTATTATAGATTTTTCGAAAGAGGGTTTGATCGATTGGACCCCTTTTGAAACCTGATTCTTCGAGGAATGTTGACAAGGTGGCATACCAGGCACGGGGTGCTTGTTTTAAGCCATAGACGGCTTTCTGCAATTTGAAGCTGTGATGAGGAAAGTTGGGATCTTCAAAGCCTGGTGGTTGTTGGATGTATACTTCACGATCTAACTCTCCATGTAGGAATGCACATTTAACATCCATTTGAAAAACTTTAAAGTTCTTATGTGCAGCATATGCGAGAAAGATGCGAATAGCTTCTAGTCTGGCGACTGGAGCATATGTTTCATCGTAGTCTATTCCTTCTTGTTGTGAATAGCCTTTGACTACGAGACGTGCCTTGTTTCGACACACGACTCCTTGATCGTCAGTCTTGTTTCTGAATACCCATCTTGAACCTATGATAGTAACATCGGGTGGTGTAGGAACAAGATTCCATACATCATTTCATTCGAATTCAGCTAGCTCTTCTTGCATAGCTTTTACCCAGTCTGGGTCTTTGAGAGCAGTATGTATGGTTTTGGGTTCAGTCATGGATAGGAAGGCTCCATATAAGCAATCATTGGCAGTTGCGGCTCTAGTTTGGATGCCTGAATTGGGATCTCCGATGATTAGGTCAGTGGGATGGTTTCTGGTCCATTTTATTAAACGATTTTCTTCCGTTGTAATAATAGGATTTTCAGTATCCCATTGTTCTTCTCCAGTAGTTTCTTCTTGGAAGAGGTTTGAAGGTTCCCCCATAAATGTTGCATCGGGATTGTTTTGGATATTTGGGGATGGAGTGGTAAAATCTGGGGTGGTTAAATTTGGAGTGGTTAAAGGAGGATTTGGTGTTTGTTCTAATGAGGAAGTATGTGTTTGTGGTTCCCCCTCAACTTGATCTGCAACATTTCTGTTTCTTTGTGGAGTTCCTTCAGTGGGTGTTCCTGTAGGATCAATTTGAGTAGTTAGAATTTCAGAATTATAAGCAGTTTTAGGTTGTTCAAAAAGTAAATCAATATCAACTTCAATGTCTATGTCAGGAGATGGTGTTTGTGGAATTGGATTTTGAAAAATATTATCTATCATTTGTGAACCAAAATGTTCACGATCCAATTTTCTGACATAAAATTCATCGAAGTGGACATCGATACTTTCTTCAATTACTCTTGTACGTTTGTTCAGTACTCGATAAGCAGCTGAAGAAAATGAGTAACCAAGGAAAATTCCTTCGTCCGACCTTGATTCAAATTTTGAAAGGTGGTCTTTATTATTCTTTATGAAGCATCGACAACCAAAAATATGAAAAAATTTGATATTTGGTTTTCGGTTGTTAATGACTTCATATGGTGTTTTATGAAGATTTTTGTGAATTAAGGAGCGATTTTGTGTGTAGCAAGCTGTGGCAATTGCTTCTGCCCAGAAGTATTGTGGCAGATCAGCAAAGATGAGCATTGATCTTGCAGCTTCGCACAGAGTTCGGTTCCTTCTTTCAACAACACCGTTTTGTTGAGGAGTGTAAGGGGCTGAGAAGTTGTGTTCGATGCCTTTGTTTTTGAGAAATGAGTCTAGAGTTATGTTTTTGAACTCTAAACCATTATCACTTCGGATTCTTCGAACTGGTCGTTTGAGCTTTAGTTCGATCTGTTTTATAAAGTTGATCATCTCTTCTGGTGCTTCTGATTTTAGTCTTAAGAAAAAGACCCATGTAAATCGAGAGAAGCCATCAACTATGACAAGGACATACTTCTTCCCTTGTATTGTTTGGATTTTGGCGGGGCCACAGAGGTCTATGTGCAGCAATTCTAGTGGTTCGGATACACTAGATTCTGTAATGCTTTTGTGAGAGGATTTGTAAAGTTTTCCCTTTTCACAAGCGGCACAAAGAGTTTCATTGTCGAGCTTCAGAAGTGGCAGTCCTCGAACTAGATCATCGCCGATCAATTTGTTGATGTACCCGAAATTTAGATGGGAAAGGCGGCGGTGCCATAACCAACTAATATCTGCTGGGGCTTTGGATAGCAGACAAATATCGGGTTTACCATAAATAAGATCCATGTCTAGTGGATACATATTTCCGGCACGGTGTGAATCAACAATGAGTTCTTTGGAGTTGGCGTCCATGATCAAGCTTCTTTGTTTGGTAAATAGGACATCAAGATCGTTATCGCAGAGTTGAGAAACACTGATGAGGTTATGTTTCAGGTCATCAAAAAGTTTTTAGATTTGGTGGTTTCGTCGGTATGTTTGATTTGGTGAGTTAAAGAACTAGTTGAGTCTGTTTCAGAATTTAAGACTCTTTTGAAAGACTTTTTGGAAACAGTGAAAGCAGTATCATCTGGGCTACAGTTGATAACTGTTTCGTCATCTGAATCTTCCTCATTAACAGATGTGAAAAGATCTGGTAGAGTTGATTCAAAGTTTTCACAAATTATCATGTTTTCTTGATTTTCTAGTTCTTTTTCAAAGGTTTCTCTACCAATTCCTGGTCTATAACTCGTATCAAATTTTCCAGTACCCAAGGTGTTTGCCTTGGTGAATATATCATCACTGAGTTTTCTGGCAATTTTGATAGATTCCACATTCTGTATCAATCTTTTGTTTTCAGATTCAAGAAAAGTGATTTGGTTTAAAGAATCAGTCAGTTTTTCATTTAAGATTTTGTGTTTTTCAGTTGACTCTTGAAAGTTTTGTGTCAACTGAATGATTTCCATTTCTAAAACTTCTTTTGTTTCAGAAGAAATGACTGATTGATTTTTTAATTCCAATTCCCTTTTCTGAATTAGAGATTGATTTAATTGTTCAAAGACGTGATTGTAATCTTCTGATTTTCTTTCAACGTCTCTTTCCAATTTGGTCCTTGTTCTGGTTAATTCTGCAAATTTGAGTTGTAGGGTTTGTAACTCACATTTGAAGATTTCAGAATTAACCACTGTGTCATGGTATTTCTTGAGATCAGCTTCTAAACTTTTCTCAATTTTGGATATATGGGACTCAAAAATTATTTTAGAAAAACCGAGTTCAGAGATCATAGTCCATACCTGTTCTATGACATTTGGAGCTCTTGAAGTTGTACCAACTACGAAGCAGAAGTTGGATTGTGTCGGTTCATTTTCGGCTTCGTCTTCAGAGGTTGGCCAGTATTCCACATTTGGTTCGTGGATTGCCATCAAAGCTCTTTGGTTTTTTTGGTTTTCCTTTTTCTTTAACTCATCGGCTTTTTGAGGGTAGTATGCCGAGTCTTTGATTTTTGTCTTGTTTTTGGCTCGGCACTCTCTTGCGTAGTGATTAGTTCCTTTACAATTGTGACAAATAATCACTTCTTCATCACTTTCTTCCTTTTGACTTTTGATTGGAAGTCGTTCCGGTGCTTGAGTTTGGATTTGTTGGGAAGATTGGGAGGAGTTTTGTTGGAATCCAAGATTTTGGTTGTTTGAAAAACCATTATTTTGATTATTGTATCCTTGATTTTGGAATCCTCGGTTTTGGTTTTGAAGACCGTTGTTTTGGTTATTGTTTTGATGATTTGAGTTGGGATTGTTTTGAAATCCCTGGTTTGAGTTATTTTGGAAAGAGGGTCTTTGCGAATTTTGTCCAAAATGAGGTCTTGGTTGAAAACCTTGGTTGTTTTGACCAAATTGTGGTCTTGGTTGAAATCCGGAATTATTTTGTCCAAATTGTGGTCGGTTTTGAAAATTTGGTTTAAAATTCGATTGACCGTAATTTGGAATAAATCTTTGGAGATTTGTATTTGCAACCAAAGCACACAATTGTTGGTAGTCTGCTTCATCATTTAAATCAGTTTGATCAAAAGAGTTGTTCAAAAATGGTTGATTTTGAAACGATGTTTGATTAAAATGATTGGAGTTTTGTTCATGAAAAAGTGTTTGGTTTTGGTTTGATGTGGAAACGAGAGCAAGTGGTCCTCCAAACGCTGTAGAGGTTGGTGGGTCAATCGAGGATTCATACGATTGAAGTTCTCCGTACAAATTGTATAGAGTTTCCGTATGAATGGCAGGATTTCCCTGAATGATGAGTTTAACCATCTTCCAGCTTTCGTAAAGATTGTTTAGAAATTTAAGATTGATCTCGTGCTGTGTCTTTTTGATGCCCAAGTTATTCAATTTTACCATGATAAAATTGAACCTATCATGTGCATCATGGATGGTTTCTGATGAAAGCATCTTGAAATTATCGAATTCATTTAAAACGGATGTTCTTTTATTTCCAATAATTCTTTGATTTCCACAAAAACGGTTTTTTAAGTTTTCCCAAATTTGATTCGCAGTCAACAGTATTATGTCATCCATTTGACTTAAAATACTGTGGGGAATTCCGGACACAAGCTCCTTTTTGGCCTGGAGATTCAACCTTTTCTCGGTTTCAACACGAGTTGCTTGAGTTGTAGCAAGGGTAGACAAATCCTCTGAAGCAATATATGTTCCTTCTACACATTTCCAAACATTTTCACTTATGGAGTTAAGATGAAGATTCATACTGCCAACCCACAAATTATACTCTTCGGGAATAAGTATGGGTGCCCGTGAACCAGATCCTAAACTGTTAGCAATAGAAACTGAGTTCATGTTGGAGTAATTAGCAGAAGACATGTTTTTAAGATTTTTAATTTTAATTTAAAAAGAAGGATTTTTTAACAAGTGATATTAAAATGAAATATTCAAAGAAACGCTTATGGAAGGTTTATATAAACGCTAACCAAAAGTTTTTCAACGAAAATTTCAATATAAATCACACAAGCTCTGATACCAATTGTTGAAAATATAAAATATGATCACCACAAATAAAGGTTTGCACCGTTTATTGTGTGACAAATATATATATATATATTAAAGATAATGCGGAATAAATAATAAGAGTTGCAGAATAAAAATATATAATCTGATCGCCACAAATAAAGGTTTGCACCGTTTACTGTGTGAAAGATATATAAATAATATAAATTGCAGTAATTAAATGACTTAAAGCGATAAATAATATAAATGACTATAATTAAAAGACATAAAACGATAAATAATGTAAATGACTATAATTATATAAATATATATATATATATCAAGTAGGTTCGTCAATAGATTGACTGAACTGGTTTATAACAGGACTGTGGAACGACTGGTCTATCAAGTAGGTTCGTCAAATAAATTGACTGAACTGGCTTAGGGTTGGACTGAATTTCTAATAGACTGTGTCTCTATTTGTTCTTGTTTGATGATCTTGGTGATCTTGGTGTTCTTGGTGTTGATCTTGGTGTTCTTGGTGTTTTTCTTGGTGTTCTTGGTGTTTTTGGTGTGTGTTCTTGGTGTTGTTGGTGTTTTGGAGAGTGTTTGGAAGTTAGAAATAAGATGGTGGAAGTTGGAGAGGATTTGGTGAATTCTTGGTGGTTAAAATGAAAGAAATGGTGTTGAAATGGTTTATATATGAATTTTAAAGGGTTTTGGGTTGTTTTTGAAGGTTTTCAGAAGTTCAGGGATGAAAATGAAATTATTTGGGGCTAAAACCGCCGGTCGGGTCGTGGGTCGCAATCTGGGTCGACGCGCGGACCCTGATGTGAGTGGAAATGGTTCGGACGGTTCGGGTAGTGGGTCGGATCCGGGGCGGTTAAAGTCCGCGTGTCACATGTGAGTGCGCCGGATCGGAGAGGTGGAGCGGACCGGGTCGGTGGCGGGTTTAGTGCGCGGATCTGATGTGAGGAGAAGTGGATCCGGGTCGGTATGGCGGTTTCCGGATCTGGAGCGGCTGATGGATCTTGGGCTCCGGAGATTGGGCTGGGCTGCCAGAAATTGGGCTGGCCCGGTTTCCTTTGGTTTTTTTGTTTTAAATTGTTTTTAAATGTTTTAAAAATCCGAAATAAATCAAAATAAATTATAAAAATTTATTTTAATTTATAAAATTAATTAAATCTAATAAAATAAATTATTTAGAAAATATATTTCCAAAAATTCATTTTAAATAGATTTAATTTAATTTTCTTTTATATTTTTATTTGTTTTGGCTTTAAAACTCTTTTTCTTATTTTTTTCTCGTTTAAACTCGAATCCTCGCAACCTGAAATAAACTGATAATATTTATTAGAAAAAATAAAAACAGTTCATCTTATTTCAATGATGGTCACATACAAAAACATTTTTCAACAAGGATATTGAGACAAAGAAAAAGAGGTGATTAAATAGAAACCAATCCAACGTGAAATTGAAACACAGCCGGATACATACCTATGTCGATTAAGTTTAATTTCTTCCAAATATGTGTGTTTTAAACTCGATGCCACCGATAACTGTAGAACAATAATCAACAAGGACGGTAGAGAGGCGTGCTTCGGTGGTGGTGGGGAGGTCTTCTTTGGCAGAATCCTTGGATGGAGGAAATATTGAGAGCTTGAGTTCTTCTTTGGCAGAATCCTTTCCAGCATCTGATTTTGTTCACCATTTGAATCCCAAAATCGCGCACCACCGGGACCATTACCGACCATTCTTGTAGATGTGATGATGGCGAAGAAGATTAGAGGAAGGGAAGAGAACTGCGTCAGAGCGGGAGTCTGAAGTGGGATACGGTTGGAGAATGTACCGATCGCGGTGGTGTGAGGTAGCGGCTGGTACCCTAGCGAAGGAAAGGGAGGCGGTGGATTGCTGAGATACGCGAGCGTTGTGAACGACGAGAGAGATAGAGAGAGGAGAGAGAGAGAGAGAGAGAGAGAGAGAGAGAGAGAAACGAGGGGTGGTTTAATGTTAATAGAAGAGTTTCCAATTTTTGCGGATCTGATTTGTATTTTTGATACCTAAACTACCCTCTACTTCTCTTTTAAAAAGTCAAATATACCATTAAAGTTAATATTAATTACGAAAATTGCCACATTGCATCTTAACCATTGATTTTTTTTGATCCAGTGGTCTACAAAGAGTTCTCAAGATCTCAGGATTTTTTGAGTTCTCAAAAGAACCTAACTCTATATATGTATATATATGTATATATATATATATATATATATATATATATATATATATATATATATATATATATATATATATATATATATATATATATATACTAGGTTATAAACCCGTGTTCAACACGGTTTGGATAATTATAAAGTTCACAAAAATAACATATGGTTATATTTGATGATTGTTCATACTTATATGACACAAAAATAAACATCATATATTTTTAGTGTTCGTAAAGATTACATATTGTGTCCTCTGTCTAAAAAAAAAGTTTTTGTATTTGTATTATAGAAAGAATAAATAAATATTTGTTTAATGTCAACTGTAATTTTCTATACAGGGAACATGAAACTTATTCAATAAACATAAACACACTTTATTTGATCTAGGAGGTTCATAATCATAAAGACATTAGACTTTAGGGCAAAACTGCAATTTACTATTCAGGGGAAAAATAGGAAACTTATTCAATAAACATAAACACTAAAAACTTTATTCATTAAACACTAAAAGTACAATGCTATAATCCATCAAACAATTACACATTGAAATTCCAATTTTGTAATAGAAAAATATGAAAGTAGAATGCATTAATAGAAAACGCCATTACAGTTTTGACATCTAAAGTAACAAAATTTACAAAAATGATAATCTGTAATGGACCATAATGAATTTTATGTTATAGGGGCAAAAATGTAATTTAATAAACAGGGGCAAAACTGTAATTTACACTACAGTGGCAAAAAATGGTAAAAACAGGAAACTTATTAAATAAACATAAACGTTAACCAGTGACTTATCAGTTCAAATTTAGTTTGCATGTGTGCCATGGTTTACATCGGAAAAGTCCGCAGCAGAAAAAATGATAACCCACAAATCCATAATAAGAAAGATGTTGTTGTTCAAATAAATTGTTTGGGGAACTTAATAAATAAATCAAATTATGGGAGTCATTTGAAGGGTACCAGGCTCTTCTGAGAACACATGAGCACCACATAGTTACTTTAAGTAGGATATGTGTCGGTTGGAGTAGAGTAGGTATATAAATTTAGAAACACCGGCAAATTCACAAGACATAATTTAGTTTAAACATTATTCCATCATATAAAGTTATTTAAACCAATTTTTTGCAAAACTTGAAAAATAACACATGAAAGAATAAAGAATTAATATATAACCTGTTTGAGGTTACAAAACCTGTCAAAAGGGGTTAGAATGGAATCAAAAGTAATCATAAGAGATTGCGGTGCAAACTTCCACCATGAACCTAAATTTCTAAAAATATTAAACCCCCAATTTCATCATAAATCATATAGTAAATTTAAAACAACTGTCGTTTCAAGAAAGATGATACCATTATTCTTAGTACATGAAATTCAATAAGGCGACCAGCAGTAGGATGAGTCGTTTTCAACAAAGCCCAAGTGAGTTACCCTGTTTTTTGTATCTAATTTAACTCCATTGACAAAGTTAACCAAAAATTATGATCATACTCTTCATAAACTTGTTCAGTTGACTCCAATAATGTATCATTCCCTCTATACAGAAGTCCCTGAAAGCAACCAAGATTTCGTATAAAACACTTGCTACACCATGCTTACAAATTACTCTCCATTGCTGAAGTAAATCTGCAGTCTTATTTCTGATGCCAAACTTCATCCTTGTCAAATGCACAATCTGTACGAAATTTTATAACATAACACCAAATGGTTATGCAAGATCTTTAATACTTTAAATAGATTAAGAAAATTTATATAACTTACAGTTAAAGCATAGTCTACTTTTTCACCTCTTCCAAGAGACGGGTTTCATCGAAAGGGAACTTTACATCCTACATCGATTGAAGATTAACAATAGAAAAACCATATTAATGATTTGAATGCTACAACAATTAAAAAAGAAGAAATGACAAAGATTGAAAATTTACCATCAGATTCCCTTCTCTTGAGTTGTGGCAAACTCCTATCACTTGAACCAATTAATCTGGATTGCAGTTGTTTTTCTTTCCCGCCATTTTGTTGAAGCAATCCATGGCTGCGTTTTTTAGGCTTGTGAACTGGTTTTGGAATATCATTGCTTTCTTGATCATTATCACTTTCTTCCTGTAAATAAATTCATTAGCAAATGGAAATTAAAGTAAATGTAAAAACATACTAACACTTAAAAAAGTAATATATATTGTTACCAGGGCATTATAATGATCAGAATGTTGGGATTGGAAAACTCTTCTATTTAACACTAGAACAGAATTACAATATGAGGAGCAACTCTCACACTCGACTATTACAAAAAACCAACCCTTTTTCTAACACTTAACCTCTAACTGTTTCTCTCTAACTCTATATGTTTTGGTGTGTTTTTTGGATGTCTAAGAACTGAAACTTAAGCATCTATTTATAGCTAAACTAGCCACTAAAACTATAGTATGTAAACATATTGAATTCATGGAAGAGAAGATCAAATTTGCCACCACCTTAGGCTCTATATTCAACCCTTCTAGAATGGAGGGCTATAAAAAATCAATAAATCTCCCCCTCCAGCCTCTATTGAACAATCCTTAACCCAACTATGTCAGCACATAGTTTGTGTTTGTCTTGTGTCACCACCTTGGTCAACATGTCTGCAGGATTGTCATTTGTGTTGATCTTTGACAACTTCAGTTCTCCTCTTTCGATTGCTTCTCTAAGCCAATGATAACGAATATCGATATGCTTAGTGCGAGAATGGTACATCGAATTCTTGCTTAGGTCCATAGCACTCTGACTGTCGCAATGAATGATGTATTCTGCTTGTGGAAACCCCAATTCTTGAAGAAACCGTTTTAACCATATAAGCTCCTTCCCAGCTTCAACGGCAGCAATGTACTCGGCTTCTGTTGTTGACAGTGCTACACACTTTTGTAACTTGGATTGCCATGAGATAGCTCCCCCTGCCAAAGTGAAAACATAACTTGATGTAGATTTCCTGTTATCAAGATCTCCTGCCATATCAGCATCTGTATAACCTTTCACGATTGGCTTAGCTCCCCCGTAACACAAACATAGTTTTGAACTACCCTTCAGGTATCGCAGTATCCACTTGACTGCTTCCCAATGTTGCTTTCCTGGATTTGCTAGATATCTACTCACGATACCAATAGCATGAGCAATATCTGGCCTTGTACACACCATCGCATACATAAGACTTCCTACGGCAGAGGAATAAGGGACTTTCTTCATCTCTTCTTTCTCTTTATCAGAAGAAGGAGAATTTTTCTTACTTAACTTGAAGTGATTTGCCAACGGAGTGCCAACAGGCTTGGCGTTTTCCATGTTGAACCTTTTGATCACACGTTCAACATACTCCTCCTGTGACAAGAATAATTTTCTTGATTCTCTATCACGGATAATTTTCATGCCCAATATTTGTTGAGCTGGGCCTAGGTCTTTCATATCAAAGAACTTAGACAAATCCTTCTTCAAGTTGTTGATCATGGTTTCATCTTGACCCACTATTAGCATATCATCCACATAGAGCAAAAGGATGACAAATTTCCCATCTGGAAACTTCTTCAAGTACACGCAGTGGTCTGCAACAGTTCTTTTGTACTCGTGACTTACCATGAACGAGTCAAACTTCTTGTACCACTGTCTTGGGGCTTGCTTAAGACCATAAAGGCTCTTCTTTAACTTGTAGACGAGATGCTCTTTCTTTGGGTCTTTAAACCCATCGGGCTGCTCCATGTATATTTCTTCATCTAAATCACCATGAAGAAAGGCTGTTTTTACATCCATCTGCTCAAGCTCAAGATCTAGACTGGCTACCAATCCAAGTACGACTCGAATAGACATCATCTTCACAACCGGCGAAAAAATCTCATCTAAGTCAATTCCCTCCTTTTGTTGGAATCCTTTGACAACGAGTCTTGCCTTGTACTTCATAATGTTTCCTTTGCCATCTTTCTTCAACTTGAAAACCCACTTGTTTTTCAAGGCTTTCTTTCCTTTAGGAAGTTTCACCAACTCATATGTTTGATTTTTGTGCAAAGAATTCATTTCGTCTTCCATGGCCTTCTGCCAATTGGCTTTGTTAATATGAGATTGAGCTTCCTGAAAGCTCTCTGGCTCCCCCTCGCTGGTAAGAAGGATGTAGTTCGAAGTTGGGTATCTTGAGGAAGGAACACGAACTCGATCAGATCGTCGAACTTGAGTTTCTTCATTAGAAACATTTGGCAATGACTCTGAATTATCAAGAGGTGGAAGCTCCCCCTGCTCAACACCTCCTTGATCTTCATCATCAACTTCATTATTCTGTTCATCGGTCGGAACATCATCTTTTGTTTCAGATATCATTTCTGGAACTTTGAAGCTTTGTTGCTCGTTAATCGATGCCTTGAAATCATAATACTGGTCTTCATAGAAAACAACATCTCTGCTTCCAATAACCATCTTTAGTTCTGGGTCCCATAGCCTGAAACGACCAAAAATTTACAATATAAATATGTAAACTAAAATGTGTGTAATTTAAATGTTATATGTAAAATTTATAAGAAATTATGGTTGTGAGGGTAATTTAGTCCTTTTACCATAAGTCCACAAATTCAGAGGAGAGTTCTAGAGTACGGGAGAAATCCTTGGAAGAAAACGAGACCAAGGGACCAAGAAGAGAAGCAAGGAATTTGAAGCGGGAATTGAAGAATTATAGTTGGAATTGGTGATTCCAAACTTCCAAGGTAAGAAATCAAAACCCTAGTTTAAGCTCTTGATGATTTTTTTTAAGGAAACTGAAATTTGGCAATTTCAGTCATGAATCATGTAGTTTAAATGGTTTAACACTCCCAATAAGTCATGCTAAAAGAACTTAATTCGAGAATATGGAAGTAGGTTGCTATTTTGCAAGAATTGAGATTTTGATCAAGAACCCTAGATTGTGAGTTCTTGTGATTAATTTGATTCTAATGGTTTAAAACTTGAGGAAATTGAAGGGTTTTGGTCTTGGAACAAACCCCTATCGATTAAGTGGAGTATTAAGCACTTAATATGAGAAAATGAGAAATTATAGCATAAAAACCGGGAAATTCTGGGCTTCTGCTCGTTAGGCGCGGTGCGCCCCTTACCCTGGCGCGGTGCGCCCTAGCGGCAGAGTGAAAATGCAGATTTGCTTCAAGTCTCCTGCCAAGTGATTTTTCATTTTTAAGAAATGGTCCAAAACTTGTCCATTTGACCTCAAATTTTAAACATAGGTCTAATATGGTCCAAAACTTCATAAAAAATTATCGGAATTGAAATACGACCCTCCGAGGGTACTGTAGTAAAATACGTATAAAATACAACTTAACTAAAGTTGGTCATTCAAGAGTTATACACTTGTTTTGACCATTAATGGTATAATAAGGACTCTAACATGTTATAGAGTCAATTAAAATGTAAATTAATGTATCATATACCATATATAGGTGCAAGCCAAATAATCGGACACCGAAAGGGTAAAGAACCGAGGGACGTCTAAACGACTTTTCAAGAGTTATAAGGTGAGTACATGTAGCATTTTTATCCATTTTGGGATACATGGCAAGTAAGTAAGTATTTTCAGATTTTATATATTATTTTTATGTGTAAAAATATTTGCAAAAATGGTACACTTTCTAGTTTAAATAGAGAGTTAACTGCTATATTTGAAAGTATGATTCCTGGCAATAGCCTAGATTATGTTAGAAATATGTTTGAGACAAAAGCTTGGCATTTAGCCATTTCTTGTGCAAGTAATGTTTTAGTTTCAGAAAAGTATTTTATGTTTGACTGGTATTGTGGCTAGCATTGTTAGTAAGGGAACTATGTTCCAACCTACCCGGGTTAGGTAAGGAGTCTACTGGGGTAAACCCCTTCGCGAAGTAGACTGCCTCAGCACTTCTACTGTTAGTATTGATCCGTTCTTTCTAGCTGTAGAGACTTGGGGTATCACTTATAGTGATTAACGCCCTAAGTATAAAAATTCCAGCAAGTTTATAAGACCAGTCAAAGAAAGTATAAAAGATGTTATTTTTGCAAAGTTTGATATAAAAAGATTTTGAAAAGTAAAAAGGTATAGTATGTTTATACTATGTAGCTTTGAAAATGGTTTTTGTTATAAATTTTTATAAATGATCAGAAGAGAAATTTAATGGTTGAGTCTAAAACTCATGTAATTCACGAGACATTTTGTCTTACGTATTCTATTTTTATGCCATGTATTCCAGGATCAGGTACAAAATTGTAAGATAGTTTGGAGCTGCGAAATAATTCCTAGAGTGCTAAGGAGTGGAGCTGAATACAGCCCCCATGTATTGGTATTTGATTGAATCCATTTCCCTTAAACTTATGGTTGTTTGATATGTAATTGTTGTTGGATTAGGTGTCTAAGCCATGACTTATAATTTGTAGAAGCAAAGTCCATTTGGGTTGCCCTCATAGCTGGAGGTTTGGTAGAAAGTTCGGTAGAGAGAAAGGTTGGTTTATTATGGGATTAATAAATCAATAGAAATAAAAGATATGGTTTGTTAATATATTAAAGTAATAATATATTAATTAGAAACTATATTGATTGATTAATAATTAATCAGGAATTAATTGGATTAATTTCTGTGGCATTAATTAGATTAATCAGGAAGTCAGGGATTAAAGTCGTACAAATTCAATAGTTGAATTGCGGCGCGCGGTGCGCAAATGTAAAGGCCGCGACGCGCGTACGTATAATCCGGAAAATGGCTGACGGCTAGGGTTTCTTGTTTCCCTATAAATAGGGAACCCTAGACCTCATTATAGGTGCTCATTCTATTATTCTCTTTGGAATTTTCATCCACCCTCTGGCTCCCTGGGTGTGATCTCATTTGAGGCAGGACACTTGTGCTGCTTAGCTTCAAGATTAAAACTAAAGGTTAGTTTTTCTGATTTATTCTTTTAGTTAATTTTTTTTTGTTTGGCCTTTAGGAATTAGTTACATGTTCAAAGTAAGAAAACATAGATCTTTGCTAGGTTGCATGTGAACTTAGGTTATTTAGTTCATGGTTGCGGAAAACCTTTCAGTGGTATCAGAGCGTTTGGTTGTTTTCTTATTGAATGGCTGTAATAGTTTTCCTAATTAGGGTTTATTGTTTATAAATCTTTTGGGCCTGATTTCGATTTTTGGGGTTTAGGGTTTTTGAAACCCTAGCCCCTCCCCCCTTATTTTTCGATTTTCATGGTTAGGGTTTTATGAGGTTTTCTATTTTTGGTAACTTTAATTGGTTAATTAAATGGATAACCTTAAACCCAGTTTGTTGTGAATTCGATAATTAGGGGTTTAAGATAGGTTTAAATTGATTTGATTAATTTGGAAAAACCTATCTACATTTGAATTAATTTAATTAATTGTTTAATTAAAAGATAATTCAAGGGATTTAATTTAATTTTGATTTAATGGTTAAATTTCGATAATTAAAGGATAACCCCTAAAATATTTTAAAAGGTTTAAAATATCAAGATTTAATTAATTTGATTAATAATTTAATTAAAAGATAAATTAAATCAAATTAAAGGTTTCTTTTAATTTGAAGTTTAATAGTTAAATTTCAGGAAATTAAAAGATAAACCAGAAATATTTTAAAAGGTTTAAAATACATCTCATATATATTATTAAAAGTTAATACTATATGTATAAGATAAATTGGTTAGTCAAATCATTAGTATGCCTCATTCACGAAGCTGGTCTATAAAGTGGGTATAATGAGACTGCTTATAAAATGGCGGTCTAATGGGTGTTCACTCTCACCCACCGCTCGCCTGATCAGTGGAGGGTCGTTAGCCGAACAGTTTTGATAGGACCACTTAATCATTAAAAGTATAATGATCAAAGTACTAGAACCCGTACAAGAATTCCCAATCTAGTTACTTTAGAAAAAATGTGAATTTGATGCTAACCCATGAAATTGCACATTGCACTTTATGAAACGTTGGTGGAGCGTGTGTGGGTTACCGGCACACCAATGGGGGTTCATAAAGATTGGCAATGGGTTTCTCGGGTGTTATCATTGTTGATGGAGCGTGTGTGGTTAACCGGCACATCAATTTGAGATGATAATGGACCCCGAGAGTACCAAGCTAATTTGCATGGTTATTCACACCCGGTTTGTGATCCTCGGCATCCCAGTCACAAACGGTGGGGCATATCCGAGATTAAACATGCCATTGAACAGTTCAATGAGTCTCACAGATCTAGGAATTTCATTAGACTGAAATTGATAAAAGTTATCTACCTTAATGACCACTGTGTTGTGACTACGGCATCCCTCTTCACAGCATAGTTGGGGTATTTTGGATCCTAGCCTTGTTAAATAATATATATTGAGTAATTATTTAAAAGGATTAATTAAACGAATAAATTCAAATTTTATATATGTCTGAAGAAAATGTCATTCTCCTCCTTATCCTCCTTCACCCATTTCTGAGAGCTTCAGAAAGCACCTGTTTAGTATGGTAAGGCTGACTGGCCTGAACTATGTGATATGGTTTTGCAATTAGAGAATAGTTCTTAGTTTTGCTGGCGAACCATATCCGACTGAGTGTCCGCTCCCAAACATGGCATCACACAGCATCTTGTGATGAGCATGACTCCTTGACTATTGAGTCCAAGGAAGTTCGTGTTGGATTAAGTGTCTAAGCCATGACTTTACAACTGTATTTATTTTGTTAATTGAAGCAAAGTCCATTTGGGTTGCCCTCATAGCTGGAGGTCAGGATAGAGTTCAGTAGAGTAAAAGGTTGATTTATTAATTGTGTAATAAATCAATAGAATTAATTAAATGGTTTATTAATATATTTAAGTGTTAATATATTACTTAGAAACTATAATAATTAATTGAGATTTAATCTAGAATTAATTGGATTTAATTTAGTGATTAAATTAATTAATTAAAAGTGTGAGGACTAGTTTGTATTTATTCAATAGTTGAATAACTGGCAAAGAGAAGTCCAGGGGGCAAAAGTGGCGCCACCCTTGGAGGCTTCTCTAGGGTTTGGCGAAAACCCTAATTAGGGTTTAGGGATCTGGTCCAAGTGGTCAACAGGCTTGCCCACTTGGAGGCTCCTTAGGGTTTCAGGTGTAACCCTAGGAGGCTATAAAAGGAACCCTCTGGCTCCCCATTATTCACGCCAATTCTCACTGTGAATACTCTGCTGGACTGTCTTCTCCATTGCTGTGGGTATGACTTGCATCTGAGGTAGGATACTTTTGCTGCTAGCTTCAAGAACAAGATTCAAAGGTTGGTTCTTCTGATTTAAACTTTAGAATTAATTGTTGGCCTTTAGGTTATAGTTTATTATCTTCATAGAAGAAAACATAGATCTTTCTAGGGTTGCATGTGAACCATAAGAGTTTTTGTGTTCATTGTTTGCTAGAAAACCCAACAGTGGTATCAGAGCATAGGCTGTTTTCTTGTGAATTGATATAAACTGCTTAGATGATTTTTTGCCTTGAGTTTTTGCGATAAAAACCTCTTGGAATAGTCTCAATTTCGTGGCTTAGGCTAGGGTTTCCTAACCCTAGCCGCCACCCCTTGGTTCCCCCTTTATTTGCTTGATTTACTTGCCTTGATTAGGATTGTTATTTATGGTAATTGCTGATTAATTAAATAACTAGAATCCTTTATCTATATAAGGTAAATCTCGAAATCTAGGGACAAATATAGGTAATTAATTGATTAATTTTGTGATGCCTATATTAGATTTAATTAGTTTAATTAATTGTTTAATTAAAAGATCAATTAAATCAGCTTAAAGAATTAATTTAAATTTTCAAAAAATTTATTAAAATTTGCGAAAATTCTAATTAAATTAATTCTAAAATATTTTAATAAGATTAAAATATATCTTATATATTTATGATTAAAAGTTAATTATTTATATATAAGAAGAATTGGTTAGTCTTACCGCAAGTAGGCCTCATTCACAAAACTGTCCTATAAAGAGGGTATAAGGCGACTGACTATAAAATGTTAGTCTAATGGGTATCCACTCTTACCCACCGCTCTCCTGGTCAGTCGAGTGCCGTTAGCCGAACGGGTTTGATAGAACCGCTAAGCCTCTTAAAAGTATAATGCTATAATTGAAAGTACTAGAACTTTGAACAAAACCCAATCTAGTTACTTTAGGTTAAAAAATGTGAATTGGTGCTAATCCATGGAATTGCACATTGCACTTTGTGGAACGTTGGTGGAGCGTGTGTGGTTTACCGGCACGCCAACAGGGGTCCGCAAAAAGTTGCAATGGGTTTCTCGATTTTGTCATTATTAACGGAGCGTGTGTGGTTAACCGGCACTTTAATTAGAGATGGCAATCGACTTCGAGAGTACCAAGCTAATTTGCATGGTTATTCACACCCGGTTTGTGATCCTCGGCATCCCAGTCACAAACAGTGGGGCACATCCGAGACTAAACATGCCATTGAACAGTTCAATGGGTCTCAACAGATCTAGGAATTTTATAAGATGAAATTGATAAGTGCATTATCTACCTTAATGACCATTATGTTGTGATTACGGCATCCCTCTTCACACCATAGTTGGGGTATTTTGGGTCCTAGCCGTAATAAATAATATATTGGGTAATTATTTAAAAGGAAAAACTAAACTAATAAATTCTGTTTATTGTAGATGTCTGAATCAAGTGTCTATTCTCCTCCCTCTCCTCCTTCACCCACTTCTGAGAGCATCAGAAAGCACCTGCCTAATATGGAAAGGCTGACTGGCCTTAACTATAAGGTATGGCTTCATAAATAAAGAATAGTTCTCTGTTTTAATGGCAAGCCATATCTGACTGAGTGTCCGCTCCCCAAAGCATGACATCACACAGTAGCCTGTGATGAGCATGACTCCTTGATTGTTAAGTCAAGGAAAGTTCGTTGCCTAATGCTATTGATCATTGACCCCGAGTTCCGCAGGAATTTAGAATTCCTGGGGTCAGATAAGTTAACACAGCTGGTTGTGGAAAGGTTCCATGAACTGGTTGAGAAATGACGAACTAAGATCTTCAAAGAGTTTGAAGTGTGCAGGAATTAGCACCAGTTCACATGTTCTCAAGACTGAGAGAAACATAGGTGAACGGTATAAATTTGGTCCCCTTTTGATCGGGAGTTAAAGCATTAGCTCAACTCGCTGATCCATTCATCCTGATGTACAGGAAGGGAAACCAGATAAGACAATCGTGGACATGCATTTAATGTTGACTCTGTATGAGTCGTTCATAGAGAAGTATAGTTCCATTGATTCAGCTGCTTCGGGATTGAGTCCAGTAATAGGACACATCAAGAAATGATCCAGATCGTCTGGACCGGTCCTCGATGTTTCAAACTGGGAATCCACAGGGTGGGACACAGTCACGGAAAGATTAGAAAATGCTCCAAAGCCAAACAGTTTGGCAACCCAGGAATATCTTAAAACTCAGAACACCTGATCCTTAGTTTCTTGATACAGGATGTGTTTCTCACATTTGCTCTGTATGCATGGACTTTGTAGGATGTAGGATGTTGTTGCATAGGAGCATATTCAGATTGGATCTGAAGCTCATGCAGTTTTAGAGTTTAGCTAGATGTTGAAATCATGTTATTAGCTTATCAGATGCGTATGACATTGTCTATCATATAATACATTGTTCAAGGATTTTGTTTTAATAAAATTGTCAATTTTCTTTTAACACATGTTGTTTGAAATATCCTTGAAATGTTGTATGATTGTGTTGAATGCATGATTAGTAATAACTTGAATATTGATACATCCAAAGTGTTTAGATTTTAGGAATTGTGTCCCTTATGATTGTTAATGTTATAAGAATCAATTCAACCAAAGGTCCAGTTGGACAGGACTTTGGAATCATTTGACTTAGAGTCACATGATGAATTGAGTTCTTAATGTGTTAAGAAATGAATCAACCAAAGATCCAGTTGGACAGGACTTTGGAATCATTTGACTTAGAGTCAGATGATGATTAAGTTCTTTATAAAGCACATGTGGCAAGAAATGAATCACCCAAAGATCCAAAGGATAGGATTTTGGAATCAGTTGACTTAGAGTCAACTAAAGATTGCAAGTCTTGAACAGAATTAACAAAGTCATAAGTTTACATAGAGATGTAAAAGAGATTGAGATTAGAAGCAACGAACACATCAGTTGATGTGTATTGCTCGAATCTCCGAATAGAACACAATTGTTTGTACTTCACAATATTTGTCAGTCGGTATGACGAATATGACCTCGCTTATCAGAATAAGCGATTGTATTGAATCCTTGAACAGTTCAAGGACTTCAAAGGAAGTACAAGACCCACAGAACCTGAGTGACAAAATAAACTGGGAAAATGTTTCACAGTTTATTCCCTTTCAATAACATTAATAGTTATAATGTGTCTTAGGGAAGATGATGGAGCACTGGTCGAAACAGTTCGATCCTCAATGTATGAGATACATTGTCAATTAGTTCCCGATACATTGAATACTAAACCAGTCAGACCATATTCCAACCACATCCTTCGACTAAGTGGGTTTTGCAGACACTGTCTGAAATGTAAACCTGGGATTGTCCCACTTGTACATTAAAGGTCCAGGGTCTTGTAGTGTTCATCCGAACCTCATGACTAGCCTGAACCTAATCAAAAATGTCGTTTCACTGGCTATCCCACTATATCTGGAAGAGAAAGAGCACTTTTAGAAAGAACTCATGTTCTAAGGAAACAGTGGGAGTTGGGACAGTCCTGAATCAGTTCAGGATTAGCCAAGTGAAATAACCTTTAGTCATCACTAGGCTTTGAGCAAAAATCAGATTTTTGTTTTAATTCTGACATAATCTTCTCTTAAACCAGTAGTATTGATCACTGTCATAAGTAGTTATGATCGGGGTGACATACCGAATAGTGGTAAAACACTATAGTTGGTACGGATTTACAATCCGACTACTTGGAAGCATTGGTGAGCCCGGTTGCTGCCAATTAAGAGAACCTTAGGACGAGATACAGTCTATGTGACAATTTGATTGATTTTACAACTGGTCTTAAAACCAGTGGGAGTAATCATCAAAAGAAACCAACATGGACAGAAACGTACCATCAGAACATCTGGTTGAGTGAGACGATACTCAGAGTCAAGTAATTGACTCCGAGAGAAGCACTCTCAATAGAAGATGAAATCTGAAAGGATACTGCATAATGTAAGTCGTTAGTGGAGCGCGTGTGGATCACCGGCACACTAATGAGGACTCACAAAGAATATGCCAGTATAAAGGTACATAGGCCTGGGATTTCCCCGCGGGCATCTCGCAAGAAAGGATATTCAGATTCTCGAAATATGCCAAAGGATTGGATTTTGAGAATGGGCTGAAAGATATCCATTAAGATGTCAGAAAGGTTTGGATTCTCAAAATATACCAAAAGCTCTGGATTTTGTGAATAGTCCATAACCGTGTCAAAGCCAGTGGGAGTGTTGCTGTTACATAATGTTTCTAGGAAACGTCTCTTTTCATTACAAAGTGTAATGACTTGGTGATAAGAGACGGATCGCTATGAAAGACTTAATAAGAGATACGGCATACTCAGGTGGTTATAAACGTCTATGAGATAGATCAAAACTCTGCCAAGATGATCTTGATGAGACTCAAGATGCATAGCTCAGGAAAATAGTTTCCTATCATTGCAAGGTGTAATGATTTGGCATACAAAGAAGGTGCAGCATACTCACATAATCCATAGACATCTATCAGATAGATGTTGTCATCAGTATGGACCTGGCCATAGTAAGCATGATCTTGATAAAATTCGAGAGGCATGGAAAAGAGTCTCCGAAAGGAAGTCGTGACACAAGGATTATAAGTAATCCTAAGATTCCAAAAGATTTTGGAATAGGACTGGATCGAATCCAAGTTTCTTGGATCGATCAGAAGTGTCATGAACATGTCTTGATGACTTAATGCTTAGAGCATACCGAGTCAGATTCAGGATATGACCTGGCTGGGAATACTTAATGGATTTTGTACATACGTGAAAAATCATTGGAAAAATGATTAGGGGTGAATGTCGATAAGGACTTAATGGTTAAAGAACTTTGTTGGCATTCGGATGGAGCGCGTGTGGCTCACCGGCACGTCGTAACACCTCGAAATAGTCTTAGGGTGCAGTCAAGTGGACTAAAGATCCCGAGAACCATGGAAAGTCACAGTACATAGAATGGAGTTGTTAGTGAGAATAACGGTATGACCAAAATTGAAATATCATCGGAAGGATGTCCGATCGGATAAAGTGTATAAATGTGTAACATTTGAATACATAGAAAGAGTGAAAGGTCAAGTAGACATAGATACATAACACGAATTAAATAGTTTAAAAGGAATCTAGAAACCGATAATAGTTTATGTAAAATCCGAGTTGGTGATTACCTTGTGGAGACTTGGTAATTAGGCAATAGTAGCCACCAGTCAGATTTTAAGTTTCAATTTTGCATGTTTCACTTCCCGAATAATTTGATTATTCAAAAGGTCCACAGTCTCTCATACTTTTCGGGAGTAAGTATGAACGAAGACTGTCGTGAATTGGTTTGTAGATTGTCTAAGGAGTTAGACATTGCAGTAAGACTGCTACAACGTTCATGAGTGCTTAGAAATAGAGATTTGAGTATTGGATAAACCTGTGCTCAACAGATTGCTTCATGGATTACATCACGAGCAATGTTGAGACGATAATATCGTATGATCTTGAAGGTGAGACATATGAGTTGAAATTTACGAGTCGATTGTGCATTGATAATGCGAAACGCATCGGTAACTCGATGTTATAAAACGCATTGTTGTGTACGATTTGATAAGTAAAAGACACAACCATATGAGTCAAAGCTTATTCGCTCCTTGACCCTGATGTGAAACAGATATCTGTAGGCCTCTCGATGATTTTGAAGTTGACTTAAGTGCTGGCCAGCCTGGACTAAATTGATGTGTTCAATTAGAAGTCTGAAAGTCATAAGCAGAATCGGAGATCGGGAAACAGAGTATCGGACAGAGATTGATCTCAATCCATGTCTCGTGTCTGGAAATATCTTGTTGGACGAAGGATCATATGATCACTTATCTTTGGACGGAACTGACTAGGTCAGAGTTCGGCAGCAGTTTCTAGGAAGCTGCAGGTTGTTTATTAATCAGAAGATAAATTAAAGTCATAGACTTATCCAAGTGGGAGACTGTTGGATTAGGTGTCTAAGCCATGACTTTACAACTGTATTTATCTTGTTAATTGAAGCAAAGTCCATTTGGGTTGCCCTCATAGCTGGAGGTCAGGATAGAGTTCAGTAGAGTAAAAGGTTGATTTATTAATTGTGTAATAAATCAATATAATTAATTAAATGGTTTATTAATATATTTAAGTGTTAATATATTAATTAGAAACTATAATAATCAATTGAGATTTAATCTAGAATTAATTGGATTTAATTTAGTTTTAAATTAATTAATTAAAAGTGTGAGGACTAGTTTGTATTTATTCAATAGTTGAATAACTGGCAAAGAGAAGTCCAGGGGCCAAAAGTAGCGCCACCCTTGGAGGCTTCTCTAGGGTTTGGCGAAAACCCTAATTAGGGTTTAGGGATCTGGTCCAAGTGGTCAACATGCTTGCCCACTTGGAGGCTCCTTAGGGTTTCAGGTGTAACCCTAGGAGGCTATAAAAGGAACCCTCTGGCTCCCCATTATTCACGCCAATTCTCACTATGAATACTCTGCTGGACTGTCTTCTCCATTGCTGTGGGTATGGCTTGCATCTGAGGCAGGATACTTTTGCTGCTAGCTTCAAGAACAAGATTCAAAGGTTGGTTCTTCTGATTTAAACTTTAGAATTAATTTTTGGCCTTTAGGTTATAGTTTATTATCTTCATAGAAGAAAACATAGATCTTTCTAGGGTTGCATGTGAACCATAAGAGTTTTTGTGTTCATTGTTTGCTAAAAAACCCTTCAGTTCGTTGCCTTATGCTATTGATCATTAACCCCGAGTTCCGCAGGGATTTAGAATTCCTGGGATCTGATAAGTTAGCACAGCTAGTTCAGGAAAGGTTCCGTGAACTGGTTGAATAAAAGGAACGAACTAGGATCTTCAAAGAGCTTGAAGTTGCAAGCTAGAAGGAAGTAGCACCAGTTTGCGTGTTCCCGAGATTGAGGGATACATAGGCGAACAGTATAAAACTGGTTTCCCTTTGTGATTGGGAGTTAAGCATTAGCTCAACTCGCTGATCTGTTCATCCAGATGAACAGAAAGGGTAACCGGATAAGACAATCGTGGAAGTGCATTCAATGTCGACTCTGTATGAATCGTTCATGGAGAAGCATAGTTCCATTAATTCAGCTGCTTCAGGATTGAGTCCAGTATTAAGGTGCATCAAGAAATGATCCAGATCGTCTGGACCGATTGTTCGATGTTTCAAACTGGGAATCCACAAGGTGGGACACAGTCACGGAAAGATTGGAAAAATGCTCCAAAGCATAACCGTTTGGTAAACTCATAAATATCTTAGAATTCAGAACACCTGATCCTCATTTCCTTGATACAGGATGTGTTTCACACATTTGCTCTGTATGCACGAACTCTGGAGGATGCGGGATGGGGTCGCACAGGAGCATATTCGGATTGGATCTGGAGCTCGTACGGTTTTTGAGTTAAGCTAGATATTTGTTCTTGTTATTTGTTTATAGATACATACGACATGGATTCGCATAGTACATTGTTCTGAGGATAATTCTGGTTTAATGAAATATTTTTTTTAAACATGATTGTTTTAATTGTCCTCGAAATGTTGTGTGAATGTGTTAATGGCATAAATGGTAATAACTTGAATGTTAATACATTCAATGGGATTGGATTTGTAAATTGTGTTCTTTATGATTGTTAAAGTGAATTTTATGAGAATCATTTCAACCAAAGGTCCAGTTGGACAGGACTTTGGAATCATTTGACTTAGAATCACATGATGAATTGAATACTTAATAAAATTAATTGTGGCAAGAAAGGAATCACCCAAAGATCCAATGGATAGGATTTTGGAATCAGTTGACTTGGAGTCAGGTGATGATTGCATGTCTTGAACATTATTAACAAAGTCATAAATTTACATGGAGATGTAAAGGTATTAAGATTTTGAGCAACAGACACATAAGTTACTGTGTATTGCTCGAATCTTCGAACAGAACACGATTAGTTATGCTTCAAAATATTTGCCAAATGGTTTGACAAATATAACTTCGTTTATCGGAATAAGCGATTTATTGGAACCTTGAAGTGTTCAAAGATTTCAAAAAGAAGCATAAGATCAACAGAACCTGAAACATAGACTGAGAAAATGTTTCACAGTTTATACTCTTCCAAGAACACTAATGGTTATAATGTGTCTTAGGGAAGATGCTGGAGCATTAATCGAAATAGTTTTGATCCTCGGTGTATAAGATACACTGGTTACATTTCCGACTAATATTTCAATGAATTGAATATTCAACTAGTCAGACCGCAGAAGCCATATTCCGACCACATCTTAGACTAAGTAGGTTATGTTGATAGTGTCTGAAATGTAAAGCAGGGATCGTCCCACTAGTACATAGAAAGTCCAGGGTCATGTAGCATTCGTCTGAATCTCATGACAAGTCTGAATCTGATCAGCAATGTCGTTTCATTGGTTACTCCGGTTATCCTTTGAAAGAAGAGTACTTTTAGAAAGAACTCAAGTTCTAAGGAAACAGTGGGAGTAAGAATAATTCTGAATGAGTTCAGAGATTAGCCAAGTAAAAGAACCTTTAGTCACCACTGGGATTTGACCAGGAATTAGATTCCTGTTAAACCTGACATACCCTCTCTTCGCTTGACCGGTAGTTATTGTCACCGTCATAAGGAGTTATGATCTGGGTGATATACCGAGTAGTGGTAAAACACAAAGATGGTACGGATAAGTAATCCGACTGCTGGAAGTATTGGTGAGCCCGGTTGCTGCCAAATAAGAGAACCTTAGCGCGAGACACAGTCTATGTGACAGTTTGATTGATTTTACAACTGGTCTAGGAACCAGTGGGAGTAATTGAATCATCAAAAGAAGGGAACATAGAAATGTACTTACAGAACATCTGGTTGAATGAGTCATCACTTGGAGTCAAGCAATTGATTCCGAATGAAGCACTCTCAATAGAAGATGAAATCCGAGAGGATTCTACGTGGCATAGTGTGAGTCGTTAGTGGAGCGTGTGTGGTTTACCGGCACACTAATAGGGACTCACATAGAGCATGCCATTACAAAAGGTATATGGCCCCGGGATTCGTCCCATGGGTATCTCGCAAGAAAGAATATTCGGATTTTCAAAATAGGCCAAAAGGTTTGTATTTTGTGAATAGCTTGAAAGATTTCCTTTAATATGTCGGAAAGGTTTGGATTTCGGTTTCGCAAAATATGCCATAAGTTCTGGATTTTGTGAATAGTCCAAAAGAGTCATATAACGGTGTCAAAGCCAGTGGGAGTATCGTTGTTATCTGCTATGTGGGTTACATACTGGTTCTAGGAAACGTCTCTTATCATTACAAAGTGTAATGACTTGGTGTTAAGAAACGGTTCGCTATGAAAGACATTAAGAGATACAACATACTCAGGTGGTTGTGAACATCTATTAGATAGATTAGAATTCTGCCAATATGATCTTGATGAGATTCAAGATGCATAACCCCAGGAATGGAGTTTCCTGTCATTGCAAAGTGTAATGAATAGGCGTGAAAGAAACAAAGAAGGTGCAGCATGCTCACGTAGTTCATAGACATCTATCAGATAGATGAGACTGACATTATTGACTTAGCAGTTGAGAATATGATCTTGATGGGATTCAAGATGCATAAGAAAGAGTCCCTGAAAGGAAATGGTTTCCGGAAATCATGACACAAGGATTATTGGTAATCTTAGGATTCCGAAAGGGCTTGGAATGAGATTACATCAGGTTCCTCGAGCCTCTTGGACAAATCAGAAGTGTTATGAACATATCCTGATGACATAATGCTTAGAGCATTGTAAGTTGGATTCAGGATATTGCCTGGCTGAGAATACTGAATGGATATTTGAACAGACGTGAGAAATCATTAGGAAATGATTAGGGTGATTGATTTGAAAGGGTTTTCAAATCGGTAATTGTTTACACCAGAACGTGGTGCTGTAGGACTTCATGGTTAAAGAATTTCGTTGGTTCTTGATGGAGCGCGTGTGGTTCACCGGCACATCATGACACCTCGAAATTGTCTTAGGGTATAGTCATGTAGACTAAAGACCCGAGAACCATGGGCAGTCACGGTACACATCACCAGAATGGAGTTGTGAGAGAGAATGTCAGAATGACAAATTGAGATATCATCGGAAGAGTATCCGATCAGATCATCTGCAATAAAGTGTATAAGTGTTAGACACTTGGATACATAGAAAGAGTGAAAAGGTCATAGACATAGATATAAAAGGCTTGAATTGAAAGTTTAAAAGAGAATAAGAAACCGATAATAGTTATGATAAATCCGACTTGGTGATTACCTCGTGGAGACTTGGTAATAAGCAGGAGTAGCTGCCAGTCAGATTTTATGTTTCGCTTTTGCATGTTTTACTCCCTGAATAATTGGATTATTCAAATATCCACAGTCGTTCATACTCTTAGGGAGTAAGTATGAAGGAAGACTGTCATGAATTGGTTTGTAGATTGTCTAAGGAGTTAGACATAGCAATAAGATTGCTGCAACGTTCATGAGTACTTGGAAATGGAGATTTGAGTATTGGATAAACCCGCGCTCAATAGATTGCTTCATGGATTACATCACGAGCACTGTTGAGACGATAATATCTTATGGTCTTAAAGTGGAGAGATATGAGTTATAATTTGCAAGGCGGTTGTTCATTGATAGTACGAAAACGCATCGGTAACTCGGTGTTATAAAACGTGCTGTTGTGAGGGATTTGTCGGGTAAAAGATATAACATATTAGTCGAAGCTTATTCGTCCCTTGACCCTGACGGGAAACAGATATCTGTTGGCCACTCGATGATTTTGAAGTTGACTGAAGCGCTGGCCAGCCAGGACTGAATTGATTCGTTCAATTAGAAGTCTAAAAGTCATAAGCAAAATCGGAAATCGGGAAACAGTGTGTCAGACAGAGATTGATCTCAATCCATGTCTCATGTCTGAAAATATCTTGTTGGACGGAGGATCATATGATCACTTATCTATGGACAGAACTGACTAGGTCAGAGTTCGGCAGCAGTTTCTAGGAAGCTACAGTTTGCTGATTAATTGGAGGTTAAATTGGTAATTATAGTCATAGACTTATCCAAGTGGGAGACTGTTGGATTAGGTGTCTAAGCCATGACTTATAATTTGTAGAAGCAAAGTCCATTTGGGTTGCCCTCATAGCTGGAGGTTTGGTAGAAAGTTCGGTAGAGAGAAAGGTTGGTTTATTATGGGATTAATAAATCAATAGAAATAAGAGATATGGTTTGTTAATATATTAAAGTGATAATATATTAATTAGAAACTATATTGATTGATTAATAATTAATCAGGAATTAATTGGATTAATTTCTGTGGCATTAATTAGATTAATCAGGAAGTCAGGGATTAAAGTCGTACAAATTCAATAGTTGAATTGCGGCACGCGGCGCGCAAATGTAAAGGCCGCGACGCGCGTACGTATAATCCGGAAAATGGCTGACGGCTAGGGTTTCTTGTTTCCCTATAAATAGGGAACCCTAGACCTCATTATAGGTGCTCATTCTATTATTCTCTCTGGAATTTTCATCCACCCTCTGGCTCCCTGGGTGTGATCTCATTTGAGGCAGGACACTTGTGCTGCTTAGCTTCAAGATTAAAACTAAAGGTTAGTTTTTTCTGATTTATTCTTTTAGTTAATTTTTTTTGTTTGGCCTTTAGGAATTAGTTACATGTTCAAAGTAAGAAAACATAGATCTTTTCTAGGTTGCATGTGAACTTAGGTTATTTAGTTCATGGTTGCGGAAAACCTTTCAATTGTAACACCCCTTTTGTTGTATTTAAACAAGTACAATGGTTTTGATGAACTGTATTTTGTAAAATATGCTTTTATGTAATATAAATGGTTTGTAAAATTAGGGCGTTACATAGCCTGTACCCGAACTCTTCATCTCCATATCCAATAAAGATGCATGGAGTGGATTTGAGGTCCAACTTCTTCCACAATTGACTTGACACATGTGCAAATGCCTTGCACCCAAATACTCTCAAGTGAGAATATGTTATGTCTTTACTTGTCTATATCTTTTCTGGAACTTCAAAATTCAATGGAACTGAAGGTGACCTATTTATAAGGTAACAAGCTGTCAATACAGCTTCACCCCAGAATGGCTTTGGTAGTTTAGCCGCATACATCGGACCTTCTCAACAATGGTACGATTCATTCGTTCTGCTACACCGTTATGCTGTGGGGTACGTGGGACAGTCTTTTCATGCCTGATACCATATTTTGTGCAATATGTGGAGAACTCACGAGAATAGTACTCACCTCCATTATCTGATCTGAGACATTTCAACTGCTTGCCAGTTTGTCTTTCCACCATTACATGAAAAGCTTTAAAACGATCAAATACTTGATCCTTCGACCTAAGACAATAAACCCATACTTTTCGTGATGCATCGTCGATGAATGTCACAAAATACTTGTTTCCACCAAGGGATTCTACTTCAATGGGTCCACATACGTCGGAGTGGACAAGGCTCAACAATTCAGAGCGCTTATTTCTTGTGGAGCTAAAGGAAACTCTGTGTTGTTTCCCAAATAAGCAGTATTCACAAGGATCCAGGGCAACATCTTTTTCCATGGAAATGGACTTCTTCTTTTCAAGAGTTGTTAACCCTTTCACAGTCATGTGGCCTAGTCTTCTATGCCACAAATTTGGTGATGTCTCTTCTTCTACTGCATTGAGACTTGGTTGAATCAACTTTGCATATGTCTTATAAATAGTACCACAAAGCTTTCCCCTTGCAATGACCATAATGCCTTTTAACAACTTCCAGTTGCCATTTCCGAAGTGGTTGTCATAGCCCTGAAGGTCAAGAGCTCCAATTGAGATAAGATTCATTCTTAGCTCCAGAACATGTCGAACATCTTTCAACACCAATGTACACCCTACATTGGTCTTTATATGTACATCACCGATACCAACAATGTTAAAGGAACTGGTGTTTCCCATCCTCACGGTACCATGGTCTACGGATTTATATGTTGCAAATAAATCTCGGTCCGGAGTGGAATGATATGATGCAGCGGTATCAATCACCCACTCGTCATCACGAGCGCCTACGTGTAGGCATGCATCCTCCTCGCATGCAACAAGGGCAATGTCTTGTGAAATGTTGACCATGGTCTCACCATCCTCCTTGCTTGAACTAGTACTCGTTTCAGCCTGTTCTCGTAGAAACTTTCGACAATCGCTCTTTTTGTGGCCATAATGATTGCAGTAGTTGCAGTGGCCTTCAAACCATGTACTTGAAGACTTTCCCCTTTCTTTTGATCTTCCTCTAACTTGAGATCTTCCTCTACTTTGACCACGTCTGCCTCTACCTCGACCTCTTCCTCTGCCACCAGTTCTACCTCCGCCTCTTTCTTTGTTTTCTGTTACGAGGGCAAATGACTGGTCTGTACCAGCTTCTTTTCTTCTGGCTTCCTCGTTCATGATAGCGTCTGTGACCATCTCCATTGTCACTTTGCCACCGGGGGCAGAATTGCTGAGAGTAACAACAAGTGTTTCCCAATGATCAGGTAGAGAAGTTAGCAACAATATTGCTTGCTCCTCATCTTTGAGAACCCATTCGACAGAACTGAGCTGATTTACGAGATCTTGGAACTGACTCGTATGCTCGACTATGGATGTACCATTTCGTAACTTGTGGTTTACCAGGCGCCTCATTAGTAGGGTCTTGTTGCGTGCAGTCTTTGCTTGATACATACTTTCAAGCTTTTCCCAGAGTTTGTATGCGTCTGTTTCTTGAGAAACATGATGAAAAACACTGTGGTCAATCCATTGTCGAATTTGTGCCACAGTTTTCTTATTCATTCTCGTCCAGACGTCGATTGTTGTCTTTTCAGGTTTTACTCCCTTGGTTTCTAAAGGTTCTGATAGATCCTTTAGATTAAGCAAATCTTCCATCCTCGGCTTCCACATATTATAATTTGTGGGCGTAAGTCGGACCATTATATCCGAACTTGTAGATTCCATGAGAAAGACTTTGTAGTTTACGTTTTGTAAAATTTGGGGATGGAATTAGGCAAAACCGAGCTCACGATTATATCTGGAAGGGTCGAAATAGGTGGAATATACTTTTTCAGGGTCAAAATACACGTTTTGAAAAAGTTATGGGCTAATTTGTAATTTTTGAGAAGTACAGGGGCTAATTTATAATTTAGAAAACTATAAGGACCAAACTGGAAGTTTCTGAAATATAGGGACCTTTCTGAAACTTTTCAGAAGTATAGGGACCAAAATTATAACTTTCAGAAAAACTGGGACCAAAACGGAGTTTTATAGAATTAGAGGGATCTGTTTGCAACTTTCTGGAATTTCAGGGGGCCAAAATGCAGTTTTCTAAAACTCGCTACAGTGTCGTCTTCTCCGATCGTCTTCTCCGGCGAGGTTTCCGGCGAACTGGTTTTCCCGGCCACTATTCCGGCAAACCTTTGACCGGACTTTTGGAGGTCTTCCGGTGGTCGAAAAATTTCGAAAAAAATATTTTCGGAATCGTGGGAACGAGTACTTTACAATGGTGTGCCTGGAAATCGATTTTGAGGAAAAAAATTTCGACCAAAAAACGATCGGTACCGAAACGAGGCTCTGATACCACTTGTTGGGATTGGAAAACTCTTCTATTTAACACTAGAACAGAATTACAATAGGAGGAGCAACTCTCACACTCGACTATTACAAAAAACCAACCCTTTTTCTAACACTTAACCTCTAAATGTTTCTCTCTAACTCTATATGTTTTGGTGTGTTTTTTGGATGTCTAAGAACTGAAACTTAAGCATCTATTTATAGCTAAACTAGCCACTAAAACTATAGTATGTAAACATATTAAATTCATGGAAGAGAAGATCAAATTTGCCACCACCTTAGGCTCTATATTCAACCCTTCTAGAATGGAGGGCTGGAAAAAATCAACACAGAAACCATTGCAATGAACCCAACCACAGAAGCTGTTCCCACTGGTAAGGATAAATATGCCTGGATAAAAGAAAATTTTTAACTACCCTTTGAATTGATTGATTTAAAGATAGGATTAGAATGTCATTTATAACAAAATTTTGGACAAGAATGCATTGACTAATTTACCCCGTTCATTGTGTAGAGGGCTTCAACCATTTCTGAGTTCCTGGTATGCACCATGACAGCCACCTAGATTTCATTGGCAAAAACACATGCACATTAAATGAATTTTTAAACATCAAGCATGGAAAACTCAGGTACGAGCATTGATGATAACATCTTCTTAATCCGGAATTGCTGAAATTATACTCCACTTTCTTTTATTCTTAAGCTTCTGATTTATTCTTATAAATTAATTGTATAAACCATTAATATTTATAACTCGTATGTCATAACCCTTTTCTAGGCCTTTCTCTTGGGATCTTATTTGACGTTTCATTATGGACCTTCATCAATAAATATATAATTTATTAAAACACATTAGATTATTTAATTTGTGGGTGTTGTAGAAAATTAAACACCAAAAAGGTTAGTAGAATATAAATCCATACAAATGAAACATATAATAGCGAGAAACAAAGGCATCGATGCCTAGACCGAAAAGATATAAATCGGAATACCAAGTACTCTTAGATCAGAATACCAAAATTGGAAAAACAGAAGCCCTTATTTTAGTAAAGATGATGAAGATCAGTTTTTTTGGAAAAGGGTATCAACGATTACCTAAAACCAACATCAGTGGAAGGGGATTCATCGTTGTCGAAAACCTTGGGTGGGTGATCATCATAGGATATTGCAGTCATTGTTGAATCACAAAACAGATGATATCCATCAGATAAAGATGATGGTTTTTTTGTTTTAGGATTCGATTGTTGAATGTGGAGGATTAAACACTGTAATTTAAAATTTGAATCCGTATCAATTGCGATTTGGTTTCTAAAAGCGAGAACTGGGCGAAAAAGTAGGAGAAATTGGGGGAGAGATATTCGTGATTGGGGGATGACCCGATGAAACCATTGAGCGGGAAAAATAAATTAGGTTCATCGAGAGAGTGACATTTGAAGAAAAATAGGTTTTTCCAGTAGTGATTAACCTTGCTCATGACGTGATGAAGAAGCAGAACCAATGAAATCATTGGGTAGATGGCAGAAAAGAAAAGATGCGACTATTCAGTTGGCATGGTCACTTAATGTCAGAGAGACATATGAGAAGGTAGTGGAGATTGACGATGAGATCTGGAAGGTAAAGCAGATACGGGAGCAGATGAAAATGAAACGGCGTGGAGTCGATTTGGTATACATGACGTCGTTCAATGGAGCAGGCAACTGTTGGATTAAAGCTAAAGCAGTGGTCATGAGTGGTGCTGGTGGTCCGTTAGTTGGTGAAGGCGGTGATTGTTTAGGGTTTTGAAGGTGGGAGATGGTACTATCGATAGTGTGTGCGAGATAAATAGATGCGAACCGAAAGGAAAGGGTGTGAGTTACAATGAGGAATCCGTAACTCATGCAAATTTGGCTGTTACAATGGCAAAAACCAATAAGGAGAATTAATAAGGAGTGTGTCATGTATGAAAGAATGAGAATGAATCTATCTATCTATCTATACATTATAATAAAGCAAAGAAAAGATGTCATCTTCCTACACCTACTAATTGCCATGTGGCGTTTTATTGTCCACTCTTAATTTTTTTCCTGCCCAAACTCACGTCTTGAATAATCGTCTAATTTCAACCGATTCCTTGAATCTCGCCATATGCCAGTAATTTCGCTCCTTAAATCTCGCCAAAATCTTAGACGTTTTTATCCTCAACCCTTTTATTCAAGATTCCTATTTTATCGTCAAGTGGTGCATGATGTACGACTGATGATACGCATTACCGATTATTCCATGGCATGTTTTTCTCCACCGCCTTCCGTTCCATGCCTATACCACCACCGTTTCCCTCTTCTCTATCTTAGTTCGTCTTTCTTACGCCTGGAATAAGCATCGTTAAAGGTCAAAATCGAGTCGATTTGGCTTTTTTCAAACCAGGATTTCTTTAATTTTTGTTTGTGAAATGTTGAGTTCGGAGAGGATGCACAATTAAGGTTATTGATGTTGGATTTCTTTTTTCTGCAGACCAGGTTTGTGTACCATTTACAATGCTCCAATCAATTTATCTCAACCCCTTTTTTGTCTTTGCATATTAAACGTTACAACATAAGAACAAATAGGTTGTATGCCTTGCTTTGCCACCTACAACGTTTGACGAGGAGCTGGTGTCTTTTGATCAATACTAATTCTACCTTGCTACCCAAGTTCAAGAAGGTATCATTTATTTTAGTTTGATTAATTTTCCAGTCCGTTTTCATTAATCATTCTGTTTTAATTTCAATTTATGCGCAGGTATTTTTTAGGGTTACTTCTTTAGGGTTCAAACTATCCCCAACATTTACGTTTAGCCACTACTTATGACTAAATAAAAACATTTTCCCACATAGAGACTGTAAGGACAATTGATTCTGAAAGGCCTATTTAGGATCCGGAACTTAGGGTCTTTGCTGAACTAATGAGTATGCTAAATAGATTTTATTTATTTTACTTCTTTGATATCTATTTTTTCTTTTACCGTATTTCACAATCTATTGCTAAAATAACATTGAGTTTTCACTTTTAGTTCGTTAATGTGACCTTTAGTTAATTTCACCTTTACCCAGTGAATTCAAAAATCGTTTCTAGACTGACTTTATTTGTTCTTGTGAATCAGATGTGGATTTGAAAGGAAGTGTTGATGGGTATGGATTGCACTTCACTAAATAAAGCTTCTTGAAGGAGAAAGGTAGGGTTTCTAAGGAGACGGTGGTTATAGTGCTTAAGTTTTTGGAGGAGAACAAGAAGGTTGCTCCGGTGGCTGCTAAGAATACTTCCGTCAAGGTCCACATGTCGTATTGGGAACAAGCTAATTTGGCCAAGAATCCAACTGGGAAGAGATTGTTAGAAATCATGGTGAAGAAAGAAAGTTATTTGTGTTTGTCTACTGATGTTACCATTGCTTCTGAGTTGTTGGCCATTGCTGACAACGTTAGAAGTCATCCTAATTTGTCACCATGGCTTTGAGAAATATATAAATTGGTTATACTTTTCCTTTTGGGTGAACATTGCTGATTTATGCATATTGGACCAGAGATATGCATGTTAAAAACTCATGTGGACATGCTTCCCGATTTTACCCCTGATTTTGGATCCAAGCTTTGTTCAATATCATATCTAAACTCTTAAAATTTTAAGCTTTGTTCAGTGGCCCCGGTGAAGGAGTCCTTACTGAGCTTCAAAGAGTGAGTGATTTCAATTTTATTTTCTATCATACTGAGAATATATGAACTCTTAAAGCACTCAATATCTCATTATACATCCTGTCTCTGACCGGTTTTGATTCGGATGGTATATATGTTCCTACTCTAGACCCTCATTTGAATTTCCCGAAAGAGTCCGTTTGGACTTCTACCTGTTTTCATCTCTACTTTCTAATTATTTGTTCAGGCCCGACCCAAAGGCTGTTTAGGGCAGCTGTTGGAATGCAAATTCAAACGATACATATTAAAGTGATGATGAAAAACTTTTGATGATACAAGAGGCAAGAAAGAAACATGATCATAACAATCTATCAGTGGCAACTAGGCCCTTATTGAACATGTGAGTTAAAAAAGAATCTAAGTACTCGTTTTGAAACGATTTTTACGAGCTAAAAATATGTTTTCTCTTCCGAGAAAGGTGAAGATGGTGATGGGAAAAAATATTTACGTCTATATTTTTTTTTTGTTTTTATTAGATTTGCTTGCCCCAAACCCCCTTCTATTTATGCTTTATTTTCCATTCAGATGTTTTCTGTATCAAAATTTGCATTATTTAACACTTTTACAATTTCAATTATAGTGAAGATGTGGAACACGGGCTTAGTAAATGGTACGTTTCTCTTTTATTTATGGTTTAATTCTTTTATTGGAGCGTATATGACTTTTGAATTAGAAAGAAGATGTTGACAAGGAACAAGTTGCGATTCTGGGGAAACAGTAATAAGATGTTGATTTGAAGTCAAAATCAGACGCTAAGGAGGCCAAAATGATATGTAAGAGAGGTCAAAATCATATGTTAAGAAGATGTGGGACATGAGCTTAGTAAATGGGTTCTACTAAGGTAATCAGAAAGCAACCAGAGAGGCTCCCAAGAGAAACGATCCGGGTTCTGCTAAGGTATTCACTTTGATTGATTGTGTTTAACTGTTTATACCAGTGAATAATGGTTATTGAGCTTCTAATCTAGATGTTTTCGTCAAAATTTCGTTTCCAAATACTTATCAATATATTAGTTATCAATTTCAACCTGCAACTGTGTTAGTTGAATACTTGAATATGTGAGGCCTTTGTTTTCTCTATTGTCAATTGTTATGCCCTGCATATAAAACTTTAAAGGAAAATCCTTAAAGTTCTAATTTAGGGCTTCAATTTGGTTTTGGTTAGGTTACAACATTTTATTTGCTTTTTGTTGAATGTTTAGCCTACACAAACACTACAATCGCGATATTCAACATTTGTCATCGCTGCGATCATTCCAAGGTGCATCTAAGTAAAATTAAAAGAAGATTCAAAATTAAATAGCATAAGGTAAGAATCACGGCTTATGTATTCATTGTTTCCTTATTGGCAATATTAATGTTACACACAATATGTTCCACGAAATGTCATATAGAACAAAAATAATTGTTTATCAAATTTATTAAAACATTCTTATACTCCTTACATTTCTTGGGAAATTTACATGGGCAATCACTGTTTATATAAAATATTTGCAAAAATATTCCTGTCATATACAGATTTATACAATTACAAAGTAGATTGCTATAATAGTAAGTTATTACTTTTTTTTAGAAAACAATTAAAGGTATATGCTTTTTTTAATCGTCAACCGTGTAACACACGGGTTTGTAAACTAGTAATGAGAATAGAAGCGGGAAAAGAAGCTGAGGATGGATAAGAGGATGCCATGTGGCATTCTTAATAGTGTTTTATTAGAATGTAATGATATATATATATATATATATATATATATATATATATATATATATATATATATATATATATATATATATATATATACTAGTTTAAAACCCGTGTGTTACACGGATGATGATTAAATAAAGTTTTTATAATAAGAAATTTTTGATTTTATATACTTGGCAAGAAGATATATTATTGAATCATTTAATTTGATATGTATCAAAATATAACGTAAAAACTAATGATATCAAGATGTACATGTTCCTTAAACGAATGACTCTTATAGATGTAAAATTCAAAGTTTCAGACCATCAAATTTGAAAAGGAAGTCAATGAGTTTTCCTACCAACATAAATAATCAACCACTCCATTTTCAGTCCCATTACCATCCCTAATTCTTCCACCATTATCTTTGTTCAAATTCCAGCAAGTACACAAATTGTGTAATATATTAACCCCACAAATTAATAATCGAAAGTAGTATGACTCCCAAATATGTTTAATGATTTATTAATTATATACACAATTATAGTACACTATTAGTCATGCATTTGTATAATGAAAAATCTAAAAAATGAGAAATCGCAGGAAATGGCAAGATGCTCTTTACAGGCCCAATTGGAAAACAGTAAAATATAAATATATGCGCGTAAATACTAACTAATATATCGTAAAAAGCAATTATTAAGATTGAAATTTGAAATTTTATTAAAAACCCAGATATTAAACATTAAATAGCCATGAGTAAACATTGACGATTTTTTAAAGCGATACTTTCTAATACAATCTAACTAAAATTGTATGTGAAATAATCAAGTTCACATTTCCTTCGATTAACATTAAGTTCCTAATTCATTATAGGAGTCTACTGTCATCTTCCAAGTTATTAAAAAGACTCATACAATACGTCATGTGGCAAAATTTAATCTTGAAATAAATTACACACTAAATAGATTCAAAAAAAATTGCACGCTTAAAAAGACTCTTACAATACGTCATGTGGCAAGATTTAGGCAGGTTTTTGCCATGTATAAAGATGATCTTGCAATAAAAACTCGAATCGAATAATTAGCATCAAGTAAAATGAAACTAATTATGGAGAAAAATCAAAATTTAAATGTGCCGTATAAAGAGCGTTCTAATTTAACCAAAAATTGTTAATATATCCCTCCCAATTATGGGTACTCAAATCCAATAACTTTCCAACCCATCATTCCTACTATACCATTTACAACTGTTAATTAAAAAGCCTTCATAAAATAATTCTCAGACCCGTGAAATAATTTTCATCATCACATTTGAGAGACAAAGGGAAATCCACCAAATACGTTCAAAATAATTCCATCCATACCAATTGCATCTGTCATTAGAAAAGATACACATGTACTTAGCAAAACACCCCAAAATCAAATGGCCCGTTAAATTAACCAGGAAGGCAACATTTGTTTTCATTTTTCTTTAAAAACGGATAGTGGACCAAAATTGCAAACAAAAACCATAAATTTGAAAATTAGATTAATAGGAGCATACTAAAACCATCTGTCGAATAAACACAAAAATCTTAGTAATCAATCTACATATAAACTTAATAGAAAGAGAAAATCAAACTAAAATGCTAATTTAAGGAAATACACACATATTCATAGCATTCTACTTTAATTTTTAAAGTTAATTAAATTTTGTATATATTTATTTCAGAGTATATTAGAAACATGATCCTTGAATCATTTCATCACAAAAGGTTACAAACAAATTCTTTCATGAATATTTTCCACTCCACAAAAGTACAGGTCCAAATTGTGAAGTCCAGGTATTTCCTTTGAATTCACCGGCTCTAGCCCTAGAGGTATGAAACGATCGTCATTAGACTGCAGAAAGACTCCAGCCAAACATAACCACACATGCATAGCCATACACACACAATTATAGCATCGTACTTTATAAGTACAACAATTTGATAAGAAAAAAGCTAAATACAGTTAAAAAAATCCACCAAAAGAAATAAATGTAAAATTCTATATTGAGTAAACAAATAAAAGTAAATTGCTATTTTTTCATTCAAACCATGATTAGTCTACTTGCAAGAAATAGCAATTCATTTTCATATGTTTCTCTAATATAGCACGATACTTTTATTTCTATCTTTTTTCTCTTTATCAAACAATTGTACTTCAAAAGTAAAAAAGCTATGATTTTTACCACACAAAAAACTAACACACGCTATTTGATTGTTAAAAAAAGAAACAGAGATGCTATAATAAGCAAATAATATAAGTATACTGCTAGTTTATATTTAAAAGGATAGAGGAAAAGGGTTCATGAGTTCTTCAAACTTGCAAAAAAATCCAAAAACATTTGAAAATAGTTTTAGATGCAAATATCAGAAATCACACCAATGAATCAGTTTTAAAATCATTTCAAACATAAAAAAACACACCAAGAAAAACATGTTGGTGTAAATGGGCACCTGGGCAAAAATAAGCAACTTGCCATTTCATGATTTTTAGGTTAATCTTATTTATCATTATAAGGGTACCTCTTCATTCAACAATAACCCTTATGAAAACCGGAAGCAACCCGTCCCTATCTCACCAGAGCCAATTAGTTATTCCATCTGCTATAACAACACTTCATCATATGAATGTGTAAGCTCCATACCAACGCACAGACAAATCATATCATTGTACAGTTCAAAGTACAATGCTTAAATAAGAAAATTAAACAAAAAAAGTTAAAAAAAGTAAGAAACGAAAATGGCATAAACAATAGAAACATACTTTATGTGGACTCATTTACCCCTACAACAAACATTTGGTTGTCAATGAATGAACGATCCCACCTTCTTGGAACCACCCTCTACATTGCTAGAACCCCTGAATTTGACATGGAATGCAAATGCATCTTTAGGAAAACGAAAATATTAATTTACCTTTAATGTTTTGAGAATGAATGGAATTGGTGCATTTATCACTTAAATCAAATCGTTTAGGAGATTACCTGAAAAAAGAAACATGTGCAGCCAGATTTTTTGTTTTAATCTCTTAGAAAATTCTTATATTTGTAGAAAATAGAAATAGAAGCAATAAACATGAGGTTCTTACTAGATTTGTGATTTGAGGAAGCAGGAGTAACCATTTTTTCCTCCACAATCGAAATTCGAACCACATATGCTATGCGCTTTTAAAAACCTAAAAGCTTGATTAAACAACCTCATCCAAAATCCACAAAACTAAAATCAAATTGGGAATAAAGATAGGGTCATCGATGCATGTTTACGGTTTCTGGATCAAGAGATAAATACCTGAATTTATGGTTTTGGAGAGACTAATTGACATATTAATAGAGTCAGATGTGAAGAACAGATACAAATAGATACTACCCATTTCATCGATTTCTTGAGTTTTCATCTGATTTGTGGGCAAAGAAAAAGTAAGAGCAGCAGAGAAGGGACTACATATAGGGTGGTCGGAGGTGAAGAAGGGAATCAAGCAGGAGATTGTGAACCTGTTCGAGAGGTATATGATAATATGATGGTGGTGGTAATGCTTAAGATTACATTTCCGTAAAAGGAGGAGAGATGAAAGGAAACTGCCATTCAAATTTTCAATCAAATCATTAAGCTGTAACGGAAATTGTTTTTTTTAATAAATTCAAAAATCTATTAAAATGCCAATTGGCATTCTAGCTTCTTAGACATGCCAAGTGGCATTAAGATGGCTTCCTTTATTAATATGTATGTATGTATATATATATATATATATATATATATATATATATATATATATATATATATATATATATATATATATATATATATATATATATATATGTGTGTGTGTGTGTGTGTGTGTGTGTGTGTGTGTGTGTGTGTGTGTGTCAAGGTTGTAGAAGTCGCTAGGCGGTAGGCGGGCAGTCGATTGAGGCCTAGGACTAGTCGGTCTAGGCGAGGACTAGTCGGGCGCCTAGGCGGGGAGTATTAATTGTAACAAAATTTATTTTTTAAATTTAGATATAACCTATATCCTTACAAAATAAATAAATAAGCATAAAAATTTGACAAATCTAAGTGTTTAAATATGTAAGTCATCAAACATCATAATGTTTAGACTAATTAATAACACTTTTGTCAATTTTAATCATCAATAATCGTAACTTAGCACCGATTATCATAATTTATATACATAATAAAAAATTGAAATTATTAATAAATTAAAATATATATTATTAATATAATAAAATATATAATATATATTATTGTTTTGAAATTTTGAAAATTTCAAAATTTAAATTTTAAAAATCTAAAATTTTGATTTTTTTGAGAATTTAATAATTTTTGAAAATTTTGGAATTTGAAAAATTTTGAAAAATTTGAAATTCTGAAAATTTGGAGTCTTGAAAAATTGAAAATTTTGCCGCCTAGACCCGCCTAAACCCGATTTTGACCGTCGTTGACCAAATCCGCCTAACTTGATCGCCTACCACTAATCGTAGGCAGAATACGTCCCTCTAGATTATATAAATGAATAATACTATTACAAATCTATATATCTTATAATAGAGGCATATTTCAAAGCACCACATGCATTTGAAACTCCTATGTCCTTTCATATTTCCAATGACATTTCAAATATCTTTTTATAATGCTTACTAATTTAATAGTTTTTCTTTGTCCCACATTGCTCAACACATATATATCTCATTTCCTCTTTTGCTTATATAATATCATTCATTTGCATCCATGATCCATCAATCTTGATCATAGTATGACTTATCACTTTCAACTATTATTTGTTAGTGGTCATTTTATCAAAATTTGTCAAAGTTTTAAATGATTCTACTATTTGGTTTTGGATTTCAAAACTATTAGATCTCAAATATAAAGACGGATATTACTAAAAACTTTTAAAAATTTATTGCATTACACGTTTAGAGTATGTTGTAGTAAATATGTGACAAATGTGCTTACTTTTTTAGATTCACCGCGATGTATATACATAAAACATTTTCAGTAGCGAACGTTTCAGCATTTATCAAACAACTTAAATTGAACCATTATATGTGTGTGTCTATTATAAAAAAAAGTAATGAAAACAATGTTTCAAGATAAACTATTTACCTTTTACCACATTAATTTGATGTTTTTTTAATTGTGTCACATTGCTTCACACATCGGTTCTCTTAACATTATATCTTGATCATAACATGGTTTTCAAAGTATATTGTTGATTACGGGTCAATTTATCGTAAAAACCTATTTTCGGCTCAAAGTTTCAAAGAACTCTACTATTTTGTTTTAGCTTTCAAAAGTATTGAAACTAAAAATATGAATATTAAAATGAGTTAAAAACTATTAAAACCCGATTGGGTTGTAAGTTCATCGTATGTCATGTATCATATTTCAATTTGATGATGACAACGTTGCAAGCAACTTTTTGATTTAATAAGGTATATATAAAAAAAATTGAATCGTAAATGTTCGAACATTTTTAAAGTTCAAACATATATATCTATGAATATTTATCTAAATCTTATAATAGAATTCTTTTATTAAACATGATTTAATATGCATTGTTATCATGTACCACATTAGTTTGAATATTTTTAAAAAAATAAAATAAAAGGGCGTTGGTACGCACCCATCTAAAATTTATGAAATCGAACTTAAAATTGGAACCAATAGTCTATGAAATGTTGCACCCAATGCTTAAGGTGGTTACAATCAAATACACAGAAGAACAAAGATATGAGAGAAATGGTGTTAGACTCTTTACTTATAGAGCTTGCTTTCCCTTAAATTTTTTTTCTTAAGCAATGTGGGATGAGATGTGTATTAATCTATTTACTTATAGATGTTTGATTTCCATTCCATTGTGTTTCTTAAGCGATGTGGGATGAGAAAATGATATAAAATAACACAATGTGAAGGATAGTTTGAACCCATATCGTCATGATAAATCAACTTAAGAAACTTTTTATTATATGAATAAAAGTCTTCCTCAGAGTTGAAACAGTTACATAAACCATTAGTCATTTGTATTGTCAAAAACGTTTCCAAATATTAAACTTCAATGGAATATATAACTTAAAGTTCTATTATTTTTATTTTAATGAAGTTGAGCTTTACATATATTACGGATGATGATGTTTTATCCCTTACGCTAATAACTTTGAGATTTGTGTATTAAATTAAAAGTGATTGAAAATAAGCGGGAAACACTTACATATATTATGTGATTATACATATTAAATTGAATTTAAAAGAAATAATACACATGATGGTGGTTGAATGAGATTGGTAGCAGACAGGCAGGAAACAAAAGCTAATAAGCTTTGTGTTTTCATCGCATATCAGTAGGTTCATGGAAAACGAGTCATATATTGCATTATAAATGATGGTTTAGTCGATACAAAAGAAAAACACTGCTTAAGGATAATGAAAGCAAATGAATTGTATTATATAAGAGAAAGAGAAAAGATCATATATGTATGTGAAGCAATGTGGGATAAAGAAAAAAAATCTCAAATTAATGTGGTAAAAAATTTAAATTAATAGATTGATTATATTAAGTGGGAATTTGAAAGGTCATGGATGTTTCAAATGCATGTGGTGAGAGGAAAAATACTCTTAGTTTAAATTAAATATTTTAAATTGAAACTTGACCAAATAATTAGTTTTTATAAACCCTAAACCCTAAACCCTAAAAGTAAAAAATAAACTGAAATTAAATAGAAATTATATACATGCATAATCTGTAGGTGGATGCCATTAAAATAATGTGGTTCGAGATAAGTATTTTTTCTTAAATCATATTATTTTTAATTTTATTTGATTGTGTTTATTCATCATACATGTTACGAATTTTTTATCTTTCAGTAATTTGATACATATATGTATCATCAAATAATTGAAAATAATGAGGATATGTTTATAATCTTTTTAAAAGTAGTATAAGAAAAATATGTATTTGTCTATACTATAAATACATAATTTTCTTCCTGCGCAACGCGCGGGCATTCGACTAGTTTAAGATAATACCAATCGTAACTCTATTTATAAAATAGAAAATAGTATCATATTGCATATCAACTTATATCTATATAACTGATATAATAGATGTTATTTAAATCATTGTGGTTTAAGATAAATTATTTTCTTGCATCGCATTCATTTGAAACTCCTTTAACCTTTCAACTTTCAACTAGTTTACATCTACAACTCAATAGTTTCTCTAACTTATATCTTAAATCCACATTAATTCAAAAAACAAACTTAATTACATGAAAAATATATTTTAATACTAAAACTCTTCAACTTTCATCTAATTAATCACTACTACTCAAGAGTTTTATATCTTATGGTATTTAATTGGTATTTATGACACTTATTGCTTAGTAAAAATATAAAAAGTTCATATAGCAAGATCATGTTTTTTGAGAATAGAATGAAGAGGATTATGACTTGAAAACACAAAAACTCTACATTGCGGGTGTGTGTATTTGTATGGAATGACAAAGAAGTATGCGACTTTGGAAGGTATCGATGTCACTTTGTATAAGTCAACCTAATTGTTAATAGTTTTTGTTATTGTCTGTGTGGTGTTCTTAAGAGCTACGATGGGGATACTGAGTTCAATGAATGTATTTATCAAAATATATGTATATGAAATTTGAAGATGTTAAATATAGGTAAATATGAGCTTGATCATTTTTTTATATATGTATTGTATTTTAAAATATAAGAAATAAAAGTTGAATTTATTTTTTATTTTGTTACAACGATAAAAAATAATCATCCTTATACTATATTAAGTTGATTTTTTTTAATACATTAAACTTCTTTATAATACTACTTCTAATGCTAACTCTTTTAATTTTAACATAATATATACTTCTTTATTTAGATGTTCTATGTAAAACATCATCGTTTTAATGTCACAACTTTTGAATAATTAATATATTATACTTAATTTATTAATTTAAATATAACGTTAAAGAGAAAACTCAAATCAAAATTTCAATTAAACATAACAGAAAATCAAAAGACTATTTTTTAATAGTTAAAACATTTTAAATGTAAAACCTAAATTGCAATTCCAAATTAATTAAAACATTGTCCAAAATCTATTTTTTATAATCATGGAAACTTTTAAAACAGGTAGCTTTAAATATAACTAACAATAATAAAAGTTAAAAGGAACATTAAATAAAAATCACATTGTTACCTTACAAACATAATTTAACAGAATATATCCTATACAAACACTCCTATATAGACTTAATTTCATTAATATTAAAATGCTAAATTAACAACTTTTAATAACATGAAACCATCGAAATATCTATTATAACATATTTATTCGAAAAATACACCAACACTCTTATATCCTATACAAAATTCGTAGAAACAATTTCATGATTTTTTTTATAACGGAGGACCCCACCCGACCCATCATTTGGATGACCCTAATGAAGCAACCCCCGAACCCACACACACCTGGCAACAGTGTGGTCCAAGACAATCTTCTATGGGGGCAGAGAGGAGGCCATTGGTTATCCCCTGATTGAAACCCAACACTCCCTATGGGGAAAGGGAGAGTGTGGGATTAAAACTCAGGACCTCTTTATAGGGAAGAGAGTGAGTCCTAAGCCTTATACAGTAGGCCATCAGGGTGATGGTTAACAATTTCATGATTTTACATATCAAGATTTAACGAATAACAAGAAGTATGAAAAAAATTAGTAACATAAAAAGTATCGAAACATCTATTATAACATTTATATTCATAAACTACATCAAACCCTCCAAAAACATACAAAAGATTTATAGAAACAATTTTATAATTTTATATATCACAATCTAGCAAATAACAAATCGTATCAAAACAAATTTACTACAATTATTAATAACATAAAAGCACTTGAATATCTATTATAATATTTCTATTAAAATAATCAAACCCTCCAAACCATAAAAAAATTTATAGAAACAAATTCATGATTTTATACATTACAATCTTACGAATAACAAATATTATAGGAAAATTAAATACTACAACTTTTAATAACATAAAAATATCAAAAATAACTAAATATTTGTATTAAGGAATACATTAAACACAACTACATCATACAAAGAACGTAAAAACTATTTCAAGAAAAAAAATTAAGAAACCATTTCAAGAATATATATAAATCAACATACTTTTGGTGTATTTTCTTATTTCTTCTGCTATTCATATTTTAATCGGAGACACTTGAAAATCAAGAATGCTTTTTAAGAGAAAACTCTACTTATATAGAAACAATATCTATAAATGAAAGAAATACAAAAAGTTATTAACTTAAGTGAAATAGTCTTTTGAGTGGCAGTATTTAATATCTAAATTTAATAAACTAATTAAATATTATAAGTTAGATAATCTTTTTAATTGTTGTAATAAATGAAATAATTTCAAGAGTTGTGAAGTTTCATATTTAAAATAAATGAGAAAATTTGGATGACCTTGTTATAGTATAATATAGAATATAGAATAGAAATAGATATTTTACCAAAATGTACTTATTTCAAATTGGGGGTGTAAAAAACTCTAGAAAAGTCGAAGAATAACCTTGACCACAATAGACTTTAAATTTAAAGTTTGAAGGGGTAAACGGTGGTCAATCCAAGTGTATCATCTTTGAAATTAAACGTCTTCAAGTCCAGTTTTCTAAGGTGAAGGTTTCAAGTCGTTTGCAGGTTTCCATTATTATTATTATTATTTTTGAACGGCGTTTTGCAGGTTTTCGTCATAACTTATTTTTTTTATCGGCCATTTGCAGGTTTTCGTTATATTCTTGGTGGAAAATAATATATCAGTAGAGTTGTTTGGTGTTAAGCATAATAAAACTCTAATTTTTCTATTCATTAAGAAACACTCTGTTCTGCGAAAAATTTGTAACGTTGATATTTACAGAAATTTATCATATGTCTACCATCTTCATCTAAGTCTCCCACTCACCATTTTCAAGAATATATGATCAATGGTTGTTTATTGCATCCTTCTGTTGCTCTCTTGTACTGTATTCTTTGTTAAATGTGAATGCTTTGAAAGTCATCAAAGGAGGAAGCAAATGGCTGCTTCTCATGCATGTCTCTTTTCTTTGATTTCATACTTCACTTTCACATTAGCTCCCATGCCTATAAATACAAGGCTTTGATAAGCAAACCAATGCACCACACAAACACAAATACAAAGAAACACAAACACATAGATAGATATATCACGATTTTGTGAGATAGCCTTTTGTGCAGAGTCTAGTTTGGCAGCCAAAAGTGCGAGTGATATTTTCTTGTGAGTGGTCAGACTACAAGTGCAGTTTATCCTTGTATGATTGTAATTTCTTGGTGTTAATAAAACCCTCTCTCTCTCGTTCGCCCGTGGACGTAGGTCGTGATCCCGTGACCGAACCACGTTAAATATTGTGTTCCAATTTTTCCAGTTTTTTTAGTTTGCCGTTATTCTCCATTTTATTTCCGCGTGTTTTCGGAATCGTTTATCGTTTGTCGGAAGTGCCTAACTTGTTTTGTTATATCCTAACAAACTGGTATCAGAGCTCCGGGTTTAAAGGAAGTCGTATCTCGCGTATGCTCTGTGGTTGCAGCTTAGTCTGATCTTCCACATCAGAAACGAGGTTTCGATTGGCCTTATAAAATATTATTTTTCGAGCTATGGCTGAAGATGGGAAAGTTAGGATCGAAAAATTCGAAGGTCACGATTTCGGATTTTGGAGAATGCAAATCGAAGATTATCTCTACCAGAAAAAATTACATCTACCACTGTTCGGAACAAAACCTGAAGCGATGGTGCAGGAAGAATGGGACTTATTAGATCGGCAGGCACTTGGAGTTATAAGGTTATCATTGGCAAAAAATGTAGCATACAATATTGTCAGTGTGAAGACAACCTACAATCTCATAAATGCGCTGTCTAATATGTACAAAAAACCTTCAGCGGCAAATAAGGTTTTCTTGATTCGGCAGTTGGTGAATCTGAAGATGAAAGAAGGCGGCTCGGTGACAGACCATGTGAATGAATTCAACTCAATAATATCAAGATTGATATCTGTTGATATTGGATTCGAAGACGAAGTCCAGGCGTTACTGTTATTATCTTCGTTGCCTGAGAGTTGGTCCGGTACAGTAACAGCAGTTAGCAGTTCAGCCGGAGGTGCTAAGCTGTCATTCGAAGGTATTCGCGACTTAATCCTTGGAGAGGATGTGCGAAGACAAAGTGCCGGAGAATCTTCTAGTAGTCTCCTAAGTACAGAAGACAGAGGAAGAAGGTCCAACAAAGGAGGTGGTGGTAGAGTAAGATCGAAGTCGAGAAAGAGAGGTGGTCAGAAAAACATGACTGATGTTACCTGTTGGAACTGCAAAGAGAATGGTCATTTCAGAAATCAGTGCCCAAAGCCTTCGACAGACAAAGGCAAGAAGGAAGTCAATATGGCAGTAGATTCTAAAGATGATGCGCTCATTTGCTGTGTTGAAAACTCAACAGAATCCTGGATCATGGATTCTGGTGCGTCGTTCCATGCTAGTCATTCCAGAGAAGTAATGCAGAATTTTCGGCAGTACAAAGGAAAGGTCAGACTAGCAGACAACAAGAGCCTGGATATTACAGGTGTTGGGGATGTGGTCCTCAAGACAACTTTAGGAACAGATTGGACTTTGAAGAATGTCAAGTTCATTCCTGACTTGAAGAGGATGTTGATATCCGTGGGGCAGCTTGATGATGAAGGTCACCATGTTACATTTGGTGATCATCAGTGGAAGGTGACAAAGGGGAATTTAGTTGTTGCTAGAGGACAGAAGCGGGGTACACTTTACATGGTGGAAGTTTCTGATGCCGAAGCACACGCTGTTGAAGAAATTGGGACATCCACTCTATGGCACCAAAGACTTGGACATATGAGTGAGAAGGGAATGAAGATGCTAGCCTCCAAAGGAAGAATACCAGAGCTAAAGACTGTGAAAGTCGATTTCTGTGAGCCATGTATTCTTGATAAACAGAAGAAAGTTACTTTCAAGAAGGTTGGTTATCAGCCCAAGTCCGGGAAATTGGAGCTAGTTCATTCAGATGTCTACGGTCCCACTTCAGTTTCTTCAGTGGGAGGATCCCGATACTATGTCACGTTCATAGACGATTGCACAAGGAAGGCTTGGGTTTATTTCTTGAAGCATAAGTCTGAAGTTTTCAGCACTTTCAAGAAATGGAAGGCTACTGTGGAAAATGAAACAGACTTGAAGATCAAGTGTTTCAGATCAGATAATGGGGGCGAATACAGTAGTAAAGAATTTGTTGATTACTGTGCTGACTAGGAAATCAGAATGCAGAAGACGGTTCCAGAGACACCTCAGCAGAATGGAGTAGCTGAGAGGATGAACCGTACATTGAACGAAAGGGCTAAGAGCATGAGACTCCATGCAGGTTTACCCAAGATGTTCTGGGCAGATGCGGTCAACACAGCTGCGTATTTAATCAACAGAGGACCCTCAGTCCCCATAGGGTTCAAGATTCCAGAAGAGGAATGGCAAGGTCGTGAGATTACACTCAAACACTTGAAAGTTTTCGGTTGTGTCTCTTATGTCAAAGTTAAAGACTCGGAGAGAGACAAGCTAGAGGCAAAAGCAAGGAAATGCACTTTTATAGGCTATGGGTTGGACGACATGGGGTACCGTTTCTGGGATAACCAAAATAAAAAGGTTATCAGAAGCCGGGATGTGGTGTTCAACGAGAATATCCTATATAAAGATGAACTTGCAAAGAGCTCAGGCAGAAACAAACAACCAGAGAAAGCAGAAAATCAAGTTGAGTTTGAAGAAATCTCTGAAGATGACGTTGTGAAACCTATCAGTACTCCAGAGATAGGTGAAAGTTCAGGAAGCAGTAAGAGCTCTGATGTATATGGAGATAGTGGGAGCACAGATGACAGTAGTTCTGAAGACGGGGTTGCAGATGATGCAGAGACCTCAACTCCTACTGTTCGTAGATCCACTAGAGTACAAAGACCTCCAGTCAGGTATTCTCCTTCAGCAAATTACTTATTGCTGACAGAGAATGGTGAACCTGAGTCTTATCCAGAGGCCTTAAGGATGAAAGATTCCATACAGTGGAAGAAGGCTATGGAAGACGAATTGAGCTCACTTGACAAGAACCATACTTGGTCCTTAGTCAAGCTCCCAGCAGGGAAGAAAGCACTGCAGAACAAGTGGGTGTTTCGGGTAAATGATGAGATTGATGGCAGTAAAAGATACAAGGCACGATTAGTGGTCAAGGGGTTCCAACAGAAAAGAGGGGTCGATTATAATGAGATCTTCTCTCCAGTTGTGAATATGACTACAATCAGAATGGTCTTGGGTATTGTAGCCTCTGAAGATCTCCATCTAGAACAGCTAGATGTGAAAACAGCTTTTCTCCATGGCGACCTGGAAGAAGACATCTACATGGTACAACCAGAAGGTTTTCCTACAGTCGGTAAGGAAAATCTGGTGTGTAAACTGAAGAAAAGTCTGTATGGATTGAAGCAGGCTCCAAGACAGTGGTACTTGAAGTTTGATAGCTTCATGCAAAGGATTGGGTATCGCAGATGTGAGATGGATCACTGCTGTTACTTGAAGAAATTCAGCTCCTCTTACATCATCCTGTTATTATATGTTGATGACATGTTGATAGCTGGATCCGACATGCAGGAGATCAACAAGCTTAAGAAGCAGTTGTCCAGAGAGTTCGAGATGAAGGACCTAGGGGCTGCTAAGCAGATATTGGGCATGAGCATAACCAGGAACAGAGTTACTGGTACATTAAAACTTTCGCAAACAAAGTACATCAAGAAAGTTTTAGAAAAGTTCAGCATGGCAGATGCCAAGGCCAGAAGTACACCTTTGGGAAGTCAGTTAAAACTCTCAAAGAAGCAATCCCCAAAGACGGAAGAAGACAGAGAACAGATGGCTAAAGTTCCTTATGCATCTGCAGTTGGTAGTTTGATGTATGCAATGGTATGCACAAGACCAGATATTGCTCATGCAGTGGGAGTTGTTAGCAGGTTCATGTCAAATCCAGGAAAAGAGCATTAGGAAGGAGTAAAGTGGCTGTTACACTACTTGAAAGGAACATCTGAGATTGCCCTATGTTTTAGGAGAAAGGGGGTAGTCTTAGAAGGGTTTGCCGATGCAGATTTGGGTGGATGTGTGGATTCGGGTAAGAGCACAACAGGTTATGTGTTCACAATCGGAGGTACGGCAATCAGTTGGATGTCCAGGTTACAGAAGAGTGTTGCTTTTTCAACCACAGAAGCAGAGTACATGGCTATTGCAGAAGCAGCCAAGGAGCTTATATGGTTGAAGAACTTCCTATCAGAACTTGGAATGCAACAGGAGGATTGTGTACTGCATTGTGACAACCAGAGTGCAGTTCACCTGGTAAAGAATCCGGTGTTTCACAGTAGAACGAAACACATTCAGATGAGGTACCATTTCATTCGAGAGTTAATCAATGATGGAACTCTGAATCTGAAGAAAATCCTTGGAACGAAGAATCCAGCAGATATGTTCACCAAGGTGGTTACCACAGACAAGTTGAAGTTTTGTATGACTTCAACTGGCCTTCTAGAAGTTTGAAAAGGAGGGATGGCAGGAACGAGAGAGATTGGAAAATCATTGCAAGAATTGGACGACAGACTAAGTTGTTCAAGCATTCAAGTGGGAGATTGTTATATGTGAATGCTTTGAAAGTCATCAAAGGAGGAAGCAAATGGCTGCTTCTCATGCATGTCTCTTTTCTTTGATTTCATACTTCACTTTCACATTAGCTCCCATGCCTATAAATACAAGGCTTTGAGAAGCAAACCAATGCACCACACAAACACAAATACAAAGAAACACAAACACATAGATAGATATATCACGATTTTGTGAGATAGCCTTTTGTGCAGAGTCCAGTTTGGCAGCCAAAAGTGCGAGTGATATTTTCTTGTGAGTGGTCAGACTACAAGTGTAGTTTAGCCTTGTATGATTGTAATTTCTTGGTGTTAATAAAACCCTCTCTCTCTCGTTCGCCCGTGGACGTAGGTCGTGATCCCGTGACCGAACCACGTTAAATATTGTGTTCCGATTTTTCCAGTTTTTTTAGTTTGCCGTTATTCTCCATTTTATTTCCGCATGTTTTTGGAATCGTTTATCGTTTGTCGGAAGTGCCTAACTTGTTTTGTTATATCCTAACATTCTTTTTCTTGTCATGTTCTGCTGCAGTAGATACTCTATATGCAGATCAACAAATCAAAGATGGCAACACCATCGTTTCAGATGGTGAGACGTATGAAATGGGTTTTTTTAGCCCTGGAAAGTCTATGAACCGATACCTCGGGATATGGTACAAGAAGAGATCACCTAGCACGGTTGTTTGGGCTGCTAATAGGGAGACACCAATCAGCGATGCATCTGGCGTCTTTAAAGTCACTAGAGAAGGAACCCTCCTGATTCTCAGTGATGCTAATCCAGTGATCTGGTCATCCAACTCCACTGTAGCTGTGACGAATGTTAATCCGGTAGCACAGCTTCTGGACAGCGGAAATCTTGTTGTGTGGGGAAGTAGCACCAATGAAAATCCGATCTGGCAGAGTTTTGACTATCCTGGTAACACATTCCTACCAGGAATGAAAGTTGGGAAGGATTTAATAACAGGAAGAGAGAGGTACTTAACATCTTGGAAGAGCCCTGATGATCCATCTGTAGGACAGTATAAAATCTGGTTAGACACAAATGGATATCCACAATTATTTGTGGGAGACAGTCTAGCTAGACTCTCCAGGATTGGACCATGGAATGGTTTAGGGTTTCGTGGTCTTGCTTTGGAAAACCCGAATCCAGTCTACTATGCAGAGCTTGCTGTTAACCAGAAGGAAATGTATTATCAATATAAACTTAAGAGTTTAATTGTTCTAAGGAGAATTTTGATGCATGATGGCAACTTATTGCAGTTGAACTGGATCGAGCGAACCCAAGAATGGATCATGTATGGAAATCTAGTTTTAGTTGATAACTATAGTGGTTATGGAAGCTGTGGTCCTTATGGATGCTGCAGCGTAAACCTTCCTCCGTGTAGTTGTATGGATGGTTTTGAACCAAGAGTCCCCGAAGAATGGAATCGAGGAGATTGGTCGAGTGGGTGTCAACGTAAAAAGCCTTTGGACTGTGGGACTCAGGATGGCTTCCAGAAGATACCCGGAGTGAAATTCCCAGACACACGGCGTTCTTGGTACCACTTGAGCATGTCCCTTGGAGAATGTGAGACGGCCTGCAGAAGGAATTGCTCTTGTACAGCTTATGCAAATTTAGATATCAGAAACGAGGGAAGTGGGTGTTTACTATGGTTTGATGAGCTGGGACATTAGAGAATATGATGATCATCAAGACCTGTACGTAAGAATGGCAACCTCCGAGTTACCAGGTACATATTGTATTCTATTTGTAACAGAGAAAAGTCTAGATCCAGTTGAGTTGTGGTGTGTGATGGTGGGGTCCGTAGCAGCATTATCATATAAATTCTGAAATCTCGATATATACGAATTAATTGATCTCTCTCCAGTTCAGTCATGGAGGTAACGCGATTAAAGTGATTGTGTGGACCGCATAAATTCTTTTGTTCTATATGATAGCAGTGCCTTAATCCGTGTATTGCTTGTTATGCATTTCCCTAACAGAGTTGGTACTATCATTTTCCTGGATTAGACTATCTTGTAATTTCTAGCTGCTGCTTTTAGGTGCTAAAACTTATTAGCCATACGTAGGATGAAGATATAATTGACCTTACGAGAGTTACATTATACAGTCATTAAAAGGGATCATGACCAAACAAAACTATGTCCATATCCTGCATGCTTGAATGTATTTGGTTTTGAATTGTAACCTTCTTAATTATTGTATTTGTATTCATTAGCAATAGGGGGGCCAGCTTTAACAACAAGAAGGGAGTACTCAGGGTAGTTCTGTTAGTTTCTTTAGCTGCAGTGCTTCTGTCTGTATTAGCATATGCCTATAGAAAGAAAATGAATAGGCGTCACAAAACAGGACGAGGTAATATGGACACAAGTCCTTTATTATACTTTTAGAAATGATATATTTTCAAGTTCATTACCAATTACAAGTTTGCAAGAGTGTGATTTTTGGCAAGATTGTTGTAATCATAAGAATTTAGAAATGAACTTTTTGTAGGAAGCAGGGCGCATACCATTGATAAGAATTATACCGGTGCTCAGATGGAAAACCTTGATGAAGTTCCTTTTTTTAGCCTGCATAAAATAGCTAAGGCTACTGATAACTTTAACATTAATAATAAGATTGGAGAATGTGGTTTTGGTCCAGTTTACAAGGTAACTTACTGATGTTTTTCTTAACAAAATGCAATATTACATCAGTACCATCAAAGTAATATTAGGATAATATGTTCCAATAATTTTCTTTTAGGGTGTGTTGGAAGACGGACAAGTGATTGCTGTAAAGCGTCTCTCAGAAACTTCCCAACAAGGGCTTGATGAGTTCCAAAATGAAGTCATTTGTATTGCCAAACTTCAGCATCGAAATCTTGTCAAGCTCCTTGGATACTGCATTCATGGAAATGAAAAGATTCTAATTTATGAGTACATGGATAACAAAAGCTTGGACTCATTTCTATTTGGTTTGAGTCCCTCCAAAATCCTTACTTTCACACTTCTTGTAGCAACATGACTAAGTAGTTGACATTGTGCAGATGAAACCAGAAGTTCAATGCTGGACTGGCCTCAGCGCTTTAGCATTATCCATGGTATAGCTCGAGGTATTCTCTATCTACATCAAGATTCCCGCCTCCAAATAATCCATAGAGATCTCAAGGCAGGTAATATCTTGCTGGATAGTGAAATGAATCCAAAGATATCAGACTTTGGCCTTGCTCGCAAGTTTGTAGGACAGGATGCCATGGCTAAGACAAAGAAGGTCGTTGGAACATAGTAAGAATCTGTAAAATGTGGCCCACTATATTAACGCTAACATTTCTTTCTCTAGACATAGGGAAAATACAAACAACTGCGATATCTTACTAATCTATGTTTATTTATTGAACTTGGCTGCAGTGGTTACATTTCTCCCGAGTATGCGGTACATGGGCGTTTCTCTGTAAAGTCAGATGTATTTAGCTTTGGTGTAATTGTGCTAGAGATAGTAAGTGGGAAGAAAAGCAGAGAGTTTTCTCATGAGGCTCACCATGACAACCTTCTTGGACATGTAAGTTAATCGGGTAGACTAAAGGGACCAGAAACTATCATTTTCTTTAACATCACCCTTTAGCATATCTATATGATGTTGGTTTCATTCAGGCATGGAGACTCTACAAAGAAGATAAGTCAATTGAACTCATGAGTGCATCTTTACGCAATTCATGTGTCGTTTCAGAAGTACTACGATCAATACATGTTGGCTTATTGTGCGTGCAACATCATGCTGAAGATAGGCCTACTATGTTGTCAGTGGTTCTGATGCTGATTTGTGAGGGGGCACTGCCTCTACCTAAACAACCAGCTTTTTTCACCGAAGAACGTTACCCTGAAGTTGCTTCCGTTTCATCCCTAGAGGAATACATGATAACGCTATTATATGCTAGATAGAAAGCATGTGCGTATGCTTATGTACAAATACCCGTTGTGGGCAGCTTGATTCATTTCAGTTTTGTCCTTTCCGGATCACAATCATGGGTTCCACGGCTTCAACTTTGTTAATAAGTTCACTTGATAGCTTTACATTACCACTTGGATTAATCTTTGTACCAATATCTGCGTCTGTATATCATGAATGTTGTTCCTTTTAACTTATGTGCTATTATATACCACAACTAAATTGAATTTGTATTTTTTTTTTTTTTGTCGCAATCAAGGAGAATTTCAGATAATTTGAACACCCTACAAGTCATTTTATTTATATGATGGCTTGATAAAGTCATTGAGGTCCCGAAGTCATTGAGGTCCCGGACACTGAAGATGTTTAGCATTATATGTTCAAGCATGAAGCCATACAGTTTCATAGATGATCAAATTAAGTCAAAGACATTCACATTTTTCTTGGCTGATGGAACAAATGATTGGTTGTTTTACTTTCCACGGAGGTTGGTTAATCCATGGTCCGAAAATAGCAAGAGAATTGTCATAGAGTTTCTCCCAAAGCCCAACAATATATTATTTAAATGCTTATATAATCCAATAAAATACAAATCCTTCCACACTTCCAAAATGCAATTTGGTTTAAATATCTTTCAAATTTGGTGGGTAACAAGTTGAAATCAATGTTTTAAAAATGGGATTGACCGGTCGAATCGGTTGGACTGTGACCCCGTAAAGAGAGCAGTGACCGGGTTTTTACTAATTTCTGGCTCGAATTGAACCGATCGGGTTTCTCAAAAACCCGGTTGGACCGGTGACCCAAAAAAAGGTTGACTCGACGATTGAAACAAAAAATTAGAATTTGGACTTCACAAACTAAGCTAAGTAGTTTAATGTTCACATTTTTAAAGTTAGTCCACCATTGGTTCATCATATTTAAGAAATTATCCCAATAGAAACTTGACAATATATATTTTTGGTACCAATAAGGTGGAATTATATTGTTTAATTATGTTCTATAAATATATAATTATGCTGAAAAATATAAAATCTATAGAAATTCTGAAAACCGAGTTGACCCGTGGTCCGGTCACCACACCGGATAATATATTGGTTGAAATGCATTTGAAAAGTATTTATTTCCTTATAAATCCAAATCCAAAACGACTTTTTCAATATAGCTGACAATAATATATTGGTTTTTTTTGCCCTAATATTAGTGGGTAATAATTAGAAAATTCGAAGAGTAATCTAGAATATTGTTATGAATAATTATTATATCGACAATAAAATAAAAATAATACGATAAAGAAAAATAAATATGGACACAATGATTTAACGTGGAAAAACCCTTTCGGGAAAAAACTACGGGCACAACCGATGATGATCACTATATGAGAAAAATGAGGAGGTTACAAGATTTGGAACTGAAAATATATATCTCTCTTTTTCTTTTACTACATAGAGCCTCACAATATATTTCTATGTATATCTATAACAGATTGTTTTTGGACGACTTGAATTGCAAAATGAACATCTCTATTTATAGGGATGATCAGCCGAATAATGCCTTAAAGGTTGAAAAAGAATTGCGGGCGCCTGCAATTGCCGCAATTGAAGAATGGAAATTTTCTCGTCGTTCAAACTCCACGTGCAGAATACAATTTGAATTTTATGTTGATTACTATTCATGTGGGGCCCACATGAATTATTTGTGTTTCTTTTTTCTTTGCTTTTCTAGTTAATAATTAACAATCTCCACCTTGACTTTAAAAGCAATAATTAATCAAACAACTCCACCTTGAGACGAATTTCCACTTGTAGAACTCCTCATTATAAAATCATCGTGTGCCGACAATCCTTGGAATTAGATTGTCATACCAACCAAGCTTGAGCAAAGCTCAAACTTAGTTGCTGGAACCGGCTTCGTCACCATATCCGCCGGATTGTCATGAGTGCTAATCTTTTGAATTTGAATATCACCTTTGGAAATAACATCTCGAATAAAGTGATAACGTACATCAATATGTTTCGTCCTCTCATGAAACATTTGATCTTTTGTGAGATAAATAGCACTTTGACTATCACAAAAAATCTTTGTGGGAGATGTGTCTCCACAAAGTTCACCGTATAAATTTCTTAACCAAATAGCTTCCTTACAAGCTTCAGAAATTGCCATGTACTCTGCTTCAGTTGTGGATAAGGCAACAGTGGTCTGTAGACTTGCCTTCCAACTTACAGCACATCCACCAATGGTAAAGACATAACCTGTCAAAGATCTTCTTTTGTCCAAATCTCCAGCATAATCAGAATCTACATAGCCCACCAGTCCTTCACCAGAACTTCCAAATTGTAAACATGCATTGGAAGTACCGCATAAATACCTAAGAATCCATTGAACAGCTTTCCAATGCTCTTTTCCTGGGTTAGCCATATATCTGCTAACAACACTTAAAGCGTGAGATAAATCAGGGCGAGAACATACCATGGCATACATTAGAGAACCAACTGCACTAGAATACGGAACTTTCGCCATGTTGTTAATTTCATCATCTGTCTTTGGACAATATGCTGAAGACAGTTTGAAATGTGCAGCTAACGGAGTTCTCACTGGCTTGGCTTTATGCATGTTGAATCTTTGAAGAACTTTCTCAATATACCTCTTTTGACTTAGGAATAGTTTTCTATGCTGTCTGTTACGAGTAATTTACATACCAAGAATTTTCTTGGCTGGACCTAAGTCCGTCATTTCAAACTCTTTGCTTAGTTATGTTTTCAGTTTTGCTATCTCTAGTTTATCTTTCACAGCAATCAACATATCATCAACATAAAGAAGCAGATATATTGATGAACCATTGACTGACTTAAAATAAACACAACTATCATAATCTGATCTTTTAAAATTCTGAGATAGCATAAAAGAGTCAAACCTCTTATACCATTGCCTTGGAGACTGCTTTAACCCATAAAGAGATTTCTTTAATCTACATACTAAGTTCTCTTTTCCAGGGATAATGAAGCCTTCAGGTTGCTCCATATAAATATCTTCCTCCAATTCACCATGTAAAAATGCAGTTTTGACATCTAACTGCTCAAGCTCATAATTATGCGTGGCAACAATACTAAGTAAAGTACGAATTGAGCTATGCTTTACAACAGGAGAGAAAACATCAGTAAAATCAATGCCTGGAATTTGGCTATAGCCTTTAGCAACTAACCTTGCTTTAAATCTTGCTTCCTCATTAGGAGTAATACCTTCTTTTCTTTTGAAAATCCATTTGCAGCGGATAGGCTTCTTTTCTTTTGGTAATTTCACCAACTCCCAAGTGCCATTCTTTTCAAGAGATTCCATTTCATCATACATGGCAGTTATCCATTTGTTGCAATGTTCTGAAGTAATGGCTTCCGTGTAAGTTGAAGGTTCTTTGATACCTTCAATTTCTTCAGCAACGTTTAAAGCATAAGCAACAATGTTTGCTTCTTCTATTAGTCTCTTGGGAGGATGAATGACCCTCCTAGGTCTATCAGTTGCTATAGAACGTTGTGGTTGGTGAGTAGGAGTAGGAGTAGAAGACTCTTGCTCAACTGATGGATTTTGATCAATAGAGTTTTCTTTTTCTGGTGTATGTTCTGAGTCAACAGATTGCTCCACCTGCACACTTGTCTTTTGTTGACTCTCAACAGGAATATTAGTAGAAGAATCTTTATGTAGCATAGCTGATTCATTAAATACTACATTTCTACTAATCACGATCTTTTTAGTTTCAAGACACCATAACTTATATCCTTTCACACCAGACTTGTAACCAAGAAAGATACATTTAATTGCCCTAGGCTCTAGTTTTCCATTATCAACATGAGCATAAGCAGGGCAACCAAAAATTCTTAAATCTGAATAGTTTGCTGGGGAGCCAGACCATACCTCAATAGGAGTCTTCTTATCAAGTGGAATAGAAGGTGACATGTTAATTAAATAACATGCAGTAGAAGCAGCTTCTGCCCAAAAACGCTTAGATAATCCTGCGTTAGATAACATACAACGGGATTTTGAAATAATGGTTCTGTTCATACGTTCAGCTACACCATTTTGTTGAGGTGTGTGAGAAACGGTGTAGTGTCTAACAATTCCTTCTAGTTTACAATATGAATTAAATTCATTTGAACAAAACTCCATACCATTATCTGTACGAAGCTTTTTGACCTTCTTACCGGTCTGGTTTTCCACCATGACTTTCCATTCTTTGAATGCAGAGAATGCTTCAGATTTAAGCTTTAAGAAATATGGCCAAACTCTTCTTGAATAATCATCAATAATTGTCAACATATAACGAGCACCTCCTAGTGATGCTTCTTGAGATGGTCCCCATAAATCAGCATGTACATACTCCAAAATGCCTTTTGTAGTATGTACCGAGGTGTTGAATTTCACCCTCTTGTGTTTGCCAAATATGCAGTGTTCACAGAATTCCAGTTTGCCAATGCATTGGCCATCAAGCAATCCTCTTTTGCTTAATGCTGTCAAACCAAGTTCACTCATATGCCCAAGACGCATATGCCACAGGTTAGTAGTATCAGTAGATGAATTTGAAGTAACATTAGAATTACCTGTTACTGTTGTACCCCGAAGATGATACAGGTTTGCTGATTTGATATCGGCTTTCATGACAATCATAGCGCCTTTTGAAACCTTTAAAACTCCACTTTCACCGGAATATTTGTACCCTTTAAGGTCAAGAGTACTTAAAGAAATAAGGTTTCTTTTCAAACCTGGAACGTGTCGAACATCAGACAAAGTTCTGACAACACCATCAAACATCTTGATTTGAATGGAACCAATTCCAGTGACTTTATATGGTGCATTATCACCCATCAATACGGAGCCACCTTCTATAGGTTGATAATTTGTAAACCAGCTTCTGTTTGGACTCATGTGAAAAGTACAAGCTGAGTCAAGAATCCATTCATCATTGGTTTTTAGGATTCCTGCAAAAGCTACAAGAACATCACCGTTAGAATTATTTTCAGCAGCATAAGTAGCTTTTCCTTCATCATCTTGATTTGGTTTGTGATTTTGATTAGAAGCTCTTTTCTCCTTGTTTTTCAACTTGTAACATTCAGAGATATCATGTCCTTCCTTTTTGCAATAGTTGCATGACTTGGAACGTCTGGATCTAGATTTGCTTCTAGAATTTCTTTTGTTCTTGCCTTTGGAATCATTCTTATCTGTTGGTCTGCCACGAACTGCCAGACTTTCTCCTTTAGAACTTGAACCTTCAGTGGATACCATATCTTTCATCTTTTCTTTGGCATGCAAAGCTTCATAAACTTCTTGAAGTGTTAAAGTATCACGACTATATAATATAGTATCTCTAAAGTTTGAATAAGAACTAGGCAAAGAACATAAAAGGATTAAACCCAAATCCTCTTCATCATATTTTACCTCCATAGCTTCAAGATCAGTGATGATCTCTTTAAACGTCGAAAGATGATCCAGCAATGATCCACCTTCTTGCATCTTAAGTGAAAATAATTTTTGTTTAAGGTGCATTTTACTTGTGAGATATTTGGTCATGCAAATTTATTCTAATTTTAGCCATAAAGATGCTGCAGTAGTTTCTTTCAAAACTTCCTGCAAAATGTTGTTAGATAAATGAAAATGAATATGAGAGAGAGAGCCTTACGATCTTTACGATCCTTTTCTTCATCTGACCAAGACACAGGCATTTTGTCTCGGGCCAACAAAGCATCATCAAGGTCCAATTGAGCCAATACAGCTCGCATTTTTACTTGCCATAATGAAAATCTTGTATCTCGATCCAACAATGGAATATCGTATTTCAAAGTAGCCATGTCGATATAATACTCAATAAATTGAGAATGAGTATAGAAAACAACGTAGCTCTGATACCACTTGTTATGAATAATTATTATATCGACAATAAAATAAAAATAATACGATAAAGAAAAATAAATATGGACACAATGATTTAACGTGGAAAAACCCTTTCGGGAAAAAACCACGGGCACAACCGATGATGATCACTATATGAGAAAAATGAGGAGGTTACAAGATTTGGAACTGAAAATATATATCTCTCTTTTTCTTTTAATACATAGAGTCTCACAATATATTTCTATGTATATATATAACAGATTGTTTTTGGACGACTTGAATTGCAAAATGAACATCTCTATTTATAGGGATGATCAGCCGAATAATGCCTTAAAGGTTGAAAAAGAATTGCGGGCGCCTGCAATTGCCGCAATTGAAGAATGGAAATTTTCTCGTCGTTCAAACTCCACGTGCAGAATACAATTTGAATTTTATGTTGATTACTATTCATGTGGGGCCCACATGAATTATTTGTGTTTCTTTTTTCTTTGCTTTTCTAGTCAATAATTAACAAATACACCTAAACTTAGAAGCACAAGTTGAAGTGGTAAACGGTGGTCAATATCAGTGTATCATAAATTAAACGTCTTCAAGTCTAGTTTTCAAAGTTGATAGTTTCATGTTGAATGGAGTTTCTTCATGATAACGTATGCAAGTTTTAATATCCAGACTACTTGTTGCAATCGAAAGACTTTATTTTTTTTCATTTAGTGTGAAGCTGAAGAGTCTTTCGTGGTAGAAAAGACTCTATTAAGAGATCAGCTGTTTGGTGTTAAGCAAAAGTACTACTGTAATTATTTTGCCAAAAGTGTTTGACATTACAGATTAAAAATTAATCGAAAGTCTACCATCTTCATTGAAGCTTACCACCCACCAGTGACAAGAACACATCAATGGATGTGAATCGCCTTCTTGTCTTAGCCTCCAGTATTATATATTTTGTCTTGTCATGTTCTGCTGCAGTGGATAGAGTATATACAAATCAATCAATCAAAGATGGCAACACCATTGTCTCAGATGGTGAGATGTATGAACTGGGATTTTTTAGCCCCGGAAAGTCCAAGAATCGCTACCTGGGGATATGGTACAAGAAGATATCAACTATTACTGTTGTGTGGGTTGCTAACAGGGAGACACCAATCAACGATGCATCTGGTGTGTTTCAAGTCAGTAGAGAAGGAACCCTACTGATTCTTAGTGGTGGTAATACTGTCATATGGTCATCCAATGTGTCGGTCTCTGCCAGGAATATTAACCCCGTGGCACAGCTTTTGGACAGCGGAAATCTTGTGGTGTGGGATGAAAGTAGCACCAAAGAAAATCCGATCTGGCAAAGTTTTGACTATCCTGGTAACACTTTGCTACCAGGAATGAAATTTGGGAACGATTTGATAACAGGAAGAGAGAGATGCTTAACTTCTTGGAAGAGCCCTGATGATCCTTCTATAGGTCTATATAAATTTTGGGTAGACACAAACGGATATCCACAGATATTTGCAAGAGAAGGTCTAGTTGAACACTTCAGGGTTGGACCATGGAACGGTCTTGGATTTAGGGGCCTTCCTATGGATGACATGAATCCATTTTACTCCGTAGAGTTTATTGTCAACCAGAAGGAAATATATTACAGATATGAACTCAAGAGTAATGTTGTTCAGAGGGTTATCGTGACCTGGGATGGCATCCGACTGACGTTGAGTTGGATCAAGCGAATTCAAAAATGGGTGTCGTATACACATGAAGTGGTTGATAGTTGTAGTAGGTATGGGCAGTGTGGTCCTTATGGAAGCTGCAGCTTCAAAAGCTCCCCCCCTTGCAGTTGTATGGAAGGTTTTGAACCACGAATCCCAACAGAATGGAATGCAGGTGATTGGTCAAGTGGGTGTCAACGTAAAAAGCCTTTAAATTGTGGGACTCACAATGGCTTCCAAGTAATTTCAGGAGTGAAATTCCCAGACACACGACGATCCTGGTACAACGTGAGCATGTCCCTTGGTGAATGTGAGATGGCTTGCATAATGAATTGCTCTTGTACAGCTTATGCAAATCTAGACATCAGAAATGGGGGAAGTGGATGTTTGCTATGGTTTGATGAGCTGATGGACATCAGAGAGTATGATGATCATCAAGAACTTTACATAAGAATGGCAACCTCTGAGTTAGCAGGTACACAAAATTCTATCTATATATAACAGCCAAGGGTCTAGAATTAGTAATACCTTTACCTCAATTGGACAATCATATAAGTTCTAGCTAATATTCTTATATGTCGATGCTTATTGACCATTCCTAGGATGAAGTTTTAGTAAAATTTACAACATTGTTTTATACTAGACAAAAAAGATAATGTTCATATATTTGGTTTTCCACATTTCCTTTGATTTGTAACCTTGATAACTATTCTATTCATTAATGAAAGGCCAATCCAGCTTCAAAAGGAAGAACAAAGTACTCACTGTGGTGCTGTCAGTTTCATCAACTGCACTGCTTCTGTCTGCAGTAGCATATGGTTATAGAAAGAAAAAGAGAAGGCATCACAAGAAAGGACGAGGTAACTGGGCCAATAGACTTGGTCATACAACTGGTCGGATGGATGACCTTGATGAACTACCTTTTTTCAACTTTCATAGAATAGCTAAGGCTACCGATAACTTCAACATTGATAAAAAGATTGGAGAAGGTGGCTTTGGTCCAGTTTACAAGGTAACTTACTGATGCTTCTTAAATAAAATATGACATAGAAGTCTAACACAATTTGTATACAAATAGGAGTATTGTCAACTCTAATCTTAATATTTTAGGGTGTGTTAGAGGATGGACAACTAGTGGCAGTGAAGCGGCTCTCAGAAACATCAGAACAAGGGCTTGATGAGTTCAAGAATGAAGTGATTTGTATTGCAAAACTTCAACATCGGAATCTTGTGAAGCTTCTTGGATACTGCATTCATGGAACTGAAATGATTTTGATTTATGAGTACATGGTTAACGGAAGCTTGGACTCATTTCTATTTGGTTTGACTCCTTCTATTGCTTCACTTTCACACTTCTTGTAATAATAGTGTTGAATGTTTTTGGCAAGTTCGCACATAGAACAGCAAAATGCATGGACTAAGTTATTCATATTGGACAGATGAAACCAGAAGTTCAATGCTTGACTGGTCTCAGCACTTTCGCATTATCCATGGTATGGCTCGAGGCATTCTGTATCTACATCAAGATTCCCGCCTTCAAATCATCCATAGAGATCTCAAGGCAGCTAATATCTTGCTGGACGGTGAAATGAATCCAAAAATTTCTGACTTTGGCCTTGCTCGAAAGTTTGTAGGCCAGGATGCCTTGGCTAAGACAAAGAAGGTGGTGGGAACATAGTAAGAATCTACAAAAAAAAAAAAAAACGAAGATACAAACAGAACGCCCTGTTTCTAATATCTGTTTATTTATTGTAGTGGTTACATTTCTCCTGAGTATGCAGTTCATGGTCGTTTCTCTATAAAATCAGATGTATTTAGCTTTGGTGTACTTGTGTTGGAGATGATTAGTGGGAAGAAAAATAGAGGGTTCTCTCATGAAGGCCACAATGACAACCTTCTTGGACATGTAAGTTAGATACGGTAACCTAATTATTCCCACTATGTGGACGAAAACTAGAGTTTTCTTTTTATATTATCCTTTAGCATACTTATATGAAGTTCGGTTTCATTCATTCAGGCATGGAGACTCTATAAAGAAGACAAGTCCATAGAACTCATGAGTGTATCTTTACGCAACACATGTGTCGTCTCTGAAATACTACGTTCAATACAGGTTGGATTATTGTGCGTGCAACATCATGCAGAAGATAGGCCAACTATGTTGTCAGTGGTTTTGATGCTGATTAGTGATGGTGCCCTGCCTGCACCTAAACAACCAGCTTTTTTCACCGAAGAAATTTATCGTGAACCTGAATCTATTTCATCAGTCGACGAGTACATGCTAACATTACTATATGCTAGATAGAAACCATGTGCTTATTGTTGAAAGGGTAATCCAGACTTTTAATATGTGTTAATTATGTTAGTTATTGTTGGTTCCAAGTTAAGTTAGTTACGGTGGTTAAAGTTAGTAAACCCAAGTAGTAACCGCCAACATAAAAAAGGGTGCATTGTTTGTGTGAAGGGTTGCAATGGTTGGCACCTATATATAAGAATGTATGTTTGGAATATGAAAGTATTCTTGTATTATTTAATAAAATTTTATTTTGGTGTTCAACCCCTTCTGCCAACTAACAGAAAAGATTATTTGCACCGTAACCTTTTACTTAGATTTTCAACAAGCTTGATTTGACTGCTTAAGTGCAACAATGGTCTTACTAGATGAATATGACAATAAATAAATGCATGAACATGGGAGGTGAAGGAGTTTGGTATAAGAGGTTGGGGTATGTTTCTCGAATGAAACTTTGTCTTCGACTTCTTGGGTACATTTGTTGGGTATAAAGAATTGATAAATTCAAACAAACACACAATGAAGATTCAAAGAAAATAAGAGCACAAGAAACTAACATGGTTCACATGATTAGAGTGATCGGGTAATCCATAGAGGAACTAGAGAGATTTTTATTAAACTTATAGAAATACAGCTGGCATACACACACTTTTTGCTTTTTAGGGTTAAAGATGTATAATGGGATCTATTTAAATACAATCGTTGACCTAAAACTTCTTGTAGGCTAGGGCCTATAAGCCTAACACACCACCAACTTCTCTGACCCACTAATCCAAGCATCACATACATTTTTCACTAAAAACCAACACACCGATGTCCATGAGCACCGTAGACCTTGACTCAAGCATCAATACCTTTACTTGACTACAGATCGTGAATTAGGCACCATAGACATGCTCTCAAGCACCACAGACCTTTGGAAAACATTTATTAATAGGGCAATGAGGTCAAAAGAGAACATTAGTTTCCACAACTCAATAAAATTTGTCAACATTTTAAATGTATGGTTGGTTTAGTGACTCTCATGTAAAGACCAAGAAAATTCTATTTCTTGTTGTACCGGTAATCATGAACACAAGACTCCAATATCACTGTTGGATTATGATGCATGGTTTTGACATTTAGAAATAAATATTAGCAATGAAAGCAATAAACATAAAACATCATAACCTGGCCTTGAAGGAGAGAGGGGAAAGAGAAAATCAAATTAGGGGTTAGCCTCCTCCCAAGCGTTTCAATGCCATATATAATGCATAAACCTTGTGGATTTTTTCTTTCCAAGATTGCTTAATTATAGGAACAATTCAATAATTCAAACTTTAAATCTTTATTGCATATAAGGTTCCTCTTTATGAGTTTCTAGTTAATCCATCAACAATCTATTAATAATAAACTAGTCCCTTTAAATATTTATGCCTTCTTTTGGATTAAACCTTGTATGTAACCTAATAGACTCATGTATTTATGGATTGTGCCACTAACTTGTTATGTCAATGGAATATGTCAAACACATGTATGAGTCATTTTAGCCCTTGAGATTGTATCTCTTTCTTCTCACAAAATATGCTTCAAAGCTAAGACTTCATAGTCAACAAAGTAGGGGACCTTTTGATTTTCCTATGGAAAAAACAAAAGGAGAAATGTTGTTTCTAAACACAAATTTCAAGGATTTTCATGGAAAGTTTGACGAGCAAACATCAAGAAGCTCATTGCAAGGTTAAATAGAACTTCAAGTAAATTTTGTTGGTAACAACATTTTGAGCATAGTTGAGCTGTATGGATGTGGAGAGACTAAATAAGAGTATACATGAGACAAAAGCGATGATACGAATCTGAGTGAACAAGAACGAAGTTTGCGTGAGAGAAGTGAAAAAGAGATATTAGAGCTCGAGGGTAGAAATAATAAAGAGATAATGAGCAAGCAAGAAAATATAGAGAATATTTTTTTAAGGCATAGAAGGAATGTTTGTACTGACAAAATAAGCAAAAGGAAGAAAAAAGACTGTAGATTTTATAAAAAGAGATAATGAGCAAGCAAGAAAATATAGAGAATATTTTTAAGGCATAGAAGGAATATTTGGACTGACAAAATAAGCAAAAGGAAGAAAAACAACCGGTAGTGAAAGATGTATCTGAATAAAGGAAGAGGAGAGGATGATGAAGCAAGAATGAAAGAACTTGAAGTGAAGGAGAAGAAAAGGCAAGCGGTTGAAGCTGTCGAGAAAAAAAGATAGAGGATACGTAGTTATAGGTTGTGGAGGAGAAAATGAAGCAAATCGATTCTGTAAGCTAGGAAAGTACTTTTTCCTCCGTAGAATCCTTTAAACAGACAACTTATGAGACTGATGAAGACATTGGAGAAGAGGTAGAATTATCATCGAGCAACACCAATCTACTTGGGTTGGATTCTTCCTTACCCACAAGCTTCACACTTGTAGGGCTAGATCTACTCATGGGTGAATAATAATTTCAACCCTCGGATAAAGAAAAATCTGAATCATCAAAGTTCCCTTCACATAAGCCCTCCAAACCTTCTTCTTTAAAGAAGATGGCAAAGAAGAAGAATCATCCACTATATCACAACAATAACTAAATATGCTCGATCAAAAATTTGATACTTTAATGTGCATGGTCAAGGATCTGAATCCTATAGAGGTCAAGATTGTTTTTTATGAAAACTTCCAAGTTCTTGAAAACATAGTTTTTATGCTTGATTTAGCAAAATCTTGACTTAATGATCAAGTCATGGTAATAATTAGAGAGCAATCTGAGATGTTGATATACAGTGCGATATTGAAAGTGTAAAATTTATGAAAGATTTGACATGATGATATAGGTTAAAAAGGATGCTCAAACTGCAGCCAAGAACGTTTGTCAAAAGATTTATTTGTGCTTGAACAAGTTCGGAAAGATCATGAAAACACTATTGATCATAAGAGAAATAAAGTATTTTATCGAATCAAGTTGTGTGATGTTGGTAGTTTTCAAAAGAATCTCACTAGGAAGAACAAAATTCTTAACATTCCAACTTACTAATAGGAACAAATTGTTATCTTGGTGAACAATATTATCACATTCCTAGAAAATTCTTCAAGATAAATGACCATTGAACAATCGAGCAAACATATTTTTGTTTCCTTCAACACCATTCTCTCAAAGTTGGAAACATTAGAAGATTCTTCAACTATGGTGACCGGGTGGGTGTCGAAGGACAGACCTTCTTCTATAAAATATGAGAATATCGGGAGCCTATTATAGTTATTCCAACCTCCACCTTAGACAAAGCTCGACCTCTTCTTACTCCAAAGATGATAAAAATCCTAAATTTTGATATTGTGTTACCCCGAAGAAACCCAAGATTCATGAAGAAGCAGAACACAACGCTCTTTCAGAGCCACCCGTAGTTGAAACCCATGAAAAAGAAACAAAGCAGCCAAAATCTCAAAAAATTACATGTCCTGCCAAAAAAAAAAAACTTTCATCACACCACCTCCTCACCACACAAGAAGTTTTCATGTTATTCAATTTCCATAATTAATTTAGACAACACCATCAAGAAAAATCAAGGCTATTTTGGTGAGAAAGTAGTCAGAGCCAAGCCATATAGAGCCTATCCAAGCGCATCCATTGTAACACCTGTATTTCGACTAGTATTGATAAGATGTTTTACGACATTAAGTATATAAGTTACCGATTTATCAAATTTTATAGATCGTATAGTAATATCTATCATATATTTAATAATATTTCATATTTAGATATAATATTGAATTGAAATTTATTATATATTTTATAAGCTATGATTTCTATTATTATTATTATTATTTTTCTTATACAAAAGAAAAATAATCAATTCATTTATGGTAAAATGATGGTTTGCATATATTTATGTATATAATGGAGATTACTTTCAAATATTATATATATACATGGAAGTGGTAGAAGATAAGAAATATATATTAATATAGTATACATATAATAATGGACATTGGAAAGTTTGAGTAATTTTATGTCGTCGCTTACCCATCACATGGTCATATGTGATGGGCGTTACATCACCGCCACCTCACCATCACCCTCTATCACAATACCATCACATTATGCTAGAAATACCCATTATATTTCATCACACCACATCATTTTTTCTAATTAAAAATAACACAATAATTAAATAAAAACCTAATATTCTATTTAAAAAACATTACATTAGCATAAATAAAAAAACGCGAAAATAACAATAAAAAAAACTTCAAACAAAAAAACGAACATTACAAAACTAAACTAGTACTTGGTCGATATTTAGCTCGGACACGTTCTCGTATCGCTAGGAAAAATTCCAAATCTTCGCCATCGGAATCGCCGGGTTTTATTTTCAACAACTCGATATCGACATTCCTTTGTAAGGAACTTTGCGTTTCGGCGATTTATTGTTGCATTTCGATGATTTTTTCTTTCACCCGATTCATTATCCCGACCTTGTCGGATAGTTGTTGCACGTAGCGATCAAATTTTTTCCAAATAAATCCATGACGCTTGACTATGAACTTTTGGCTCTCGAATCGGAAGCCGCTTTCTTCGCCTTATCTCGTCCGATCGATCAACGTATCGGTTGTTCGTCTTCAAGGTCCACCGGCTCGTCGTTGATGTCGATCTGTGTACGTCCGTCGGATCGTGGTGATGTTTCTTGACGGACCGACCTCGAACGTTTCGTGCTGGAAGATTGCGAATCTTTGGTAAATAGCCATTTTTGTTGGGCCCTCAACTCCGTCCAAGGCTTGACATAAGGAAATGTTTTCCGGTTCGGCATAGTTTTTTCATATTGTTTCATTGCCGCGTTGAAGACGTCGAAGTCGTTCTCCCCACTCTTGTGCATGTTCGTGAGCTTGTTGTAAATATCGTTGAAATGGTTAATTTCCAACCTCATTTCGCGCCATTTGGATGTTATTTGATCCATGTTTCGACTCTCGTTTCCCAATAAACTATAGAACGTTGATTGAACTTTTATCCAAAATGTTTCTTGGGTTTGGGAGTTTCCGACTATCGAGTCAACGAAAACGGAAATCCATGCCTTAACCAAACTTAATTCTTCGTCTTTTGTCCAATATGTCTTACCCTCGCCTTGCAGTTTTTTTTCCTTTCCTCATCGCGGCCTGTCGGCGTTCGTCTACTTGTTGTGTCTCCTCAACGGTTTCGGGAGACACATGATTCGGTTGTAGTGGTGGTTGTGATGCTTGCGGTTGGAATCATTGTTGGAGTACAAAAGCCAGTTGGAAGGGTTGTTGATACGGATTGAAAGGTTGGAATTGCTGTTGAAAAATAGGTTGTTGTGAGATATGGGACGCGGATTGGAGTAAATTGACGAAACCACATTGCGGTGATTCAAGGTTCGGGTATTGATGGGGGATCGAGTTTAATCTGAATGGATCATACTCATGGTTGCGGTTTGAAGGAGGGGTGTTTGGATTTTGATCCATAGTGAAATAGTTGTATGAATGAAGTATAGAAGTTGTTGAATGTGTGTTGTATTGAGGTAACTAGTTGGATTTTTATAGTGTTATTATTGGTTAATTAAAAAAGTAATTTCTTTAAATAAAAAAAGTAGCCGTTAACGGCTAGTGGCTTGTGATTGGTCGTTGTCTACCGTGATCGGAGTCATATATGGTCACGAAAACACCCATTAGGCCATTACGGTGTACACAGGACGGTATGCACGGCCATGATGAATCGTCTAATCAGCATCATGTGACCACCGTATACTCCACATAGCCTTAAACATGATGTATTCAAAATAATTAATCTGTTTCCTTTTATCAGAAAAATAGACTACGATTAGAATGAATATGTAAGTTTTTTTAGATAAGGATAAAATTTATTTATGTACGGCAAGTTGGGAACGTGTTGAGCAAACAAATACGTTCGTACATTTTTCTCAATAGGTGTCAATATTTAGAGATGAATAAGCCAAAAAAAAGGTATGGCCATTTAGAAATAATGATGGAGCTTTCACTATAAATTGACACATTTTTTTAATATACATCATTACCGTAAATTGTTTTACAGAAAAATTATAGAGCAATGCTAAGCTGTGCAGAAGAATCACATTGTAGAAGTTAAGGTAAATATTATTATAATCATGAATTCAAAGACATTAAACTATTTTTATTATCACCTTAAGGTTATACTTTTATTTGTACAGTTTTATTCGTTTAAACTTATCAGACCACGGATAAATATGTAATTAGAATATTATCAGTTATATCACAATTTGCGTTTATTTGGTCAATAACTATTTTTAAAAAATACCTATGTAAAACATTTATAATATAATGAAAATGCTATTTTTTATATTTAACGTATGTTTTCGGTTGGTAATCATTTCTATATAATAATTATACGGTATATGAAATAATTGATAATACGTTATTATGTAACGGAAATATTATTAGTTATATTTTAACGTATGGTTATTTAGTTGGTAAGGTTCAACGTAATTTTAACCCTTTAGATCAAGGAGTCATTGTAGAAACTATGCGGGAGGTGAGAGATATTTCTGTCATAATCAGATGAGTCGTGTTGTATTTTCCCAAACTACGTACATGTCAAAATTATTATTTGGTTATACATCTTTAAAATGTTTGGTAGCAATGACGTTTTTGGCGTATCATGACTTAAATAATATTATTTATAACAAATTATTAATGTTGGATTTTTATTCAATAATCCACATACTTGGAAAGTTTAAATCAGTTCCTTTATAAAATGTTTTATTTAGAACAAACGTCTTTTCCATTGTGTGCTATTATTAATTAAAAATAATATAATTGTTACCCAAATGCTACATGGAGATATATTGGATGAGTCATAGATTTTGTATATATATAACAGATTGTTTTTGGACGACTTGAATTGCAAAATGAACATCCCTATTTATAGGGATGATCAGCCGAATAATGCCTTAAAGGTTGAAAAAGAATTGCGGGCGCCTGCAATTGCCGCAATTGAAGAATGGAAATTTTCTCGTCGTTCAAACTCCACGTGCAGAATACAATTTGAATTTTATGTTGATTACTATTCATGTGGGGCCCACATGAATTATTTGTGTTTCTTTTTTCTTTGCTTTTCTAGTCAATAATTAACAAATACACCTAAACTTAGAAGCACAAGTTGAAGTGGTAAACGGTGGTCAATATCAGTGTATCATAAATTAAACGTCTTCAAGTCTAGTTTTCAAAGTTGATAGTTTCATGTTGAATGGAGTTTCTTCATGATAACGTATGCAAGTTTTAATATCCAGACTACTTGTTGCAATCGAAAGACTTTATTTTTTTTCATTTAGTGTGAAGCTGAAGAGTCTTTCGTGGTAGAAAAGACTCTATTAAGAGATCAGCTGTTTGGTGTTAAGCAAAAGTACTACTGTAATTATTTTGCCAAAAGTGTTTGACATTACAGATTAAAAATTAATCGAAAGTCTACCATCTTCATTGAAGCTTACCACCCACCAGTGACAAGAACACATCAATGGATGTGAATCGCCTTCTTGTCTTAGCCTCCAGTATTATATATTTTGTCTTGTCATGTTCTGCTGCAGTGGATAGAGTATATACAAATCAATCAATCAAAGATGGCAACACCATTGTCTCAGATGGTGAGATGTATGAACTGGGATTTTTTAGCCCCGGAAAGTCCAAGAATCGCTACCTGGGGATATGGTACAAGAAGATATCAACTATTACTGTTGTGTGGGTTGCTAACAGGGAGACACCAATCAACGATGCATCTGGTGTGTTTCAAGTCAGTAGAGAAGGAACCCTACTGATTCTTAGTGGTGGTAATACTGTCATATGGTCATCCAATGTGTCGGTCTCTGCCAGGAATATTAACCCCGTGGCACAGCTTTTGGACAGCGGAAATCTTGTGGTGTGGGATGAAAGTAGCACCAAAGAAAATCCGATCTGGCAAAGTTTTGACTATCCTGGTAACACTTTGCTACCAGGAATGAAATTTGGGAACGATTTGATAACAGGAAGAGAGAGATGCTTAACTTCTTGGAAGAGCCCTGATGATCCTTCTATAGGTCTATATAAATTTTGTGTAGACACAAACGGATATCCACAGATATTTGCAAGAGAAGGTCTAGTTGAACACTTCAGGGTTGGACCATGGAACGGTCTTGGATTTAGGGGCCTTCCTATGGATGACATGAATCCATTTTACTCCGTAGAGTTTATTGTCAACCAGAAGGAAATATATTACAGATATGAACTCAAGAGTAATGTTGTTCAGAGGGTTATCGTGACCTGGGATGGCATCCGACTGACGTTGAGTTGGATCAAGCGAATTCAAAAATGGGTGTCGTATACACATGAAGTGGTTGATAGTTGTAGTAGGTATGGGCAGTGTGGTCCTTATGGAAGCTGCAGCTTCAAAAGCTCCCCCCCTTGCAGTTGTATGGAAGGTTTTGAACCACGAATCCCAACAGAATGGAATGCAGGTGATTGGTCAAGTGGGTGTCAACGTAAAAAGCCTTTAAATTGTGGGACTCACAATGGCTTCCAAGTAATTTCAGGAGTGAAATTCCCAGACACACGACGATCCTGGTACAACGTGAGCATGTCCCTTGGTGAATGTGAGATGGCTTGCATAATGAATTGCTCTTGTACAGCTTATGCAAATCTAGACATCAGAAATGGGGGAAGTGGATGTTTGCTATGGTTTGATGAGCTGATGGACATCAGAGAGTATGATGATCATCAAGAACTTTACATAAGAATGGCAACCTCTGAGTTAGCAGGTACACAAAATTCTATCTATATATAACAGCCAAGGGTCTAGAATTAGTAATACCTTTACCTCAATTGGACAATCATATAAGTTCTAGCTAATATTCTTATATGTCGATGCTTATTGACCATTCCTAGGATGAAGTTTTAGTAAAATTTACAACATTGTTTTATACTAGACAAAAAAGATAATGTTCATATATTTGGTTTTCCACATTTCCTTTGATTTGTAACCTTGATAACTATTCTATTCATTAATGAAAGGCCAATCCAGCTTCAAAAGGAAGAACAAAGTACTCACTGTGGTGCTGTCAGTTTCATCAACTGCACTGCTTCTGTCTGCAGTAGCATATGGTTATAGAAAGAAAAAGAGAAGGCATCACAAGAAAGGACGAGGTAACTGGGCCAATAGACTTGGTCATACAACTGGTCGGATGGATGACCTTGATGAACTACCTTTTTTCAACTTTCATAGAATAGCTAAGGCTACCGATAACTTCAACATTGATAAAAAGATTGGAGAAGGTGGCTTTGGTCCAGTTTACAAGGTAACTTACTGATGCTTCTTAAATAAAATATGACATAGAAGTCTAACACAATTTGTATACAAATAGGAGTATTGTCAACTCTAATCTTAATATTTTAGGGTGTGTTAGAGGATGGACAACTAGTGGCAGTGAAGCGGCTCTCAGAAACATCAGAACAAGGGCTTGATGAGTTCAAGAATGAAGTGATTTGTATTGCAAAACTTCAACATCGGAATCTTGTGAAGCTTCTTGGATACTGCATTCATGGAACTGAAATGATTTTGATTTATGAGTACATGGTTAACGGAAGCTTGGACTCATTTCTATTTGGTTTGACTCCTTCTATTGCTTCACTTTCACACTTCTTGTAATAATAGTGTTGAATGTTTTTGGCAAGTTCGCACATAGAACAGCAAAATGCATGGACTAAGTTATTCATATTGGACAGATGAAACCAGAAGTTCAATGCTTGACTGGTCTCAGCACTTTCGCATTATCCATGGTATGGCTCGAGGCATTCTGTATCTACATCAAGATTCCCGCCTTCAAATCATCCATAGAGATCTCAAGGCAGCTAATATCTTGCTGGACGGTGAAATGAATCCAAAAATTTCTGACTTTGGCCTTGCTCGAAAGTTTGTAGGCCAGGATGCCTTGGCTAAGACAAAGAAGGTGGTGGGAACATAGTAAGAATCTACAAAAAAAAAAAAACGAAGATACAAACAGAACGCCCTGTTTCTAATATCTGTTTATTTATTGTAGTGGTTACATTTCTCCTGAGTATGCAGTTCATGGTCGTTTCTCTATAAAATCAGATGTATTTAGCTTTGGTGTACTTGTGTTGGAGATGATTAGTGGGAAGAAAAATAGAGGGTTCTCTCATGAAGGCCACAATGACAACCTTCTTGGACATGTAAGTTAGATACGGTAACCTAATTATTCCCACTATGTGGACGAAAACTAGAGTTTTCTTTTTATATTATCCTTTAGCATACTTATATGAAGTTCGGTTTCATTCATTCAGGCATGGAGACTCTATAAAGAAGACAAGTCCATAGAACTCATGAGTGTATCTTTACGCAACACATGTGTCGTCTCTGAAATACTACGTTCAATACAGGTTGGATTATTGTGCGTGCAACATCATGCAGAAGATAGGCCAACTATGTTGTCAGTGGTTTTGATGCTGATTAGTGATGGTGCCCTGCCTGCACCTAAACAACCAGCTTTTTTCACCGAAGAAATTTATCGTGAACCTGAATCTATTTCATCAGTCGACGAGTACATGCTAACATTACTATATGCTAGATAGAAACCATGTGCTTATTGTTGAAAGGGTAATCCAGACTTTTAATATGTGTTAATTATGTTAGTTATTGTTGGTTCCAAGTTAAGTTAGTTACGGTGGTTAAAGTTAGTAAACCCAAGTAGTAACCGCCAACATAAAAAAGGGTGCATTGTTTGTGTGAAGGGTTGCAATGGTTGGCACCTATATATAAGAATGTATGTTTGGAATATGAAAGTATTCTTGTATTATTTAATAAAATTTTATTTTGGTGTTCAACCCCTTCTGCCAACTAACAGAAAAGATTATTTGCACCGTAACCTTTTACTTAGATTTTCAACAAGCTTGATTTGACTGCTTAAGTGCAACAATGGTCTTACTAGATGAATATGACAATAAATAAATGCATGAACATGGGAGGTGAAGGAGTTTGGTATAAGAGGTTGGGGTATGTTTCTCGAATGAAACTTTTTCTTCGACTTCTTGGGTACATTTGTTGGGTATAAAGAATTGATAAATTCAAACAAACACACAATGAAGATTCAAAGAAAATAAGAGCACAAGAAACTAACATGGTTCACATGATTAGAGTGATCGGGTAATCCATAGAGGAACTAGAGAGATTTTTATTAAACTTATAGAAATACAGCTGGCATACACACACTTTTTGCTTTTTAGGGTTAAAGATGTATAATGGGATCTATTTAAATACAATCGTTGACCTAAAACTTCTTGTAGGCTAGGGCCTATAAGCCTAACACACCACCAACTTCTCTGACCCACTAATCCAAGCATCACATACATTTTTCACTAAAAACCAACACACCGATGTCCATGAGCACCGTAGACCTTGACTCAAGCATCAATACCTTTACTTGACTACAGATCGTGAATTAGGCACCATAGACATGCTCTCAAGCACCACAGACCTTTGGAAAACATTTATTAATAGGGCAATGAGGTCAAAAGAGAACATTAGTTTCCACAACTCAATAAAATTTGTCAACATTTTAAATGTATGGTTGGTTTAGTGACTCTCATGTAAAGACCAAGAAAATTCTATTTCTTGTTGTACCGGTAATCATGAACACAAGACTCCAATATCACTGTTGGATTATGATGCATGGTTTTGACATTTAGAAATAAATATTAGCAATGAAAGCAATAAACATAAAACATCATAACCTGGCCTTGAAGGAGAGAGGGGAAAGAGAAAATCAAATTAGGGGTTAGCCTCCTCCCAAGCGTTTCAATGCCATATATAATGCATAAACCTTGTGGATTTTTTCTTTCCAAGATTGCTTAATTATAGGAACAATTCAATAATTCAAACTTTAAATCTTTATTGCATATAAGGTTCCTCTTTATGAGTTTCTAGTTAATCCATCAACAATCTATTAATAATAAACTAGTCCCTTTAAATATTTATGCCTTCTTTTGGATTAAACCTTGTATGTAACCTAATAGACTCATGTATTTATGGATTGTGCCACTAACTTGTTATGTCAATGGAATATGTCAAACACATGTATGAGTCATTTTAGCCCTTGAGATTGTATCTCTTTCTTCTCACAAAATATGCTTCAAAGCTAAGACTTCATAGTCAACAAAGTAGGGGACCTTTTGATTTTCCTATGGAAAAAACAAAAGGAGAAATGTTGTTTCTAAACACAAATTTCAAGGATTTTCATGGAAAGTTTGACGAGCAAACATCAAGAAGCTCATTGCAAGGTTAAATAGAACTTCAAGTAAATTTTGTTGGTAACAACATTTTGAGCATAGTTGAGCTGTATGGATGTGGAGAGACTAAATAAGAGTATACATGAGACAAAAGCGATGATACGAATCTGAGTGAACAAGAACGAAGTTTGCGTGAGAGAAGTGAAAAAGAGATATTAGAGCTCGAGGGTAGAAATAATAAAGAGATAATGAGCAAGCAAGAAAATATAGAGAATATTTTTTTAAGGCATAGAAGGAATGTTTGTACTGACAAAATAAGCAAAAGGAAGAAAAAAGACTGTAGATTTTATAAAAAGAGATAATGAGCAAGCAAGAAAATATAGAGAATATTTTTAAGGCATAGAAGGAATATTTGGACTGACAAAATAAGCAAAAGGAAGAAAAACAACCGGTAGTGAAAGATGTATCTGAATAAAGGAAGAGGAGAGGATGATGAAGCAAGAATGAAAGAACTTGAAGTGAAGGAGAAGAAAAGGCAAGCGGTTGAAGCTGTCGAGAAAAAAAGATAGAGGATACGTAGTTATAGGTTGTGGAGGAGAAAATGAAGCAAATCGATTCTGTAAGCTAGGAAAGTACTTTTTCCTCCGTAGAATCCTTTAAACACACAACTTATGAGACTGATGAAGACATTGGAGAAGAGGTAGAATTATCATCGAGCAACACCAATCTACTTGGGTTGGATTCTTCCTTACCCACAAGCTTCACACTTGTAGGGCTAGATCTACTCATGGGTGAATAATAATTTCAACCCTCGGATAAAGAAAAATCTGAATCATCAAAGTTCCCTTCACATAAGCCCTCCAAACCTTCTTCTTTAAAGAAGATGGCAAAGAAGAAGAATCATCCACTATATCACAACAATAACTAAATATGCTCGATCAAAAATTTGATACTTTAATGTGCATGGTCAAGGATCTGAATCCTATAGAGGTCAAGATTGTTTTTTATGAAAACTTCCAAGTTCTTGAAAACATAGTTTTTATGCTTGATTTAGCAAAATCTTGACTTAATGATCAAGTCATGGTAATAATTAGAGAGCAATCTGAGATGTTGATATACAGTGCGATATTGAAAGTGTAAAATTTATGAAAGATTTGACATGATGATATAGGTTAAAAAGGATGCTCAAACTGCAGCCAAGAACGTTTGTCAAAAGATTTATTTGTGCTTGAACAAGTTCGGAAAGATCATGAAAACACTATTGATCATAAGAGAAATAAAGTATTTTATCGAATCAAGTTGTGTGATGTTGGTAGTTTTCAAAAGAATCTCACTAGGAAGAACAAAATTCTTAACATTCCAACTTACTAATAGGAACAAATTGTTATCTTGGTGAACAATATTATCACATTCCTAGAAAATTCTTCAAGATAAATGACCATTGAACAATCGAGCAAACATATTTTTGTTTCCTTCAACACCATTCTCTCAAAGTTGGAAACATTAGAAGATTCTTCAACTATGGTGACCGGGTGGGTGTCGAAGGACAGACCTTCTTCTATAAAATATGAGAATATCGGGAGCCTATTATAGTTATTCCAACCTCCACCTTAGACAAAGCTCGACCTCTTCTTACTCCAAAGATGATAAAAATCCTAAATTTTGATATTGTGTTACCCCGAAGAAACCCAAGATTCATGAAGAAGCAGAACACAACGCTCTTTCAGAGCCACCCGTAGTTGAAACCCATGAAAAAGAAACAAAGCAGCCAAAATCTCAAAAAATTACATGTCCTGCCAAAAAAAAAAAACTTTCATCACACCACCTCCTCACCACACAAGAAGTTTTCATGTTATTCAATTTCCATAATTAATTTAGACAACACCATCAAGAAAAATCAAGGCTATTTTGGTGAGAAAGTAGTCAGAGCCAAGCCATATAGAGCCTATCCAAGCGCATCCATTGTAACACCTGTATTTCGACTAGTATTGATAAGATGTTTTACGACATTAAGTATATAAGTTACCGATTTATCAAATTTTATAGATCGTATAGTAATATCTATCATATATTTAATAATATTTCATATTTAGATATAATATTGAATTGAAATTTATTATATATTTTATAAGCTATGATTTCTATTATTATTATTATTATTTTTCTTATACAAAAGAAAAATAATCAATTCATTTATGGTAAAATGATGGTTTGCATATATTTATGTATATAATGGAGATTACTTTCAAATATTATATATATACATGGAAGTGGTAGAAGATAAGAAATATATATTAATATAGTATACATATAATAATGGACATTGGAAAGTTTGAGTAATTTTATGTCGTCGCTTACCCATCACATGGTCATATGTGATGGGCGTTACATCACCGCCACCTCACCATCACCCTCTATCACAATACCATCACATTATGCTAGAAATACCCATTATATTTCATCACACCACATCATTTTTTCTAATTAAAAATAACACAATAATTAAATAAAAACCTAATATTCTATTTAAAAAACATTACATTAGCATAAATAAAAAAACGCGAAAATAACAATAAAAAAAACTTCAAACAAAAAAACGAACATTACAAAACTAAACTAGTCCTTGGTCGATATTTAGCTCGGACACGTTCTCGTATCGCTAGGAAAAATTCCAAATCTTCGCCATCGGAATCGCCGGGTTTTATTTTCAACAACTCGATATCGACATTCCTTTGTAAGGAACTTTGCGTTTCGGCGATTTATTGTTGCATTTCGATGATTTTTTCTTTCACCCGATTCATTATCCCGACCTTGTCGGATAGTTGTTGCACGTAGCGATCAAATTTTTTCCAAATAAATCCATGACGCTTGACTATGAACTTTTGGCTCTCGAATCGGAAGCCGCTTTCTTCGCCTTATCTCGTCCGATCGATCAACGTATCGGTTGTTCGTCTTCAAGGTCCACCGGCTCGTCGTTGATGTCGATCTGTGTACGTCCGTCGGATCGTGGTGATGTTTCTTGACGGACCGACCTCGAACGTTTCGTGCTGGAAGATTGCGAATCTTTGGTAAATAGCCATTTTTGTTGGGCCCTCAACTCCGTCCAAGGCTTGACATAAGGAAATGTTTTCCGGTTCGGCATAGTTTTTTCATATTGTTTCATTGCCGCGTTGAAGACGTCGAAGTCGTTCTCCCCACTCTTGTGCATGTTCGTGAGCTTGTTGTAAATATCGTTGAAATGGTTAATTTCCAACCTCATTTCGCGCCATTTGGATGTTATTTGATCCATGTTTCGACTCTCGTTTCCCAATAAACTATAGAACGTTGATTGAACTTTTATCCAAAATGTTTCTTGGGTTTGGGAGTTTCCGACTATCGAGTCAACGAAAACGGAAATCCATGCCTTAACCAAACTTAATTCTTCGTCTTTTGTCCAATATGTCTTACCCTCGCCTTGCAGTTTTTTTTCCTTTCCTCATCGCGGCCTGTCGGCGTTCGTCTACTTGTTGTGTCTCCTCAACGGTTTCGGGAGACACATGATTCGGTTGTAGTGGTGGTTGTGATGCTTGCGGTTGGAATCATTGTTGGAGTACAAAAGCCAGTTGGAAGGGTTGTTGATACGGATTGAAAGGTTGGAATTGCTGTTGAAAAATAGGTTGTTGTGAGATATGGGACGCGGATTGGAGTAAATTGACGAAACCACATTGCGGTGATTCAAGGTTCGGGTATTGATGGGGGATCGAGTTTAATCTGAATGGATCATACTCATGGTTGCGGTTTGAAGGAGGGGTGTTTGGATTTTGATCCATAGTGAAATAGTTGTATGAATGAAGTATAGAAGTTGTTGAATGTGTGTTGTATTGAGGTAACTAGTTGGATTTTTATAGTGTTATTATTGGTTAATTAAAAAAGTAATTTCTTTAAATAAAAAAAGTAGCCGTTAACGGCTAGTGGCTTGTGATTGGTCGTTGTCTACCGTGATCGGAGTCATATATGGTCACGAAAACACCCATTAGGCCATTACGGTGTACACAGGACGGTATGCACGGCCATGATGAATCGTCTAATCAGCATCATGTGACCACCGTATACTCCACATAGCCTTAAACATGATGTATTCAAAATAATTAATCTGTTTCCTTTTATCAGAAAAATAGACTACGATTAGAATGAATATGTAAGTTTTTTTAGATAAGGATAAAATTTATTTATGTACGGCAAGTTGGGAACGTGTTGAGCAAACAAATACGTTCGTACATTTTTCTCAATAGGTGTCAATATTTAGAGATGAATAAGCCAAAAAAAAGGTATGGCCATTTAGAAATAATGATGGAGCTTTCACTATAAATTGACACATTTTTTTAATATACATCATTACCGTAAATTGTTTTACAGAAAAATTATAGAGCAATGCTAAGCTGTGCAGAAGAATCACATTGTAGAAGTTAAGGTAAATATTATTATAATCATGAATTCAAAGACATTAAACTATTTTTATTATCACCTTAAGGTTATACTTTTATTTGTACAGTTTTATTCGTTTAAACTTATCAGACCACGGATAAATATGTAATTAGAATATTATCAGTTATATCACAATTTGCGTTTATTTGGTCAATAACTATTTTTAAAAAATACCTATGTAAAACATTTATAATATAATGAAAATGCTATTTTTTATATTTAACGTATGTTTTCGGTTGGTAATCATTTCTATATAATAATTATACGGTATATGAAATAATTGATAATACGTTATTATGTAACGGAAATATTATTAGTTATATTTTAACGTATGGTTATTTAGTTGGTAAGGTTCAACGTAATTTTAACCCTTTAGATCAAGGAGTCATTGTAGAAACTATGCGGGAGGTGAGAGATATTTCTGTCATAATCAGATGAGTCGTGTTGTATTTTCCCAAACTACGTACATGTCAAAATTATTATTTGGTTATACATCTTTAAAATGTTTGGTAGCAATGACGTTTTTGGCGTATCATGACTTAAATAATATTATTTATAACAAATTATTAATGTTGGATTTTTATTCAATAATCCACATACTTGGAAAGTTTAAATCAGTTCCTTTATAAAATGTTTTATTTAGAACAAACGTCTTTTCCATTGTGTGCTATTATTAATTAAAAATAATATAATTGTTACCCAAATGCTACATGGAGATATATTGGATGAGTCATAGATTTTGTATATATATAACAGATTGTTTTTGGACGACTTGAATTGCAAAATGAACATCCCTATTTATAGGGATGATCAGCCGAATAATGCCTTAAAGGTTGAAAAAGAATTGCGGGCGCCTGCAATTGCCGCAATTGAAGAATGGAAATTTTCTCGTCGTTCAAACTCCACGTGGAGAATACAATTTGAATTTTATGTTGATTACTATTCATGTGGGGCCCACATGAATTATTTGTGTTTCTTTTTTCTTTGCTTTTCTAGTCAATAATTAACAAATACACCTAAACTTAGAAGCACAAGTTGAAGTGGTAAACGGTGGTCAATATCAGTGTATCATAAATTAAACGTCTTCAAGTCTAGTTTTCAAAGTTGATAGTTTCATGTTGAATGGAGTTTCTTCATGATAACGTATGCAAGTTTTAATATCCAGACTACTTGTTGCAATCGAAAGACTTTATTTTTTTTCATTTAGTGTGAAGCTGAAGAGTCTTTCGTGGTAGAAAAGACTCTATTAAGAGATCAGCTGTTTGGTGTTAAGCAAAAGTACTACTGTAATTATTTTGCCAAAAGTGTTTGACATTACAGATTAAAAATTAATCGAAAGTCTACCATCTTCATTGAAGCTTACCACCCACCAGTGACAAGAACACATCAATGGATGTGAATCGCCTTCTTGTCTTAGCCTCCAGTATTATATATTTTGTCTTGTCATGTTCTGCTGCAGTGGATAGAGTATATACAAATCAATCAATCAAAGATGGCAACACCATTGTCTCAGATGGTGAGATGTATGAACTGGGATTTTTTAGCCCCGGAAAGTCCAAGAATCGCTACCTGGGGATATGGTACAAGAAGATATCAACTATTACTGTTGTGTGGGTTGCTAACAGGGAGACACCAATCAACGATGCATCTGGTGTGTTTCAAGTCAGTAGAGAAGGAACCCTACTGATTCTTAGTGGTGGTAATACTGTCATATGGTCATCCAATGTGTCGGTCTCTGCCAGGAATATTAACCCCGTGGCACAGCTTTTGGACAGCGGAAATCTTGTGGTGTGGGATGAAAGTAGCACCAAAGAAAATCCGATCTGGCAAAGTTTTGACTATCCTGGTAACACTTTGCTACCAGGAATGAAATTTGGGAACGATTTGATAACAGGAAGAGAGAGATGCTTAACTTCTTGGAAGAGCCCTGATGATCCTTCTATAGGTCTATATAAATTTTGGGTAGACACAAACGGATATCCACAGATATTTGCAAGAGAAGGTCTAGTTGAACACTTCAGGGTTGGACCATGGAACGGTCTTGGATTTAGGGGCCTTCCTATGGATGACATGAATCCATTTTACTCCGTAGAGTTTATTGTCAACCAGAAGGAAATATATTACAGATATGAACTCAAGAGTAATGTTGTTCAGAGGGTTATCGTGACCTGGGATGGCATCCGACTGACGTTGAGTTGGATCAAGCGAATTCAAAAATGGGTGTCGTATACACATGAAGTGGTTGATAGTTGTAGTAGGTATGGGCAGTGTGGTCCTTATGGAAGCTGCAGCTTCAAAAGCTCCCCCCCTTGCAGTTGTATGGAAGGTTTTGAACCACGAATCCCAACAGAATGGAATGCAGGTGATTGGTCAAGTGGGTGTCAACGTAAAAAGCCTTTAAATTGTGGGACTCACAATGGCTTCCAAGTAATTTCAGGAGTGAAATTCCCAGACACACGACGATCCTGGTACAACGTGAGCATGTCCCTTGGTGAATGTGAGATGGCTTGCATAATGAATTGCTCTTGTACAGCTTATGCAAATCTAGACATCAGAAATGGGGGAAGTGGATGTTTGCTATGGTTTGATGAGCTGATGGACATCAGAGAGTATGATGATCATCAAGAACTTTACATAAGAATGGCAACCTCTGAGTTAGCAGGTACACAAAATTCTATCTATATATAACAGCCAAGGGTCTAGAATTAGTAATACCTTTACCTCAATTGGACAATCATATAAGTTCTAGCTAATATTCTTATATGTCGATGCTTATTGACCATTCCTAGGATGAAGTTTTAGTAAAATTTACAACATTGTTTTATACTAGACAAAAAAGATAATGTTCATATATTTGGTTTTCCACATTTCCTTTGATTTGTAACCTTGATAACTATTCTATTCATTAATGAAAGGCCAATCCAGCTTCAAAAGGAAGAACAAAGTACTCACTGTGGTGCTGTCAGTTTCATCAACTGCACTGCTTCTGTCTGCAGTAGCATATGGTTATAGAAAGAAAAAGAGAAGGCATCACAAGAAAGGACGAGGTAACTGGGCCAATAGACTTGGTCATACAACTGGTCGGATGGATGACCTTGATGAACTACCTTTTTTCAACTTTCATAGAATAGCTAAGGCTACCGATAACTTCAACATTGATAAAAAGATTGGAGAAGGTGGCTTTGGTCCAGTTTACAAGGTAACTTACTGATGCTTCTTAAATAAAATATGACATAGAAGTCTAACACAATTTGTATACAAATAGGAGTATCGTCAACTCTAATCTTAATATTTTAGGGTGTGTTAGAGGATGGACAACTAGTGGCAGTGAAGCGGCTCTCAGAAACATCAGAACAAGGGCTTGATGAGTTCAAGAATGAAGTGATTTGTATTGCAAAACTTCAACATCGGAATCTTGTGAAGCTTCTTGGATACTGCATTCATGGAACTGAAATGATTTTGATTTATGAGTACATGGTTAACGGAAGCTTGGACTCATTTCTATTTGGTTTGACTCCTTCTATTGCTTCACTTTCACACTTCTTGTAATAATAGTGTTGAATGTTTTTGGCAAGTTCGCACATAGAACAGCAAAATGCATGGACTAAGTTATTCATATTGGACAGATGAAACCAGAAGTTCAATGCTTGACTGGTCTCAGCACTTTCGCATTATCCATGGTATGGCTCGAGGCATTCTGTATCTACATCAAGATTCCCGCCTTCAAATCATCCATAGAGATCTCAAGGCAGCTAATATCTTGCTGGACGGTGAAATGAATCCAAAAATTTCTGACTTTGGCCTTGCTCGAAAGTTTGTAGGCCAGGATGCCTTGGCTAAGACAAAGAAGGTGGTGGGAACATAGTAAGAATCTACAAAAAAAAAAAAAAACGAAGATACAAACAGAACGCCCTGTTTCTAATATCTGTTTATTTATTGTAGTGGTTACATTTCTCCTGAGTATGCAGTTCATGGTCGTTTCTCTATAAAATCAGATGTATTTAGCTTTGGTGTACTTGTGTTGGAGATGATTAGTGGGAAGAAAAATAGAGGGTTCTCTCATGAAGGCCACAATGACAACCTTCTTGGACATGTAAGTTAGATACGGTAACCTAATTATTCCCACTATGTGGACGAAAACTAGAGTTTTCTTTTTATATTATCCTTTAGCATACTTATATGAAGTTCGGTTTCATTCATTCAGGCATGGAGACTCTATAAAGAAGACAAGTCCATAGAACTCATGAGTGTATCTTTACGCAACACATGTGTCGTCTCTGAAATACTACGTTCAATACAGGTTGGATTATTGTGCGTGCAACATCATGCAGAAGATAGGCCAACTATGTTGTCAGTGGTTTTGATGCTGATTAGTGATGGTGCCCTGCCTGCACCTAAACAACCAGCTTTTTTCACCGAAGAAATTTATCGTGAACCTGAATCTATTTCATCAGTCGACGAGTACATGCTAACATTACTATATGCTAGATAGAAACCATGTGCTTATTGTTGAAAGGGTAATCCAGACTTTTAATATGTGTTAATTATGTTAGTTATTGTTGGTTCCAAGTTAAGTTAGTTACGGTGGTTAAAGTTAGTAAACCCAAGTAGTAACCGCCAACATAAAAAAGGGTGCATTGTTTGTGTGAAGGGTTGCAATGGTTGGCACCTATATATAAGAATGTATGTTTGGAATATGAAAGTATTCTTGTATTATTTAATAAAATTTTATTTTGGTGTTCAACCCCTTCTGCCAACTAACAGAAAAGATTATTTGCACCGTAACCTTTTACTTAGATTTTCAACAAGCTTGATTTGACTGCTTAAGTGCAACAATGGTCTTACTAGATGAATATGACAATAAATAAATGCATGAACATGGGAGGTGAAGGAGTTTGGTATAAGAGGTTGGGGTATGTTTCTCGAATGAAACTTTGTCTTCGACTTCTTGGGTACATTTGTTGGGTATAAAGAATTGATAAATTCAAACAAACACACAATGAAGATTCAAAGAAAATAAGAGCACAAGAAACTAACATGTTTCACATGATTAGAGTGATCGGGTAATCCATAGAGGAACTAGAGAGATTTTTATTAAACTTATAGAAATACAGCTGGCATACACACACTTTTTGCTTTTTAGGGTTAAAGATGTATAATGGGATCTATTTAAATACAATCGTTGACCTAAAACTTCTTGTAGGCTAGGGCCTATAAGCCTAACACACCACCAACTTCTCTGACCCACTAATCCAAGCATCACATACATTTTTCACTAAAAACCAACACACCGATGTCCATGAGCACCGTAGACCTTGACTCAAGCATCAATACCTTTACTTGACTACAGATCGTGAATTAGGCACCATAGACATGCTCTCAAGCACCACAGACCTTTGGAAAACATTTATTAATAGGGCAATGAGGTCAAAAGAGAACATTAGTTTCCACAACTCAATAAAATTTGTCAACATTTTAAATGTATGGTTGGTTTAGTGACTCTCATGTAAAGACCAAGAAAATTCTATTTCTTGTTGTACCGGTAATCATGAACACAAGACTCCAATATCACTGTTGGATTATGATGCATGGTTTTGACATTTAGAAATAAATATTAGCAATGAAAGCAATAAACATAAAACATCATAACCTGGCCTTGAAGGAGAGAGGGGAAAGAGAAAATCAAATTAGGGGTTAGCCTCCTCCCAAGCGTTTCAATGCCATATATAATGCATAAACCTTGTGGATTTTTTCTTTCCAAGATTGCTTAATTATAGGAACAATTCAATAATTCAAACTTTAAATCTTTATTGCATATAAGGTTCCTCTTTATGAGTTTCTAGTTAATCCATCAACAATCTATTAATAATAAACTAGTCCCTTTAAATATTTATGCCTTCTTTTGGATTAAACCTTGTATGTAACCTAATAGACTCATGTATTTATGGATTGTGCCACTAACTTGTTATGTCAATGGAATATGTCAAACACATGTATGAGTCATTTTAGCCCTTGAGATTGTATCTCTTTCTTCTCACAAAATATGCTTCAAAGCTAAGACTTCATAGTCAACAAAGTAGGGGACCTTTTGATTTTCCTATGGAAAAAACAAAAGGAGAAATGTTGTTTCTAAACACAAATTTCAAGGATTTTCATGGAAAGTTTGACGAGCAAACATCAAGAAGCTCATTGCAAGGTTAAATAGAACTTCAAGTAAATTTTGTTGGTAACAACATTTTGAGCATAGTTGAGCTGTATGGATGTGGAGAGACTAAATAAGAGTATACATGAGACAAAAGCGATGATACGAATCTGAGTGAACAAGAACGAAGTTTGCGTGAGAGAAGTGAAAAAGAGATATTAGAGCTCGAGGGTAGAAATAATAAAGAGATAATGAGCAAGCAAGAAAATATAGAGAATATTTTTTTAAGGCATAGAAGGAATGTTTGTACTGACAAAATAAGCAAAAGGAAGAAAAAAGACTGTAGATTTTATAAAAAGAGATAATGAGCAAGCAAGAAAATATAGAGAATATTTTTAAGGCATAGAAGGAATATTTGGACTGACAAAATAAGCAAAAGGAAGAAAAACAACCGGTAGTGAAAGATGTATCTGAATAAAGGAAGAGGAGAGGATGATGAAGCAAGAATGAAAGAACTTGAAGTGAAGGAGAAGAAAAGGCAAGCGGTTGAAGCTGTCGAGAAAAAAAGATAGAGGATACGTAGTTATAGGTTGTGGAGGAGAAAATGAAGCAAATCGATTCTGTAAGCTAGGAAAGTACTTTTTCCTCCGTAGAATCCTTTAAACACACAACTTATGAGACTGATGAAGACATTGGAGAAGAGGTAGAATTATCATCGAGCAACACCAATCTACTTGGGTTGGATTCTTCCTTACCCACAAGCTTCACACTTGTAGGGCTAGATCTACTCATGGGTGAATAATAATTTCAACCCTCGGATAAAGAAAAATCTGAATCATCAAAGTTCCCTTCACATAAGCCCTCCAAACCTTCTTCTTTAAAGAAGATGGCAAAGAAGAAGAATCATCCACTATATCACAACAATAACTAAATATGCTCGATCAAAAATTTGATACTTTAATGTGCATGGTCAAGGATCTGAATCCTATAGAGGTCAAGATTGTTTTTTATGAAAACTTCCAAGTTCTTGAAAACATAGTTTTTATGCTTGATTTAGCAAAATCTTGACTTAATGATCAAGTCATGGTAATAATTAGAGAGCAATCTGAGATGTTGATATACAGTGCGATATTGAAAGTGTAAAATTTATGAAAGATTTGACATGATGATATAGGTTAAAAAGGATGCTCAAACTGCAGCCAAGAACGTTTGTCAAAAGATTTATTTGTGCTTGAACAAGTTCGGAAAGATCATGAAAACACTATTGATCATAAGAGAAATAAAGTATTTTATCGAATCAAGTTGTGTGATGTTGGTAGTTTTCAAAAGAATCTCACTAGGAAGAACAAAATTCTTAACATTCCAACTTACTAATAGGAACAAATTGTTATCTTGGTGAACAATATTATCACATTCCTAGAAAATTCTTCAAGATAAATGACCATTGAACAATCGAGCAAACATATTTTTGTTTCCTTCAACACCATTCTCTCAAAGTTGGAAACATTAGAAGATTCTTCAACTATGGTGACCGGGTGGGTGTCGAAGGACAGACCTTCTTCTATAAAATATGAGAATATCGGGAGCCTATTATAGTTATTCCAACCTCCACCTTAGACAAAGCTCGACCTCTTCTTACTCCAAAGATGATAAAAATCCTAAATTTTGATATTGTGTTACCCCGAAGAAACCCAAGATTCATGAAGAAGCAGAACACAACGCTCTTTCAGAGCCACCCGTAGTTGAAACCCATGAAAAAGAAACAAAGCAGCCAAAATCTCAAAAAATTACATGTCCTGCCAAAAAAAAAAAACTTTCATCACACCACCTCCTCACCACACAAGAAGTTTTCATGTTATTCAATTTCCATAATTAATTTAGACAACACCATCAAGAAAAATCAAGGCTATTTTGGTGAGAAAGTAGTCAGAGCCAAGCCATATAGAGCCTATCCAAGCGCATCCATTGTAACACCTGTATTTCGACTAGTATTGATAAGATGTTTTACGACATTAAGTATATAAGTTACCGATTTATCAAATTTTATAGATCGTATAGTAATATCTATCATATATTTAATAATATTTCATATTTAGATATAATATTGAATTGAAATTTATTATATATTTTATAAGCTATGATTTCTATTATTATTATTATTATTTTTCTTATACAAAAGAAAAATAATCAATTCATTTATGGTAAAATGATGGTTTGCATATATTTATGTATATAATGGAGATTACTTTCAAATATTATATATATACATGGAAGTGGTAGAAGATAAGAAATATATATTAATATAGTATACATATAATAATGGACATTGGAAAGTTTGAGTAATTTTATGTCGTCGCTTACCCATCACATGGTCATATGTGATGGGCGTTACATCACCGCCACCTCACCATCACCCTCTATCACAATACCATCACATTATGCTAGAAATACCCATTATATTTCATCACACCACATCATTTTTTCTAATTAAAAATAACACAATAATTAAATAAAAACCTAATATTCTATTTAAAAAACATTACATTAGCATAAATAAAAAAACGCGAAAATAACAATAAAAAAAACTTCAAACAAAAAAACGAACATTACAAAACTAAACTAGTCCTTGGTCGATATTTAGCTCGGACACGTTCTCGTATCGCTAGGAAAAATTCCAAATCTTCGCCATCGGAATCGCCGGGTTTTATTTTCAACAACTCGATATCGACATTCCTTTGTAAGGAACTTTGCGTTTCGGCGATTTATTGTTGCATTTCGATGATTTTTTCTTTCACCCGATTCATTATCCCGACCTTGTCGGATAGTTGTTGCACGTAGCGATCAAATTTTTTCCAAATAAATCCATGACGCTTGACTATGAACTTTTGGCTCTCGAATCGGAAGCCGCTTTCTTCGCCTTATCTCGTCCGATCGATCAACGTATCGGTTGTTCGTCTTCAAGGTCCACCGGCTCGTCGTTGATGTCGATCTGTGTACGTCCGTCGGATCGTGGTGATGTTTCTTGACGGACCGACCTCGAACGTTTCGTGCTGGAAGATTGCGAATCTTTGGTAAATAGCCATTTTTGTTGGGCCCTCAACTCCGTCCAAGGCTTGACATAAGGAAATGTTTTCCGGTTCGGCATAGTTTTTTCATATTGTTTCATTGCCGCGTTGAAGACGTCGAAGTCGTTCTCCCCACTCTTGTGCATGTTCGTGAGCTTGTTGTAAATATCGTTGAAATGGTTAATTTCCAACCTCATTTCGCGCCATTTGGATGTTATTTGATCCATGTTTCGACTCTCGTTTCCCAATAAACTATAGAACGTTGATTGAACTTTTATCCAAAATGTTTCTTGGGTTTGGGAGTTTCCGACTATCGAGTCAACGAAAACGGAAATCCATGCCTTAACCAAACTTAATTCTTCGTCTTTTGTCCAATATGTATTACCCTCGCCTTGCAGTTTTTTTTCCTTTCCTCATCGCGGCCTGTCGGCGTTCGTCTACTTGTTGTGTCTCCTCAACGGTTTCGGGAGACACATGATTCGGTTGTAGTGGTGGTTGTGATGCTTGCGGTTGGAATCATTGTTGGAGTACAAAAGCCAGTTGGAAGGGTTGTTGATACGGATTGAAAGGTTGGAATTGCTGTTGAAAAATAGGTTGTTGTGAGATATGGGACGCGGATTGGAGTAAATTGACGAAACCACATTGCGGTGATTCAAGGTTCGGGTATTGATGGGGGATCGAGTTTAATCTGAATGGATCATACTCATGGTTGCGGTTTGAAGGAGGGGTGTTTGGATTTTGATCCATAGTGAAATAGTTGTATGAATGAAGTATAGAAGTTGTTGAATGTGTGTTGTATTGAGGTAACTAGTTGGATTTTTATAGTGTTATTATTGGTTAATTAAAAAAGTAATTTCTTTAAATAAAAAAAGTAGCCGTTAACGGCTAGTGGCTTGTGATTGGTCGTTGTCTACCGTGATCGGAGTCATATATGGTCACGAAAACACTCATTAGGCCATTACGGTGTACACAGGACGGTATGCACGGCCATGATGAATCGTCTAATCAGCATCATGTGACCACCGTATACTCCACATAGCCTTAAACATGATGTATTCAAAATAATTAATCTGTTTCCTTTTATCAGAAAAATAGACTACGATTAGAATGAATATGTAAGTTTTTTTAGATAAGGATAAAATTTATTTATGTACGGCAAGTTGGGAACGTGTTGAGCAAACAAATACGTTCGTACATTTTTCTCAATAGGTGTCAATATTTAGAGATGAATAAGCCAAAAAAAAGGTATGGCCATTTAGAAATAATGATGGAGCTTTCACTATAAATTGACACATTTTTTTAATATACATCATTACCGTAAATTGTTTTACAGAAAAATTATAGAGCAATGATAAGCTGTGCAGAAGAATCACATTGTAGAAGTTAAGGTAAATATTATTATAATCATGAATTCAAAGACATTAAACTATTTTTATTATCACCTTAAGGTTATACTTTTATTTGTACAGTTTTATTCGTTTAAACTTATCAGACCACGGATAAATATGTAATTAGAATATTATCAGTTATATCACAATTTGCGTTTATTTGGTCAATAACTATTTTTAAAAAATACCTATGTAAAACATTTATAATATAATGAAAATGCTATTTTTTATATTTAACGTATGTTTTCGGTTGGTAATCATTTCTATATAATAATTATACGGTATATGAAATAATTGATAATACGTTATTATGTAACGGAAATATTATTAGTTATATTTTAACGTATGGTTATTTAGTTGGTAAGGTTCAACGTAATTTTAACCCTTTAGATCAAGGAGTCATTGTAGAAACTATGCGGGAGGTGAGAGATATTTCTGTCATAATCAGATGAGTCGTGTTGTATTTTCCCAAACTACGTACATGTCAAAATTATTATTTGGTTATACATCTTTAAAATGTTTGGTAGCAATGACGTTTTTGGCGTATCATGACTTAAATAATATTATTTATAACAAATTATTAATGTTGGATTTTTATTCAATAATCCACATACTTGGAAAGTTTAAATCAGTTCCTTTATAAAATGTTTTATTTAGAACAAACGTCTTTTCCATTGTGTGCTATTATTAATTAAAAATAATATAATTGTTACGCAAATGCTACATGGAGATATATTGGATGAGTCATAGATTTTTGTGTGTTATCATAACCCTTCATCGCCAAGTACCCTTTAGTTTGTCTGTGTTCTTTTTCCATTTCCCCATACCACCCTAAGACTAACATGAGTATCCATCACATGATCACATGTGATGGGCGTCACATCACCGCCACCTCACCATCACACACAATCATTTTCTCAGCACATCACACTACAAATACATATCATATTCCATCACACCACGTCAATTAAAAAAATTAAAATTTAATAAAAACCTAATTTTCCATTAAAAACCATTACATTAATATTAAAAAAACCTGAAAATAAAAAATAAAATAAAAAGTAACTTCGAAAAAAAAACCGAAACAGGACAATAATAAAACTAAACTAGTTCCTAGGACGATATTTAGCTGGGATACTTTCTTGCATCGCTAGGAAAATATCCAAATCTTCGCCCTCGAAATCTCCAGATTTTTTTTTCAACAACTCGATTTCGACATTCCTTTGTAAGGAACTTTGTCTTTCGGCGATTTGTTGTTGCGTTTCGACGATTTTTCCTTCCACCCGTTTCATTATCCCGACCTTGTCGGATTGTAATTGCACGTAATGATCAAATTTTTCTCCAAATAAATTCATGGCGCTTGACTCCAAGCTTTTGGCTCTCGAACCGGCAGCCGCTTTATTCGCCTTATCTCGCCCGATCCGTCGACGTATCGGTTATTCGTCTTTAAGATCCACCGGCTCGTCATTAACATCGATTTGTGTACGTCTGTCTGATTGTTGTGATGTGTCTTCACAGACCGACCTCAAACGCTTCCTCCCGGAAGATTGTGAATCTTCAGTAAGAAGCCATTTTGTTGTTTTCTCAACTCCATCCAAGCCTTCACATACGGAAATGTTTTTTGGGTGGACGTAGTTTTTTCATATTGTTGCATCGCCGTGTTGAAGACATCAAAATCGTTCGGCCCACTCTTATGCATGTTCGTGAGGTTGTTGTAAATATCGTTGAAAAGATTAAGTTTGATTCTCATTTCGCGCCATTTGGATGTTATTTGATCCATGTTTCGACTCTCTTTTCCCAATAAACTATAAAACGTTGATTGAACTTTTATCAAAAACGATTATTGGGTTTGAGAGTCTCCAACTATCGGGTCAACGGAAACTGAAATCCAGCCTTGACCAAACTTAATTATTCGTCTTTTGTCCCTCGACTTGCGGTTTTTTTCATTTCCTCCTCACGGCCGGTCGGCGTTGGTCTACTTGTGTCTCCTCAATGGTTTCGAGAGACACCGGATTCGGTTGTGGCGGTGGTTGTGAATTTGTGATGGTGGTGGTTGTGACTTGTGATGCTTGTGGTTGGAATCCTTGTTGGAATACAAAAGCCGGTTGGAATCCTTGTTGATACGGATTGAAATGTGAGAATTGTTGTTGAAAAGGGGTTGTTGTGCAATAGGGGACCCGGATTGAAGTAAATTTACGAAACCATCCTGCGGTGATTCAAGGTTCGGGTATTGACGAGAGATCGAGTTTAATTCAAATGGATCATACTTACAGTTGCTGTTTGAAGGTGGGGTGTTTGGATTTTGATCATAGTAAATATTTGTATGAATTAGATAAAGAAGTTGTTGAATGTGTGTTGTGTTGAGGAAAATAGTTGGATTTGTATTCTGTAAATCTTTTCCATTGGTCGTTGTCTTCCGTGCTCCCGGTCACATGGCCTCACGATCACACCCATCATGGTACATACGGAACGGTGTGCACGCCCGTAATGAGGCTCCACGTAAGCATCTCGACAAAGCCGTGACCGGTACTCCGCATGGTCTAATATCTCTATCTACCGCCTAGATGTAGACCAAAAATCGATTGTGGGACTGTGGTGGGTTCGATATAATTGCTAAAGATGGAACCACTGGGAGCTTTTGAAATGGCCAGGTCATGAAGCCCTGCTCCGCCTTTCGTCTTGATTTCATTTGCCTCGACGTTATCGTTTTTGGTAAGCTTCACTGCTCATGATTCTCACCCCCGCTGCTTTATTTTGTTCCTCCTTAGCTTCTTTTGGTGGAAAGGCCAGCAATCGAAGCAAAATACCACAAATTTTCTTACAAGCATCGTTGGGTTATCAAAAATATTTCCGCTAAATAAGTTGACCTAACAAGTGAGTACTTTCCTTTTTTTCTTCTTTACATCTTCTGATATATTTTTTGTTTCCATCCACTCGTTAATTTATTAATCACGTGGCTACGTGAGTAACCCTAACCTCTGCTACTGGAATTTGATTTTTCAATCAGTTTAGAGTTCTTCATTCAACTCGTGGCAACCTCATGCTGTTCCTTCAAATTGATCACTCGAGAAATTTTAGGGCTAACTAAAGCTCATCAAAATCGGAAAGGAAATGTATGGGTATATCATGATATCTATTCGTAATTCACTTTAGATATTTATACAGATAAGTGCTTCATGAATTTCCTTTTGATTTATTTGTATTTTAGTTGCCAAAATTGGCGACGTTGAAAATTTGCTTTTGTTTATTGTCATGACCTATCACATTTAATTGTATAATGATAATTAGGATTAGTTTTGATATCGATAAATTTTAAGATGTTGAAGTATGGGTGGCTCTTTGTTTGAATGTAGATGCATTGAAGGAATATTGGATATATAATATATACACCTCCAAAAAGTTGATATCATTAATGGCAGTCAGTTTTACAAATATCAAGTTTAGTGGCTGGTAGAGCTTCTTCTAGCCAAATTAAAGTTGATGTCACATTTTTGTTTTGTTTAAATCTCATAAATAGAATAATTCTTGATTTGGACTAAAGCTTCTAAAAGTACCCGGGAGTTGTATTTGTAGATGCATATTTGCTTCCAATATAATCCTTTTAGAAACCTGAGTGCTTCACATTTTATGGCTAAATGCTAAAATAGCAATGTACTTTCAGTTATTTATGTATTATAGCATCCTACCTAACATTTCTTTTCATTACAAAATTGTATGCTTTCTATATTTTCTTGTTGAGAATTTTTATTTTGAATGTTGCACGATTTGGATTTAAGATTACCGTCACGTGCTTTATTTGTTTTAGGGGATGTGATTGCAAGCCCGATATCTGTTTATAAATCGTTAGAGTGAGCCCAAAAGGTGCTGACACGTGCTTGATGGTTCCATGCCTCCATGGTATAATGTCCTATCTATCTATACTACCTTAAAAAGGAAAAATGGTTTCTAAAAATGAAAACTCTTAAAATTAAGAGGTCCAAATGATTAGGCATAATGTACAATAATCTTATGCACAAAAATACGATACATCACGAAATACAACCGGATACACATAATTTGAATTTGCTCAACAAACTTTGACTTAATCCTCATGAATATCACGGATGAATTCGCTACAATTATGGGATCAATTTGAAATCCCAAATTCCCGACCCCAATCTCGGCCCCTTCCCCTATATCTTCCCTCATATACTACGCAACTTTTGCAACCTCCGTCACCGCCACTACATACTCCTTTTGCCGGTTCATCGCCATGTCAGTCATCGCCTCCCTTGCTGCTCCTCCTCAAACATGCTTCCTCGGTTCCTCTATCATCCCCACACCGTTTGCTTTCTCAGTAAAAGATGATACCATCACGCACAGCCTAACCCTACTTCGTCTATCCCTGCTCACAGTCGCATCCTACGTAGTCTCTCACAATAGTTCTCTCTCTCTCTCTCTCTCTCTCTCTCTCTCTCTCCCAATGAATATTAGTTGGCTACCGACAAGCAACCACAATTAATTACTAATTACAATTTTGGTACAGCCTCACAGAGTCACAGTCGCACCATCCTGCTCAGTGAAACGTGAATCAACTTTTGTGTACAGTTTTTACTTGACAACATCTAAATTTTGAGATTCTTATGTAGCTATGTTTACAGTTTCATATTTATGTTCAAATTATTTCTCAGTTTTTGTGTTCCCTGTATCAAATTTCCGATTCATGTTCATATTATTTTGTTCAATGTATCAAAATTCAGATTCGTGAGCATCCTCTTTTGGATTTCAAGTTTCTTTTGTTTATTGTATCAAAGAGATAGTGGTGGTGACTGGTGAGGTCTAAAAAAGGGGGGGATTAAGAGGTGTGGACGGGATAACAACGACAACTTAATTTCTTTCGAAGGATCACATCACCAAATTTCTGATTGAATAACGGAACTTCAATGGGATCCTAGCAATCCGACTCTGGTTTTGCTACCAGTCCTAGGTTTGTTATTTCTATAAAATGAATATGTTTTATTTTAATGTTTACCTTAGTTTGTAGATCTCATATCAATCACGATTTATTCCCATCAAAGTTGGTCTTGAAGAAGAAGTATTAGAGGTACCTATTTACATTTATGGTTTACTTGTGCTTAATATCTATCCCTGTACCTAGACTTTCACTTTACACAATCCTAATCGCCTTGGCTAATCATCCAATTTGTCCTTACAGAATTGCAAAAGCTAGGTGGAATTCACTATACAACTTAACAAGGGTATATTACACTTTTTTGTCCCCATTCTGTGTTCATTCTTTTTACCGAAAATGAATAATTGAGCTCACACCGATATGATTTGTTTTTTATTTCATACATAACTAAACGATTAATTGCGGATTTAATACCTTTTTTTGGCTAATTTCTTCATCATTACAGAGGGTCTTGTGAAACATTGATACAAAACTTATTTATAAATATGCCGAAGTTAAGTTAGAAACATAACTAGCTAAAAACTAGGTAAGATTGTTGCTTTCTCTCTATATTTTGTTTTTTATTATATGGGTGTCTTAGTCTGAAATATTGGAATTGTAAAGTAAGGACCAAAAATGAAAGAGAATTTGTTGAGACCATAATTGTTGTACTCGAATTGTTAGGAAACGATCAAAATTGCTATACTGGAATTTTAATGTAAGGACCAAAATTGTAATACTTGAATTGTAAAGTAAGGAACCTGTTTTGGGATTATTACCGGTACCTTTTCTTGATTATAGCAACCTACTTCATCAAACTATGTCATATAGCAAGCTACTTCATCAAAAAGGGTACCTTTTTTTATTATAGAAACAATGGGGATATTGGCGAGAAAGACGGTGAAGGAGTTCAGATCCTTATAGCACATCACTGGTTTGATCTAGGAATGCATGTTTACATGTATTTTCCATCGATTTTTTTTTTCTGATTTCCGATTGATTTGTTCTCTTTTGTTTTTTTAACTATTTTATATTTTATTTCCCCTCAACTTGAAGTAAAAAGATGAAGAGATGACTAAGTTTTTGAGAAGAAAGGTTTGGAGCTCAAATCCGTATAAGACAATGCCAGGCTTAGGCTTGATTTCCCAGGTACGAATTTCTATTTTTATTGTTTGTACTTGTTTTGTTCTTTATGAGTTTTATTATAGTTGTTGTTCATAAATATTTTGATCCATTGTCACAGTTTTTTCACTTTCTTCTTTGTGATTTATGGCAGCTGTTGCAGGTTCATCGGGTAGGATAGCCTTAAAGTTGGTTTGGTTAAATGTAGACTTCAAACACAAGGTACCATGTAAATTTAGGCCTAAAATGATGACATAAAAAGCTGTTGATACTAAAAGTGTAGTGGATGGTTAGAGTTCGATGTCAGATATGGGGAGTGTTCAAATTTTTTATTAATTTGGATGTTATTTTATTATTTATACAGCAAGTTTGGTTTATATAAAATTAAATTTGATTTTTAATGTGGTTTATTTTTACTATTCTTTTTTCAGGTTCAGTTCTCTTTTTTCCCATTTAAAAAGATAAAAATATAATTTATAATTGTTATTTAGGTGTCAAGAAATTTAATATGTTGTTACTATGGATTACATATTGCTATTATTGGTAAACAAATATAAGTACGTTGCCATTATAGGTAAAGAAATTTAAGTATGTTGCTTTTTGTTGGTTAGTTGATTTATTTTGAATCAATCTAGTGTATCAGAGTTTGAAGAAATTATTGTCTACTATGCTAAGTGATTTAGACGTTTGTGTAATGTATGTCAACTTCTTTGTCTGATATGTATTTACTCTTTTTTCACCATTTGTTTTGATTAATCTAGAACATTAATTATCAGTCCCTACTCCGTCCATTTGGCAGAATAGGAACTGAACATGGGAAAGACTGTGTCTTGTCATGTATGGACAAATTGCGGTTCTACTTAACAATATTTTTGAGAGATTTTACCGAGACAAAATCATGGAAGGGACCAACATAATTTGGCTAAAACAGGTAATAAAAACTGAATACATATTAAATCTCTAGGACCTGTTCATCGATGTGAATCCGGCATAAAACAATTACTTCAAGTCATTAGAAAACCATAAAGCCATTAAATCAAATTGCATCCTTTAAGTATCAAGTGGTTTAGAATCCATAAAGCCATTAATCCCAACATACAAAAATGTAATAAAAACTGAATACATATTAAAATGTTCTTTTTAATTTCAATATATATACTTAGAAAAAAATTAATAAAACGAAAGCATTTAAAATATTACACGTACGCATAAAAATGAAATAATAATAATAATAATAATTGTTATGTTATATAAAATTTAATAATAATAACAATAATAATAATAATGTTTCATACGAAAAGCTAATAAAAACTGAAAAATTATATACAACTTGCATCAAAGGATAGAAGAAAAAAGATACAAATTTTACGTTCATAAACAACTCTCGCAAAATGTTTTACCATAGAAATTCATTGTTATTTTAGGATTTAGGTCGTTTTCTAATTGTTACTGGAAAATTTATCTTTATATAAGAAAATAAACTTTACGTTTTATTGGACCTTAACCTTACGTTGGATATGTTTTGGTCGTTTTTTAATTGCTTCTCGATGAATTTATGTGTGTGCGCTTTATCTTTTATCGATCATCTCGAGAATACAAGAAAATCCAACTAAAATAAAGAAATTTATCTACTAAATTTTCCGATTTCATGAGGCTTGGTTCTTGATTGGATCAATGTGGGTCTCTGAAAATTATCTATTAACAATTTGTAGCTGTTAACAATGCCCCAATGTACGCATCTACCCTTAAATGAGGATTCTTTTTGTTCATGTTTTGTAAGCTGTTATTGTTTGTTATATTGATTTTGTCATGGGAGTTGTTCCTTTATTGACACATCTTTTTCAATACCATGATGCCAAGGTACCCACTTGGGGTTGGCGTGTTCGCTACCCGCTACATTGTGTGAGTACTTATTCTTAACTAGGTACCATCTTAATAAGTATAAAATACACAAATGAAAATTTTAGACGAAATTTCCCCCATCCCTAAATTTGTGTCCCGCCGCATTGCGCGGGTACACAACTAGTTAAATAAAAAAGAAAAAAGTTTAAAGTTTAATGCTATGCTTTGTTAGATTTTGATAAACTCTTCTAAATCTTATGCTCGAGCTTTTATTAATGAAACGCATAATTAACACTTCGTTTATATATTTTTTGTCTACTGTTGTTATTTTCACTTTGTGAAAATAATTTAGCATTTGTACGGTTTTATGCAATTTTCATATCAACGCCGAAAATTTTGTCTTTATTTAAATTTAACCTTCTTTTTGCTTAATCATGTTTAGTCTCCTTTTCCATTGATTACAGGTTCTTCTGTGCCAAAGCAGGAACCAGTATAGTATATTTTATAGGTACAATAACTCTTTATGTGTTTGTAAGCTCACAATTTTTTGTGGCAGAACGAGATAGCGACACAAGTTCAAGTTCCAATCTTGATGATAGCGAGTTACAAAATCTGATGCTATCAAAATTGCCTCGTATGATTAATCTGATGTTGTGTGCTCAAACGGTAGCTATCACTACTAGAAAAGGGGAATTTACCTACGAGAAATACCCATGCAATTTTTGTGTGGGTAAATACCCATGCATTTCCCACGAATTAGTGACAAAACCTAAAATGCTAAATTTACCTACGAATTTGTGACGGAATGACGACCCAATAGAATTTCGTGGGAGTTGCATGGAAAAATTTCCAACGCTTACCCACGCATTAAGATGGAGCATGGAAAATGCGTGGTTACTTATATATATATATATATATATATATATATATATATATATATATATATATATATATATATATATATATATATATATATATATATATATATTCTAAAATAAATGGAAAACAATAATCAAAATAAAGTGTGGGTATCGCGTGGCTAATGCATGGGTAAAAGTACGTAGATATTGCGTGGGAGATTTGTGTGGGTAAGGCGTGGGTACAGTTTACCCACAAGGGTTTTTCCAACCACTCATTTTCCGTGGGTATTGCATGGGTATACGCCTTTACCCACACAACACCCATGCAATTTTGCGTGGGTAATGCTCCAGTTTTCTAGTAGTGAATATACTCCATTTATATGTTTATTATAACATCATACTCTCATTTCCTTCTATTACATTGTAATTTCAATTTTATCCTTATCAAAGGTGTTGCATATTGACATGCCAACCAATTATAGCATTGCGTTACTTCGTACTTTCAAAAATCCATCAAATTATAACATTCTACCTTCCTATTTCGTACAAGTAACCCGTCGTAGGTTATGCTCAGCACGGTTCATAAAATGTACCTGGTCTATAAATAGTAAAAGACTTAAAATCCTTTTTAAAAATAATCGTTGAGATGGAAGAGAGGAACTAGAAATTTGGTGCGGTGGGTACCGAGACAACCCCCAAGTGGGAAAAACACTTTCCCACCCACCGCAATGCTACTTCGAACCACCGCTCTATGCCCTGGGGCTGGGGTATACCATTGGTCTTAGAGTGGATACGTTTTTTGGTTGACATAAACAGAAGAAATATGCGAGTGATTAAGAGGAAAAAATAGCAAGCGATAAACCCTAAACAAAGTAGAGATATGCGAGCGATTAAAAGGGAAAATAGCAAAAAGAGATGAAAAGTCGAGTTTGTCGCTTTCTATTTTACGCTCGTGATTTGTAAATACTTATATGGTGGGCTCCTAAAGCCTCCAAACCTAGGATTATAACTATCTAAGCTTGTTATACAACTATGACCTAAAAGGGCCACTTAGATACTTATATGGTGGGCTCCTAAAGCCTCCAAACCTATCATATAAGTATTAAGCTAAATCTCATGATTAATTGACTCCATGAGTAATTAATCTTGTGCTTTTCAATTAAACAAAATCTTTTTGTCTAATCTTATAATAAATAAATAATATATATTCCTCTTTTGAAAAATAAATAATAAACAATTATTGTAAAAAAGTTATACTCTATAAATATTATTGTTTATATATTCCATTTTAATGCCTTTTGATGTGCTAACACATAGGTTTGCGTACAATCAACAACATTATTAATTATGTGTTCTTAGCACACTAATCTTTATATACTCGGGTTAACACAAGTCAACTACATAAATGGTGTTTTGTTCTTCGTAACGCAACACTTCCCTTCATTATGATATCATTACACGGATAGTGTTTGTATCCACAAAATATCCATCAACTTTGCAATTGTAAATGACTTGTCCTTTTATATCCCTTCATCATGATATCATTGAACATGACCCATGGATCGAATAATATATAGGTTCAGTGTAGGTTTCTTGATTTGTGAATGAATAACATCAAAAAGAGTTATTTGGTGCGGCCACACACACATATATATCCAATCATCATGGGGCCCAACCGATATTACACTATAACAATTTAAAGAACGAATATATTCTTGATTACATGTGTTCCTTTCAAAGTATCACACTATATACTATATTGGATATTAGCCATGATAACTACCTTATTCAAAACAATGTTTGACTTACACCGAGACAGAGACATAGCACCAGATTTGCTCAGAAGCCTGCATATATCTCAGGTCCAAGGCTATCAAGTCATTGAGACTCACTTCATTTTCAATATTCACTTAATGACATCGATTCATTAAGTAACATCTTGAGGTGGGTCTTTCAAATATTCACAAACAATGAATATATGTGAACTTTACTCTTACCCAATATAAATTCATAATCATGAAGATAACCAATCTTTTATATTTTTCTTGATTCAAAATATAGAGACTTAAAATACTTCACAACTGTTCAGGGAATAAACATGCTAATAAACAACACAATAATGTTTGTGGAAACAATCATGCCATGTATATTAAAAACATCACTGCTTAATGCTCCAATACCTAAATATTGAAATGATATAACAGTAGGAAATGAGTTGCTTTTGTGGGGGAATCCAAAAGCATCAAGACGATCAAGCCATAATATATGGTCTTTAACAAAAGGATTAGTTATTCTAACTATATGAATTTTTGGGAACCATATATTTTATTTATTCTGAGATTTTATAGAAAAAGAAAATAAATAGGGACTAAGTCTTACCACAAAGTAGAGGTATGCTAGATGAGATTTAATAAATTAATTTGCTATTATCTTCATCAAAAAATAAATATATAAGATTTTTGGAAACTGTATCAAAATGTCCATTTTAGTTTTACAAAAATAAGACCAAAGGGTGTGGGGTTATAAAGCCCCTCACCACCACTCACTTTTTGACTGACATATAACATTATATCGGAAACCCCCAATAACCCCTCACACCATTAAATATTAGAAATTGTTAACTCTCACTTTTTTAATTAATTAAATAATATAAATAAATAAAAATAAATAAAAAATTAACTTAAATCAAATTAAAAAAACAGTTCATTAAGAGCATCAATGATATATTTAAGATATCGTCAATTTTGTAACTTTATGGAAAGTTTGTAACTTCTATATTCTATCCCCCCCTTCTTCCTTGCCATCCGTCCGAGAGAGAGAGAGAGAGAGAGAGAGAGAGAGAGAGAGAGAGAGAGAGAGAGAGAGAGAGAGAGAGAGAGAGAGAGAGAGAGAGAGAGAGAGAGAGAAAGTATGTGTGTGTGTGTGTATATGATGAGAAACCCGCTCCGGTAAGAAGCCCATAGCCAAACCCCTAAGTAGGGTGGTGTACCCGTATGGGGTTTTCAACCCACGTCGAAACCCACACACCATGAGGCATGGTGTGACCACACCTCATGTTCTAACAATGGGTTCGACCATCTTGCAAGCTCTCTTGAAAAGTTTTCATTTTTAACAAAAGATTAGATTGCATCGTCATCTCTATTTTCTAATATTAAGCTTCTCATCATGTGGTAAATAGCATGTTGTTTATTTTTCCTTTGTGAAAAATCATGAAGCAAGAGGGAAGATCAAAAATATAATATTCCTTATTTGGGATTTACACGTTCAATTTACATTTTGTTAGGATGAAAAACTTTACATTTTATAGGTTTTTACCACCATATATCTTATGTGAACAACTATAAATACCTATGTAATATTCATTTTATAGTTTATGCTTAGAGATGTAGTAAAGAATAGATTGAATTAAGAGTAAGTTATTCTAGATCTTGCAATATCATTTTTTGTACTTCCCTCATAATATCAATTACATCTTTGACGATGAAACAATATCTCAATTGTTCATTTGTTATACAATTCTGCATGCCAAATCAAATATCGATCCTACAATTAGTATCATATGTAGATTTGAAGGATGTGATCATGATTTGGCTACTTCTACATGATAAATTGAAGATTTATGGTGTTCGGTGATTATCTCATTATTTGGAATCAAATTCAAGTGTTCAAGCTATTATTCATCTAAATTTGGAAGAGAATTTGCTTCTATTCATCGATTTGGTATGATTCTCATCCAAATTATTTCATCAAGTTACTGTTCATAATTATTCTGGTATTATCTTTCATTGTTTGTTCATTCAACATAAATCGGATATGAAAGTCGGTTTTCAAGTCCAATTAGTTATGATCTCATTATTTTTGTTGAATCTAGAGATTGAACTGGACTAGATTCTTCCATTTCTGATCTGGAAAGTTGTTATCTGAAATTGCTATTCACAGAAATCGATTGTAAAAATTTGGCGAACCACTCTCGCTAGTCATCGCACAGTTGATAGTTGCAAAATTGGTTGATGTCGGCGTCGCTATTTGCACTTGAATCTAATCTTGCAATCGGAACAATGTCTAATCGCTAAGCTCTGTCTGGTATCGTTATGAACATTGGAATTTAGCGAACATTGCTTGATCACTACTAACATCTCACCAAATGAAATGCAGTTTTGCCAAATCATGAAGCAATCTTAGCGAACATGTTTCTAACCACTGATTGCTAATGAGCTATCGAGTACAATGCACTCGCTAATCCTTGTCTGGAATCGTTAGTTGGATAAGGCTTTGGACTCTTTCTCTTCCCCCATAAAGAGGTTCCAAATTCTAATCCCACTCCCTCCCTTTCCCCATAGGGAGTGATAGGTTTCAATCAGGGGATGGCCACTGGGCACCTCTCTACCCCCGTAGGTGATTGACCCGGACCACCCTGCTGCCAGGTGTGCGTGGGCCCCGAGGTTGCTTCATCAGGGTCATCCAAAGGATGGGTCGGGTAGGGTCCTCGGTTATCAAAAAAAAAAAAAAAAAAAAAAAACCCTGCAATCTTAAAACTTTATGTCACTAAGCGATCGTCAATCTTGCCCATATCCGGATGCGTGTGTTGAAGTAATCGGGACCGGCTTTTTAGGTCAAACGAGTTCTAAGGGCCGGAAAGCTTAATGGGCTAAGTTGAAAGAGAAATAGATCAATGAAATTTGGGCGGATGTTGGTATTTGGGCTAAACAAGATATATGGACTAACGAAGTGGATCTGATTTTGTTAATTCAACTTTCGAGATCAATGGGTGTTTTTTGATAAGTTGTAAACAGTACCAGATGGTCCAGATTAGAAAAACAGTATACATATTTTAATTTCAAATTATCAGGTTAAATTAAAGGTGGATTCGAAAAGTCAAAATTCCAACGACATGTTTTTTTTCAATTTTTTAGGATTTGACGCTCATCATTAATTCCACTTGTCGAGGGGGACTTTGATAACGTTTGTATCCGATCGAGAACATTCGCATGCCCATTTGAAGATTTTAGAATCTTTTTTCGATTATAAAAAAGGCAAAAAATTTAGTATGGTCATTTGAAAGAATTGTGTGATTTTTCAAAGTCGTAATTTTTATGAACCTAGGGAAAGAAATTTTGAAGTTGGGTATTTTCTTAGGTCTCGAAGAGCTTATTTCATGTGATAATCATATGCGTTATTGAAGTCGATTTTGATTTTTCTTGATCTCGTTTGATTAGGAATCGAGATTTTGATTTGGAACATGGCTTTTCCGGGTGTTCATGTAGTTAGCAAATGTTCTTCATGAATGATTTTGAAGACCAATGTGATATTGAGGGGGAGTTCTTAATTGTAGGTCCCGAAACAATCCTAGATCTAATCACGGTATCAATCAAATCAATCAAATACGAGAGCAGATATGACCTTCAATGCACACGTTATATTCAATAAGCGTCTAGTACATAAAATCTGCAGTTGCTTGAACGATGAATTCTCTAAGCTTACACAAGGTTCCAAAACAACTAACTAGCCTAATGAAGGCTTAACAATGATATATATATATATATATATATATATATATATATATATATATATATATATATATATATATATATATATATATATATATATATATATATATATATATGTATATATATATATATATATATATATATATATATATATATATATATATATATATATATATATATATATATATATATATATATAGCTACGCTACATACGAGCCGAAATCCCAAGCCCATGAACCTGTCGACCGAAATCGCCAGACCAGGCCCACCGAAAACCAAGGGTCTTGGTTTTCGGTCATCATGACCGAAATCCAGGGGGATTACGGTCCCTGGCCGAAATCCAGAAACAGCCCCTTAAACTTGAATATTTTCTATTTTAGTCTCTGTTAAATGCAAAGATTAAACTACTAAAATAATTCCTAACAGTAATTTATATGGGAAGCTTAGAAATGATTCGGAATTTTGATTATAAAGTGGGTTTTTATGACGGGTTTGATTTCTTGAATATTTTTTGGATTGTTTTTGGAGCTCAACGATGATTAAGCCATGTGGAGTTTACTTTGTATGGCTATGTATCCTAGAACCCGGTTTGAATACTATTGAAGATTCAAGATTTTCGAATTCTTATATATATATATATATATATATATATATATATATATATATATATATATATATATATATATATATATATATATATATATATAAAGTTATAATAGGATTAATAAGGTAATTTGGTTTAAATAGGTTAGAACCTACTAACTTATCAAAAAACTTCTTATTTAAGTTAAAAAAACACTTTTAATTTTACACTACACAACATTAAAAACTGCTTATTTGTGGTGAAATAACACTATAAGCAAATAAGCACCTTAAATAAGCAATCTCAAACACCCCTTAAATATGTTTTGTGATAAATGTTGTTGTATGAAAGTGTTTGGGCTTGTTTAGCATCTATATGTTTGCTTGGGATGACACGTTTAGTGGGGAGCTAGGTGTTAATAGCCGGGAACACGACGAATGTATTGTGAGTGGCAAGGGATAGGATTTGAGCAATTACTCCCTTCCTTGGATATTTGAATGCTTGAGAAAGTGCTAACAGGGAAGGGCAGCAGACCATTGCTTCCTTCTCTCGATAAATAAAATATTCCCTTAAATTTTGTCCTCGATTGACACATACTCTTGAACGCCTTTGATTATTACTGCGTGATAAAAATTGTTTGATTAAAATTGATAAGCGTTTACTTGAATGAAAACCATGAACTCACTAGGCTGAGGCTTACCCAGTTAGAACTTTAATTGTGTGCAACCCAAGAAATAATGTAGCGAATGGAAGTTGATAGGCAATGAAAAGGCTTTTTAAAAAAATCGTTGAAGGGTCTTTTACAAAGAGTACCTTTAGTTGAAGACCTTATTTTTATTTTATTGCTTCCGTTTTAGTTTAGACAATATTAAGAGTTAGAAACAGATCTTGGAAGCTGTTGGATCATTATTATTTTATTACTTGCTACATTTAAATTTAATTTGGGTGTTACGTAATTGCAAAAACAAATAACTTAATAAAACCCAATACAAATGCCATAAACTAATAATAATTTATTCAACAGTAAATTCTCAATTTACTATTCCCAAATCTGGGTATTATATTTGAAAATTCTACTTATTCAAGTCATAACAAAATAGTTTTAAGTGGTAACAATCTACTAGTAAAAGTCTTGTCAAAATACTTTTCAATCCATACTTTCATAGTATATTTGATTTTAAAGTAAGATCATAAGCATTTAAGTCATACCAACACATTGCAAAAATAATGTTATGATATGTGCCTCACGTAGAGAAAATAGCACCAAGAACTCACATTAGTAGCTAGGTACGACTAGCTACACAATTCCATATTGCTCTTGACTTTGACTAATTCTGGACATCTTTTAATCTCAATTGATTATATAAAAAGATTAGTGGTCTTTTATACAGTTAAACATATAAAAGATGACTACTTTTCCTCGACTTATTATAATTTCATACATTCTTGAATATAGTAAAAGTTGTCACATTAAGGTTGCAATGCACAATTCCGTTCCATTCTACCAAATTTTTGTTCCTTTATGCAAGTTCACCTTTAAAGTATCCATACTTGTATAATTTGATGCTTTGGTAATCAATTATGAACTAACAAATACTTTATCACATTATTATTTGACCCTTTTTAATCTTTATGAACCAAAAAGTAGTCAATAACTAATCTCATCATTCTTTGTAAAAAGACAAATATTAGTAAATATAATCTAACCCTCTTCCTTTATACATACATCACATTTTTATCCCTTGATTACATGCTTGCATAACATGTTCCAAATAGCAAGTTCAAGTATTCTTTTACAAGTGTAAATGCCAACGCATTTCAATACCAAACTTAGTTGTAAAAATCTATTTTTATAGTCAATTTTAAACAAAACAAAAAAGTTTGCCCTTGAATATTCTACTTTATCAACAAAATCTCTTGATAAAAAAACTTTTAACACCCTTTTACCACGAGTTTGGCTAAATAAGAAAACTGAGAATTTTGAACTAATCGTCCCTTTAAAATTGTTTATGAACTCTATTATGATCTTAACACTTGACTAATACAACCAAATCAATTTTTCCCTATTTTGAAGCTAGCATTTCATATGTTCTTAACCATTTACTCATTAACTTCACTCCACAGTCATTTAACTAGAACAAAACATAAGAAACTAAAATTAAGCAAGCTAGTCATCCACTTCAAATGGTTTTTTCATGCTTTTGAATACCCTACCAACCATAGTTCAAACAACAACAATTACCAATTGCTTCTTCATTCATTCTAACTCAATATAGAAAAACATTCCATGATTTCAATGCTACAACAATATGTATCCAAAAATTCTCAACCCAATTATCATATAAACACAATTTTATAGAGATAAGCCCTTTGAAATCTATCTAAATTGGAGAAATTGGAGGAGATTAGGTTGATTGCTTCATTTTGCGGCCACCCAAAAAGCCACTGCCAACTGCTATTGCAACCCCTCCACACCATCACAGCTATATACACCAACAACTCCATGAGGAGTTGTTTTTTCTACTATTTTCGTTGTTGTAATCCTCATCCCTCTATCTCATCTCTCTTTCTTTCTCTCCATATACATGTCTCTCTCAATCTCTTAGTCTCTGAATCATCCCACCTGGAGGGCTGTGCTATTTGTGTTTTTGTTTTGAAAGTTGCATTCTCGTTTCCCTATTTACCGTTTTCCTTTTGACACATACAAGCAGATAACGCATCTGGTTTCACCTCCAATTTTAACACGGCCAACAATGATGAAATGCCAATTTTGTCCCTCACTTAAAATATTTTCTTTGACACAATATTTTACATTTTCCCAAGATTTTTCTAAACTTTGATTTGACATTATGCAAGACCAAATTTATATGAGTAATTGTACTTATAGTTAAGACACAATTGTTAATTGGATGAATTTGACCATAAGGGCAATTTGGCAATTTTGGATAAAAAGTTACATAATTTCCCGATTTTATGGTACGATTATGTCATGATATGTGTTTAGACAATGTTGTGTAAGTTTGATGGCTTGAAGCCTAATATTGGGGAAGTTGGTTGTTTTAATTGGGAAAAAAATGTTTTTGCACAACTTACATGACGTGTCTCGTATGGGTACGCGTGGCGTCCCAGAAGTAGATTGTCATTGTAAAAGGAGACTTTGAAAGCAAGTTGTTGTGGTAGGATCATGATGCGTTTAATTAGCCATGGTGAGGCAACACGTTTGGATGAAAGATGTGACGCGTCCGTGTGTCTAATGTGACACGTAGGTGACAACGCCTAGTGATATCAAGTATTTTAGGCGTTGTTGAGCCCTGTTCTTGGTCAAATTATATCAAATATGCATGGGTATTCTCACTTTTCGTGTCAGGACTTGTCTGGAGAAAAAGAACAGAAACAGGGACTAAAAGTGTACAAAAGGAAAGAGTATGGAAAGAATGAAAAATCAAGAGAAGACGTACGCGCGCCGCGGATTTATTTCCTGCGCGACGCGGATGTAAGGCGGTGGAGCACATTTGAATGACGAAAAAACGGGGAACGGATAAGTACGCGCGCCGCGGATTTCACATTTACGCGGCGCGGTCACGGGAAATTTGCAACTATAAATAGAGGCATTTCCAGCCGAAAACCCTAGCAAAGACCTGGTGAAAACATCGACCTAGAAGCTCTTTGACTCGAGGATTCCATTTCAGAAGCTATAATTTGGTATTTTCATGTTTTAGATTTTATTTTATTTTAGTTAAACATTTGTAAGCTTTGAGTTGAATCTTTGGGTGTGACAACCATTGAATTCTAGCTTAAGGTTCTGTTTTTAGTAGTTTTGGTTACTGATTTGATGTTTGGATATTGGTTTGAGTGAATGAAATCATTCGGTTACCTTAAATATTGATTTTTCGGTATTTCGGATGCTTGTTGGAGTTTTGATTGTTTGATTGTGATTGGATTTTGTTTGTGGCTTGGTTAGGACGGTTTTCCCTTGCTGAAAACAGTAGCTAACTTAGTTATATTGAGCATTAAATCTTGGCTATTAACTGTCTCATAGTACTGTTAGTTATTAGCTAGTTAATGCTGTGCTTGGTTTTTCTAGTTTGAATGCCTTCAATTGCTCCTGATTCAGAGATGTACTTCTGAATTCAGAAAGTAACTAGGTCATTTGGACATAGCTAAGCTTGGCTTGGGTGTTTGAATATTGCTTTGAGGTAGAAAGATAGAAATTAGTTCCTCCGACTATAGCCGTGACACTATCAGTTGGTAATCTCTCATCTAGGCTAACCACGTAGCTCCTGTAGATCGACCCTGACTCCACTATACTAGTGAATGTTAGGTTATTTCTTATTTTTGACCGCATGACGACCTCTGCGTGCACGTCAAATTTTGGCGCCGTTGCCGGGGAGCTGTGAGCTTAGAATAGGTGAGTAGTAGGAATTTGTTTCTTGCTTTTTGAAAATTTCATTTTGGGTTAATTTCATTTTGGTTTTGATTTTTGTGGGCGTGTTGCATTAGTGCATGCGTACCCGCAGGGGAGAGCAATCATCCCCATTACAGTTTGATTCTGAAATTGAACGTACTGCGCGCAAACTCCGTGCCCGTAGGCGTTTAAGCATCATGAATTATAGTCAAGTTGGCAGTAGTCCGGTTAGTGTTGCCAGGATCCGTCAGGAGAGGCAACGGGGAGGTTTTCTATTCCCCCATTATCAGAATTCCAATTCGGAAGTTTGAGTGCGTCTGGTGGTGTAGTTTCAACCCCTACACCCATACCATCATGCACTCCGCCATCTATTCCACCATTTTTACCCGCTTCTCAACCACAATCCACCAATCCCTTTACATCTGCTATGACTTGGGGAGAGCCGACCCGAGATGGCACCCCAACTCCTAGACAGCATACACCAACATCACAACCACAACCAGCCCTCTTTAAACCTCAATCTACATACCAACCAACACAGCCTATACACTTTCAACCACCGCCTCAACCGCAATACCAATACCCAGAGACGGAGGAAGTGTACGACGAGGAAGATGAAGGATGGGTGCCACCGGCACCGCAACCACAATGGAACCGAGGTCGGGGACCTCCCAGGCGAGCACCACCATACCAACCACCAGGTCAGCGGGAGTACAATGATCATCTTTACGGTAACCCCGCTCAACCCTTACATTTTGCACAACCGAGACGGCAATCGGTTGCATCACATTTCCAACCGCGGGAATATGATGATTCGTCGCCGATCTATATTCCTGATAACATATATTCGTAAGTAGAAATCAGACCCCAGTTATTAGGAATATTACCAGAATTCAGAGGGTATAAGCAGGATGATCCCTATAATCATTTATATGAATTCTTAGCGATCGCTAATGCTAACAATCCCAGAAACACAAATAGAAATATTTTTAGGCTTAGACTGTTCCCGTTCACTCTTAAGGATAAAGCCAAGTATTGGTTCACGTCGTTGCCATCAAACAGTATCACTACGTGGGATCAGCTCAAGGCGAAGTTCCTTCATGAATTTTACCCAGCGAGCAAAACAACTGAAATCAGAAGAGTTATTCAGGATTTTCAGCAAAAGCCTGGAGAGGCTTTTCATGAAGCTTTTGACAGATTGAAGGAGTTACTGCGATCTTGTCCACATCACGAGATTCCCAGATGGCAATTGGTCAAGTTATTCTTCGAGGGAGTTAGCGAGACACACCAAGCCATGATAAATGCCTCCTCCAGTGGGACATTTATGTGGCAAGATCCAGAAGAAGCCTGGAGATTTTTGGAGCAGTTGAGTAATGGCTCCAAAGCAAATTTCTCCACCAGAAAGACTACAAGTACGGCGGCAGCAGTAGGAGTTGACGCTGATTGGAAAAAAGAAGTGAAAAAGGAAATCAGTGAATTGAACAGAAAGTTTGATAGGCTTATGGCAACATTACAAAATGGACCGCCAAATTCGTCACAAGAAGGTCAAGGAGGACCTAGGATGCAGGAAGCTAATCAAGTTTATGGCCAGGGTCAAGGTCAACACAATAATGGACGACCCTACAGGCCATACAACCAAGGACAACCACAAAATTTCAGGCAGAACAACTATCAGAATCCATCGAATAGTCAGCCTAGAAACCAGCAGCCTGCAAACAATGGAAACAACAACAACAGGGGACCCACCAACGCTACCAACAATGCTCCAGGGACCCAAGAAGAGATGATATCAAAGATGTATGATATGGTCACAGCAACACAACAACAATCTCAGGCGAACGCAAAAGCCATCGCAAATATGGAAAGACAAATAGGTCAAATGGCTGCAGACCAACAAAAGAGAGATAATGGCAAATTGCCTAGTGCTACTGAAGTCAATCCTACTCATACTCAACGTCCAGGGAAGGAGCAAGTCAATACTGTTGAATCAGGATGGCGAAAGGTTACTCTGGAGGATTTGTTCGAGGTAGGGAATGAAGTGGAACCAGGGGAAGAAGGAAATGCTTTAAAGAGTGAGGAAAGTAAAGAAGTAGGAATTCCGGTTGAGAATGGCACTCAACCCGAAATAGATGAAAAGGTCCAAAAGGAAGAGCAACCAACGATTGCAGGGATTAAGCAAAAGAAGAAGAATAAGAAAGAAAAGAAGAAGCAGGAAGCGACTAGATCAACGGGACCCTTAATGAACCAGCCCCTATGGGATGAGCTTAAGGATGCCCCCGAGGACACCAGGATTTTACAAGAAATGTGCGAACAAAATGGGAAGAACAAGGTACCTATACCGAAAACGGTGAGATAGACTATGAGGGCTAGCGAAGCATTATTGGGAACACTACCCAAGAAGGAGAAGGACCCCGGATCACCATTGATCACTACAACCGTAGGGGACGTGGTTATTCGAAACACCTTACTAGATTTGGGAGCAAGTGTTAACATCTTGCTGGGATATCTGTATGACAAATACAATAATGAAGAAATTGAGCCAGCTGAAGTTGTACTACAGTTGGCTGACCAATCAACTAAGGTATCTAGGGGAAAGCTAACCAATGTCATAGTCAAAGTTGGCGACTTTTTCTACCCCGTAGATTTTCTGGTGATGGAATATGAAAGTCCGGACGATGCACCTGCGCTTATCTTAGGACGGCCATTCCTAGCTACTGCTGGTTCAGTGATCGACTGCAAGACGGGAGACATGGATATTTTCTTCGGGACCAGGAAAAGGAGATTGAATATGTTTGGGAATCCAATTTCGTTACCTTCGGAAGAGAACGGCAAACCAGTAGACAGAAAAACATTAATGGAGCCAGGAACAAGAAACAAAGAAAAGATATGGACATGTACGGGGGAGGGTGGAAAGGAAGAAGTTCTAAAGGAGACCAAAAACCACCCGCTGTCCGCCATTGACAAGGAACAACTGCTGGAAATGATAGAGATGATGGAAGCAAGGCATCAGCAATATGAAAGAGAATCCAGAAAACGAGAGGCGAATGTTTTCGAGCTATTGAAATCTCAACAGCAATGGATCAGTGGTGTGAGTGATCGGATGACCCAACTCACATCCCTTATGACAATGATGGCTAATAATTTCATGCCAGAATATCAGCAAATGTCATCAAGAGGTCAAGAAGAAGAAGAAGGATCAGCTTAGGAGCAGCACGTCTGGCTGAAGACGTTAAACTTAGCGCTTGTTGGGAGGCAACCCATCGTGTCATAAGTAGGTTTTATATTTCTTAGGATTAATTTAGAAAATACATCAATCGTTTGCAGGTATTAGTGGTTTGAAGCAAGTGTGGGGTCGTGTGAAAAGGTTTTGAAATCTTCAAGACCGCGCCGCGGGTTTTGGAATTGCGCGACGCGGGTTCGAAACTCAACCCGATGCGCAGGGGTTGAATTAGCGACACGCGCGTCGCGGAAACGAGAAATGCGCGCCGCGGGAAACGATCAGACGGTTTTTGCCTTTATCCGGTGAGCCGCGGCTCACAACTCAAATCACACGACTCGGAGCTCTGGTGATCAAAAATTTCTTGCATTTTTTCTTGCTTATTGTGTTTCTACTACCAAGGTATGCTCTTTTAACTATCTATCAGTTGTTTAAACTAGTTATTAGGTAGTTAATTTTAGGTTTTTATTCCAAAAAGTTCAAAAACTTAGAATCACTAATGCTAGCCCATCGGGTGTTTGTTTTGCCAAATGGACACCCTAGATGAGCTAATCGGAACCTAGGCTACCTTGTGGTATGTTTATAATGAGATTTAGCAGGTTAAAATGGGGATTTGATCCCGGGTTTTGAAACAGGCGTACGCCGCGCCGCGCCATGGCTCTTGGGCCGCGCCGCGGTGCGGTGGGGAAGAAAAAGGACTGATTTTGCAAAAAATTTTGTTTTGTGGATATATTTTCTTTTTTGCAGATGATGTTCAGAATGGAGCACGCTTTCCTCCAGTTCCCCGCGGAGCTGGCCAGTTCTGTCGAGTATACCTCACGGAGGGATGCTTTGAGGAGTCGCCGGGTGTTAGAGGCGACGGTCTTTGATCGAGATATTCTTCGAGACGCAGGGCTCTGGGGTGCGATCGAGCCGTTCTTACATCGCACCTGGACCCACGAGGAGGCGTCATTCACGTGCAGAGGTTGGGACCGGATCATGGCCACTGACGAGGATGTGGTCTACACAGAGCTTCTCCTGGAGTTCCTGTCTACGATCCATTTCGCTCCCAGGGCGGGAGACCCGCGTTCCAGGCTAGTACGTTTTCGTTTGGGAAGGGAGCACAGGGAGTGCAACCTCCGGGAGTTTGGGAGGCGCACAGGCATCTACACTGCCGCGGACCTCCAGCACCGATTTTTCACCCGATTCTTCGGGTCTTGCATTCAGGGGGAGCCGGAGCGCCCTCCTAACATGGAGGTTTGGACACCGCTGTCCAACGTCAGGTATGAGGCAGGGGCCTCGAGGGAGAGCCACTTACGTGATCCTCTTCATCGCCTCATGCACCGTATCGTCTCCACCTCCATCATGCAGCGGGAGGGGGGCGAGAAGGTGTTGGGGGACGACGTGACATTTTTGTGGGTCCTCCTCGACCCATCCAGGTTCCTCCACCTCCCTTTCGCCCTTGCGACCGCTCTCTCCACTCACTTTACCGGCGCCTCCACCAGCAGTCCACTCGCCAGGGGGTATTTTATTACTCGCCTGGCCCGTTCCTATGGCATCCTTACTGCCCCCGTGGCAGCTTCTTTGACTGCTCTACCTCCATTGCACACGACAGCACGCACGTTGGAGAGGATGCGGCTCATTGAGCTGCAGCGCCCAGGGCAGTACATCCGGGCTCCGATCGAGCCTCTTCAGGCACCCCAGCCTGCATACGCCCAGCCCGGCAGGAGACGCCGGAGGCCAGAGCCAGCAGCATCAGAGCCGCCACAGCCGCAGTCACAGCAGGACGATCCATCAGCCCTCAGCCGGCTGGAGGCCAGAGTCATGCGGATCGAGGACCAGCTCACGAGGACCCAGGACCAGCTCGAGTGGATCGGGGAGGTACTTATACAGATCGCATCAGCCCAGGGCAGACACCCCCGACCATTCCCAGCCAGGTCCCACGATCACGAGGCTGGACCCTCCAGGCCACCGGGTGGTGATTGATGTACTTTTCTTTTTCTTTTTCTTTCTTTCTTTTTATTTTTCTTGGGATATATGTATAAACTTATGACACATCTATCTGTATATTATTATTTTTTTCATGTGTGTTTTAATTTATTTGTTGAGTTGTGCATGATATATCAAATTGAGAGGGAGTTGTCTTAGACAAGTGTGTGGTCACCGTGCCCCCTCCACTTGTCTTGACCACCGGCGTGTCCTACTGTAGCGCTACAACTCCAGCATATGAATCGAGGATCTTTTTGTACGCATTATACCTGTGATATTGAGCACCAAGCAGTCTACCGTCTAAAAAGGGGTAACTCTTTCTCCCTTGTTTTGAATTAATTTTTGTACAACAGGGACGTTGTACGATTTTAAGTGTGGGGTGTGGACGGTCGAAAGAGATATTTTTGAAATTTTTGCAGAACTGATCAATTTTTCAATTTTTAGCAATATTTTTCAAAATTTTTAATGAATTGCAATTTTTGAAATGAATGGTTCGTGATTGTGATAGCATCAGTATTTTTCAAGAAATACTGTTTAGTTGTGATCATGTTATTAGTTAGTCAAATAAGTTGAGTTTTACGAGTTTAGAAGATTGAGCCGTTTTAAGATTGGAGTTTAGGAAGGAAAAGTCAATCTGTGGCCTTTGTTGTTCGAGCCGGTAGGACTAAAATGGGTGGGCCTTATGCACCTTACCACCTAAGATCGTCTGGTCTGGGATGGTATTTCTGAAAGCTCGCTACACGGACAACATCGAAAGTCATGGACGATTCCTTAATGGCCTTTAGAATCTGAACGAGTAAGTACACTATATTGTGGACACAAAGTTTGTAATCAAGGGTTCTTTAGAAAGCCATGATTTCCAAAGAACAACTCAGTTATGTTTTCACAAACTATTCCATTCTAACTCGAAGAGCAATAAGCTTTGAAACTAAACACATTCAAAAACTGTTCGATTCTCTATTATAATTTGTTAAAAACTCTCTTGCTTGGGGACAAGCAAGGCACAAGTGTGGGGTGTTTGACAATGCCTAGTGATATCAAGTATTTTAGGCGTTGTTGAGCCCTGTTCTTGGTCAAATTATATCAAATATGCATGGGTATTCTCACTTTTCGTGTCAGGACTTGTCTGGAGAAAAAGAACAGAAACAGGGACTAAAAGTGTACAAAAGGAAAGAGTATGGAAAGAATGAAAAATCAAGAGAAGACGTACGCGCGCCGCGGATTTATTTCCTACGCGACGCGGATGTAAGGCGGTGGAGCACATTTGAATGACGAAAAAACGGGGAACGGATAAGTACGCGCGCCGCGGATTTCACATTTGCGCGGCGCGGTCACGGGAAATTTGCAACTATAAATAGAGGCATTTCCAGCCGAAAACCCTAGCAAAGACCTGGTGAAAACATCAACCTAGAAGCTCTTTGACTCGAGGATTCCATTTCAGAAGCTATAATTTGGTATTTTCATGTTTTAGATTTTATTTTATTTTAGTTAAACATTTGTAAGCTTTGAGTTGAATCTTTGGGTGTGACAACCATTGAATTCTAGCTTAAGGTTCTGTTTTTAGTAGTTTTGGTTACTGATTTGATGTTTGGATATTGGTTTGAGTGAATGAAATCATTCGGTTACCTTAAATATTGATTTTTCGGTATTTCGGATGCTTGTTGGAGTTTTGATTGTTTGATTGTGATTGGATTTTGTTTGTGGCTTGGTTAGGACGGTTTTCCCTTGCTGAAAACAGTAGCTAACTTAGTTATATTGAGCATTAAATCTTGGCTATTAACTGTCTCATAGTACTGTTAGTTATTAGCTAGTTAATGTTGTGCTTGGTTTTGCTAGTTTGAATGCCTTCAATTGCTCCTGATTCAGAGATGTACTTCTGAATTCAGAAAGTAACTAGGTCATTTGGACATAGCTAAGCTTGGCTTGGGTGTTTGAATATTGCTTTGAGGTAGAAAGATAGAAATTAGTTCCTCCGACTATAGCTGTGACACTATCAGTTGTTAATCTCTCATCTAGGCTAACCACGTAGCTCCTGTGGATCGGCCCTGACTCCACTATACTAGTGAATGTTAGGTTATTTCTTATTTTTGACCGCATGACGACCTCTGCGTGCACGTCAGTAGGTTGCACAAACCGGTTGCAATTTAAAGCCCTAACTCAATTTGTTGGCTTAGTTTTACCCCAAACATCTGAAGAACAGTAGAGGAGAACGATCATGTGAGTCCATGTGAGCCTAGATCAATGAGAAACAATGTGGATTTCAAGGATTGAGCTCTAGATACTCGGTTGTTGAAGGTAATTTCCTAACCCTCTTGATAAATTTGTGTCTAGAAGCTGAAATATGTTGAGGGTTTCAAACCCTAGCTTCTAAAATGGTGAAATTTGTATGATATGTTTGATGTATGAGGATGGAAGAAGTAAATAATATGTTTTACCAGATGATTTATTTGGAATCGGGATGGAAGCTTGAATTAGGGTTTTGGTCCATAAACCCTAAATTATGAATCATATCGTGAATGTAGTTAATGTTGTCCCTTGATTATAATGTTAAGACATGTGAGTAAATAATGTTTAGTTGATTAAAGCAACAAGTTGTTATAAGAGAATTGGTCTTTGTAATGAAAGTTGTACTTATGTCTTAATGGATTAAGACATAGACTTGGTTAAGCCAATAAGTAGAGTTAAAATGTGTGCTAGAACTTGTAGACTTAATGAAAGCATTAAGTTGAGTGTGTGAATGATGATTAGTACTTAAGTTGTGATACTCAAAAGTCTCATGTGGTTTTGATAGTTTCTAAGGCGAGAGGTGAAATGTATGGATTAGCTTGGACTTATGATGTCTACAACATTAATATAGTGAGTACATCCTACAACACTATATTGGATTCATGTCATTGTTAATATAGTTTTGTTGATGTATTATATAATGTAATATCTAATGTGTTGTACTAATAGAATGTATTGATGTGGTTAGTATGTCGAATCACATTGTCTTAAATTGGAACCTAGATTTTCTAGGTTAATAGTCAACGAGAACAATGCATCGTTAGGTTGGGTTGAGCGTTTGTAGACCTACATTCCTTATGGGGATGAGACATGAGTTGTCCATGAATCCATGGCAAGGTCCCACCTTAGTAGATTATGAAGTGCCAAGTACTAGTAGTGATAGAATATAAGGTGGTGAAGAGAATGTTGGGTGAATTTAGCCTAAATTTGGAACATAGCTCTAACAACGCCTAGTAATATCAAGTATTTTAGGCGTTGTATAGCCGTGTTTTAGTTAATTTATCATTATTAATTGGCTAATATCACTTACTTTTGTGTCAAAGTGCTTGGAAATGTTTTTAGTGTAAATGCAGGTGTTTTAGTGCAATTCTGGAGAAGTTGTGGAGCAAAAAAGGCAAAAAATCAGATCTGGCGGAAATAGAGGTGCTATCTATCAGAGATAGCGCCGCTATCGTCAATAGCGCCGCTATTTCTTGAGATAGCGCCGCTATCTCGCGACCGGATAAAATCTTCGTTTTTGAAATTCAAATACCGAGATTGCGGGATAAGGCAACACGCGCGCCGCGGATTTTATATACCCGTGACGCGGAAACCCTAATTTTGCACCATTATAAATACCGGAGTCCCGTCCGACTTTTCACTCATCCCGGGAAGTGAATGAGGGATCCGAAAGCCTGATTTCGTGATTTTCTCAGTTACATCAATAGTTTGGTTAGTAATTTGATTTTTCTATTGTTTTATCAACTCCGTATCGAGGCATTTCGCAATCGGGATTTCCGTCGATTACTCGATGTTTGTTTAGATTTATAGTTTCTGATTTCAGTAGCATTAGTCAGTAGTTAGATCTAATATTTGATTGTGTGGCTTGGATTTGAGTTTGGTTTTGATTTATATGAAATCAATAATTCGGTTTGATGTTATTTTGCATTATTGATGTTTGGATGTGTTTGATTGTTTGCTTCTGGATTTTGAACCTAGTTTCTGATTTCAGTAAGGAACTTTAGTCTAGGATTTGATTTGGGTTAGTTTAGTTCATGTTTGACTTGGTTTTGGCACTTGTTTTGGTATTGGGTTTTTGTGTGATTTTTGGGAAATTAGAAACAATACCGCTGACTGTAGAGTGACACTACAGTTGGTATACTGTCGTCTTGTCCTAACCAAGTAACTCCTGTGGATCGACCCTGACTACCACTATACTAGTGTGTGTTAGGTATTTTCTTATTTTTGACCGCACGACGACCTAGGCGTGTCAAATTTTGGCGTCGTTGCCGGGGAGTTGTGCGCTTAGGATAGACGATCAGTAGGGTTGTTTCTTTTGATGTTTGATTTTAGTTTTTTGATTTTTGGTATGTGTACGTCTTCATAATGGGCGATTACATGTACCCGGATCAGTATTATGAGTATTATGAAAATCCGGCCGACACCTTTTACGAGGATGATTGCTACAATGAATCATTCGATGACAATGGATGGCGGACCGAGGAGTCATCTCAGCCTGAGAATCCTGCAATTTGGGCCCAACTTTGGGTACTGTTGTATAACACTCACCAAGAGCAGAAGGACCAGGCTGATGCTCTTGTAAGATTGTAAGCTTCTTTAGATAAGTTAGAGAAAAGTTAGAAATGTTCACCACCTTCGCCAGAACCGGCGGTAAGTGATTTTTATACCAATGATAATGTGTGTGAACTTGCATCACCTGAATATGTGATGGAAGGGCATGCACCGTGGGAAAATCAAGAGACCATTTAGAGGGTCGAAAATGTTGTTGAGGAAGAGGTTGTAGGTGACAATGCTACCTCTGACTTAACAGCTTTTGATGTTTTTGATGTTTTTGAAAATGTTGATAATGTCGAGCTGGTGATGAGTGAATCCATACCATCACCAGACGAGTTGATTGATGAGGATGTTGTGGAGGAGGCTGTAAGTGACAGTACATACCCCAGCCCAACGATCCCCGAAATTGTTGAAGTTGTTGATACTATTGGGGAAGGGGGTGTAGATGACAATACTACCCCCGAAACTAGAATTTTTGAAAATTTTGAGTCTTTTGAAAGTAAGGATCTGGTGATGGGTGACTTTGTACCACCACCAGATCAAACCAGTCGCTCACTCTTGGTCCCGATCCACCTGTTGGACAATGATCAAGAAGATGATGTCGACGAGTTGGTCTTTGAAAACAATAAACATGATTTCTTTGGCACCCATGACCCATTAATGAATGGAAAATTGGATGTGATCAATACCATTGATGAGGACATTCGGGAGTATACCAACAATATGCCTCCCGATCCCATTCAATTGGAAAATTTCTATTGGCACTGCAAGCCAAAATCGCAAAATGAAGACACCATGTTAGATGCGAGTAACAAACAACTTAGGGAACACTTACTGGGAGCAGCACTGGGCACGCTTCACATCATGCCGGTAATCTTGAAGAGATACCGAAGGAAGGACCGAGCTTGGAGGTTTAAAGCTATTTCTAAGCATTCGCGCGAAATAATCAGAAAACGGCAACCGGGCAGCAGCAGAGGAACCGACAAACCATTTGACCCGGGGAAATCGGAGTATGGAATCAGCGAGGGGACGGTGGTGAATGAAATTCAGTGGAGACAAATGGAGTACGACCCACCGTAGCCGCAGAAAGACGGTCCAGCTACAAGACCGAACAAAGAAGCGCTTTCGGGAGGCAACCCGGCATTTCAGTAAGTATTTTTAATTTTTGTTTTTAATTTTTATTTCTTATTTTGTCAAAATATCACTTGGAAAATTTTTTTTAAAATGTCATGGCATAACTCGAGTGTGGGGTGGTCGAACGGGTTTTAAAAATATGGAAAAATCGCGAAAAAAATGGAAATATACAAGTTAGCGCCACTAATTTTTAATATTAGTGACGCTAACCTTTGGTCAACACATGGTCAACCCTCCTCCACCTTCTCGTCGTTAATGTTGAGACTCCCCTCCCCATTTTCGCATCTATTGAGCCGAGCACACCCACACAACCCGAATTTTTCGATTTTTCGTGAAATTGATCCAACCAATCTGCAATTAAGCGTCCAATGTATGTTTCCTAATTTTCCTATGTAAGATTTCACGCAAATGTAGCTCGAATTCGGAGTTTTAGAGCCGATTTTGGGGTTTCGGGTTTCGCAACCTTTACCCCCGATTCGAGCTATTTGTGGTTCGTTTTTCATGAAATTGAAGCTTAGGGTTTTGTTAATCTGTCCTTTAGCAACATGTTGGTACAATCAATTGAGCAAAAACAAGTCGGATTTGAGCATTGAGAAATTAGGGTCCGTTTTTGGGGTTTTCGGCATACCGAACCCATCGGCTCAAATTGGTCGATTTCTTATTTATTTTTCGACAAATTACCACCTAGGGTTTCTTAATCGCACATGTAGCTACATAGTGGTACATTCAATTTGACAAAAACATGCAAAAATCAAGAATTTGTGAAATTAGGGTCGAAATTAGGGTTCTTCGGGTTTTTACCCAAATTGGCCAACTTATAGCTCGTTTTTCTGAAAATTGACAGAGGTCTTTTGATGATTGTTAGTCTAGGATGCTATTGGTGTGTTCAATTTGATAAAAACAGGCCGGAATCGAAAATCAAGAAATCTAGGGTTCATAATTAGGGTTTTTGACCTAAATGAGAAATTAGGGCAATTTTAGCTTGTTTTTCTGAAATTAAACTTGGGGCTTTTGTTAGGCTTTAGTTTAGGAACATATTGGTGTAATCAATTTGAAAACGGACTAAAATTGAAAAATCGAAAAATCTGGGGCTTTTCGTGCATCGCGACGCGGTCATCTTCATCTCGCGCCGCGGACATTCGAACTTGATCGACAGACACCGGATTTCATCGCATCTACGCGTCGTGGCCTTGACACTTCGGCGTCGCGGGGACGGGGAATCAGCAAGGACAACAACTCGCAATAAACAATTTTCTTTTGGGTATTTTGGAAATTTTAATATGTTTGTTAGTATCTTGCCAAACCGTGATTGCTGCACCAACTGATAGAGTTGCATAACACAAGTGTGGGGTCACCGTACCCCTACACTCGTGTTATGCCGACGTGTTTACTGCTGCGCCCGACTCCCGGATTTCATCGTGAATGACGCGAACAATCGACCCTGTTACAAATGGTTCCGACAGCAAGTAGTTCTACCGTTCTAAAGGGGTAACTCTTTCTCCCTAGTACTAAAATATTTTTTGTACAACGGGGACGTTGTACGGTTTTAAGTGTGGGGTGTGGACGGTCGAAAGAGTTTATTTTTGAAATTTTTGCGGGAAATGGCCGATTTTCAAAATTTTTAGCAACTTTTTCAAAATTTTTTTAATAGGTTGTAATTTCGAAACGAATGGTTTGTGAATGTTATAGCATTGGTATTTTTCGAGAAATACTATTTAGTTGTTATCATGCTATATGTTTAGTCAAATAAGTTGAGTTTTAAGAGTTAGAAGATTGGAGTATTTTAGGGTTGGAATTTAGGAAGGAATTATCAATCAGTGGCCTATGTTGTTCGAGCCGGTAAGTCTAAAATGGGTAGGACTTATGCACCTTGCCAGCTAAGATCGTCTGGTCTGGGATGGTATTTCTGAAAGCTCGTTACACGGACAACATCGAAAGTGATGGATAGTTCTTAAATAGCCTTTAGAATCTGAATGAGTACGTACACTTTTTGTGGACAGAAAATTTGTAATCAAGGGTTCTCTAGAAAGTCATGAATTCCAAAGAATATTCTGGTTATGTTTTCACAAACTATTTCACTCTAACTCTTGGGACAATAAGCTTTGAAATTAAACACGTTCAAAAATTGTTTGAGTCTAGTAATATCAAGTATTTTAGGTATTGTTTAGCCGTGCTTTAGTTAATTTATCATTATTAATTGGCTAATATCACTTACTTTTGTGTCAAAGTGCTTGGAAATGTTTTTAGTGTAAATGCAGGTGTTTTAGTGCAATTCTGGAGAAGTTGTGGAGCAAAAAAGGCAAAAAATCGGATCTGACAGAAATAGAGGCGCTATCTATCAGAGATAGCGCCGCTATCGTCAATAGCGCCGCTATTTCTTGAGATAGCGCCGCTATCTCGCGACTGGATAAAATCTTCGTTTTTGAATTTTAAATACCGAGATTGCGGGATAAAGCAACACGCGCGCCGCGGATTTTATATACCCGCGACGCGGAAACCCTAATTTCGCACCATTATAAATACCGGAGTCCCGTCCGACTTTTCACTCATCCCGGGACGCGAAGGAGGGATCCGGAAGGCTGATTTCGTGATTTTTCTCAGTTACATCAATAGTTTGGTTAGTAATTTGATTTTTCTATTGTTTTATCAACTCCGTATCGAGGCATTCCGCAATCGGGATTTCCGTCGATTACTCGATGTTTGTTTAGATTTATAGTTTCTGATTTCAGTAGCATTAGTCAGTAGTTAGATCTGATATTTGATTGTGTGGCTTGGATTTGAGTTTGGTTTTGATTTATATGAAAGCAATAATTCGGTTTGATGTTATTTTGCATTATTGATGTTTGGATGTGTTTGATTGTACTGGATTGATTGTTTGCTTCTGGATTTTGAACCTAATTTCTGATTTCAGTAAGGAGCTTTAGTCTAGGATTTGATTTGGGTTAGTTTAGTTCATGTTTGACTTGGTTTTGGCACTTGTTTTGGTATTGGGTTTTTGTGTGATTTTTGGGAAATTAGAAACAATATCGCTGACTGTAGAGTGACACTACAGTTGGTATACTGTCGTCTTGTCCTAACCACGTAACTCCTGTGGATCGACCCTGACTACCACTATACTAGTGTGTGTTAGGTATTTTCTTATTTTTGACCGCACGACGACCTAGGCGTGTCAAGCTCCTAGGTTGATATCTATTGAGATCCGTGTGTAGATGGGTCAAGTCTAGGAGTGTGATTAGGTAGACGTCCATTATAGGGATAGGGCATGACACACCTTTATATCCATGATGAGGTCCGACCTCGGTGGACTGGGACCATACTCCCATTAAAGACCATTGAGTGTGAAGGTTCATTCTTACCCGAAGGTATTGTTGTTAGATCTCCTTTGTGGGGATGGGCTCATGACGCCTAGATATCCATGAGAAGGTATGACCTTGGTTGATCGACATTAAACTCCCACTAAAAACCATTGAGGGTGAAGGTCTGACCTTATGACAACGCCTAGTAATATCAAGTATTTTAGTCGTTGTTGAGCCCTATTCTTAATGAAATTATATCATATATGCTTTGGTATTCTCACTTTTTGTGTCAGTGCTTGTTTGGAAAGAAATGATGTAAACAGGGGCTAAAAGCGTACAAAATGGAAGAAGTTTGAAGATAAAGACAAATCATTCGAATTCGCACGCACGCCGCGGGATTCATAAAGGCGCGACGCGGTGATGAGGCGGTGGAGGAAATTCAAATACCGAGAAAACGGGGATAAACTCATACGCGCGCCGCGGATTTCACTTGTGCACGGCGCGGTCGCTTAATTTTTGCAACTATAAATAGAGGGTTTTAGGTCGAAAAATGCAGCAAAGACCTGGCGTAGGAACGACTCCCAAGGCTTCTTTGACTCCGAGTTTCAGTTTTCAGCAACCATAAATTGGTATTTTTATGTTTTCTCTTTTAATTTCCAATTAGTTTAGTGATTTCGGTAGATTTAGCGAGTGTCTTTGGGTGTGACAACCATTGGCACTAGGTTTTAGTTTTTGAATTTGGTGTTTACTGTTTTGAACCATTGGGATCTCAGTTTTTAATAATAATCATTCGGTTAGTGTTAATTGCTCGGTTTTCGGCATTTTATGCTTTTGATTGATTTTTGGATGTTTGATTGTGTTGAATGTTTGGGATTGATATTGATTGCTTCTGATTTTGAATTATATTTTTGAATTCAGTAGGTAATTAGGATTAGTTATTGGTTTTAGTTAGTTAATGCTTGAGTTGGATTTCTTGAATTGTGATTTTTGGGATTATTTTGGGTATAAGTCGGAAACTAGATCCTCTGGTTGTAGAAGTGACACTATAGTTGGTAATCTGTTGCCTACTTTGACCACGTAACTCCTGTGGATCGACCCTGACTACCACTATGCTAAGTGAGAGTGAGGCTATTTTACTATTTTTGACCGCATGACGACCGTTGCGATGTCAAATTTTGGCGCCGTTGCTGGGGAGTTGTGAGCTTAGGAGTAGGTGATCTGTAGGACTTTTAGTTTCTGATTTTTTTGGTTTTTGATATTGAGATTTCAGTTGGTTAATAATTTTTCTTTTGGTTTTGGAGGGCGTGTCGCACTAGTGCATGCGTACCCGTCGGGGTGGGCAGTTATCACCCTTGCGTTTTGACTCGGAGATCGAACGAACCGCGCGCAAGACCGTGCACGTAGGCGTTTAGATACAATGAGTTTTAGTAATGTTAGTAGTAGTTTAGTGAGTCTTACCCAGGAACCTTCGGGTGAGGCAACGGGGATGTCATTTAGTCCCTCTGTTTCAGAATTTCAGTTTAGCAGCACGAGTGCTACTAGTGGTGCAGTTTCAGCCCCTGCACCAATACCATCATGCACTTCGCCTTCTGTTCCACCATTTCAACCACAATCTACAAACCCTTTCACATCTGCTAGGTCTTGGGGAGCGCCGACCCGTGATGGCACCCTAGTGACTATGCAACACACTACCCTTTCTCAACCACAATCACAACCCTTACAACCACCATTAATCTTTAAACCACAAACCACCTTTCCACCCGTACCACAACAACCATATTAACCACAACCTTCACAGTACCAGTACCAGGAGGTTGAGCAGAGCTATGATGAAGAAGAAGAAGGATGGGTTCCACAGCAGCAGCCACCACAGCAACAATGGAACCAAGGTCGGGGACCTCCATGAAGAGCACCACAACAACAACCACCGCAAGGTTAGCAAGGGTACAACAACGATCATCAATATCACGGTAATGTAGTTAGACCTTTATACTTTGCACAACCGAGAGGGCAGTCGGTTGCATCGCACTTCCAACCACGGGAGTACGATGACTCATCGCCCATTTATATTCCTGATGATATAGATTCTCAAGTAGAAATTAGACCACAACTCTTAGGAATATTGCCTGAATTTAGGGGATATAAACAGGATGATCCATACAATCACTTGTACGAGTTCATGGCGATAGCAAACACTAACACCCCTAGGAACACGAATAAGAATATTTTTAGGTTAAGGTTGTTCCCATTTACTTTGAAAGACAAGGCCAAGTATTGGTTCACGTCTCTTCAAGCCAATAGCATCACTACTTGGGACCAGCTTAAAGCTAAATTCTTGCAAGAGTTCTATCCGGCAAGTAAGACGACGGAGATTAGGAGAGCCATCTAGAATTTTCAACAAAAGCGTGGAGAAGCTTTTCACGAGGCTTTGGATCGTCTGAAGGAGTTGATGAGGTCATGCCCTCATCACGATATTCCGAAGTGGCAGTTGGTCAGACATTTCTTCGAAGGAGCGAGTGAGACGAATCAGGCAATGATCAACGCGTCGTCCAGTGGCACTATCATGATGATGGATCCTGATGAGGCTTGGCAATTCTTGGAGCAGTTGAGCAACGGATCCAAGGCGAACTTCTCTACTAGGAAGACGGTAGATACAGCTGCAGCAGTGGGAGCTGATGCAGACTGGAGGAAAGAGGTCAAAAAGGAAATAAGTGAGCTGAACAAAAAGTTTGATAGACTGATGTCTACTTTACAGAAGGACCTCAGACCCAACAACAAGGAGGCTAGGGAGGACAAAGAGTACATGAGGCAAATCAGGTTTACGGTCAGGGTCAAGGTCAGTACAATAATGGACGACCGTATAGACCATATAACCAGGGCCAGCAGAATTTCAATAATCAAAGGCAGAACAACTATCAGGACCAATCATCTAATCAGCCTAGGCAGTATCAACCAGCAAACAACAATGGCAATGCAAGCTGGAGCGGTAACAACAACAACAGGGGGCCCAATAATTCCAACAATGCCCCAAAAACTTAAGAAGATTTGACCGCAAAGATGTACGAGATGTTCAACTCCACGCAGCAGCAGTCTCAGGCCAATGCAAAAGCCATCGCCAACATGGAAAGACAGATTGCTCAGATGGCTGAGGATCAGCGAAAGAGAGATAGTGGCAAGCTGTCGAGCACCACGGAAATTAACCCGAACCACACTCAGTGAGCGGGAAAGGAGCATGTCAATGCTGTCGATGCAGAATGGAGAAAGGTGACCATGGAAGATTTGCTAGGTCATGAAAGTGAAATTGAGGGACCAGATAGAGAAAAGGAAGCTAATGAAGAAAGCGAAAGCAAGGAAGAGGTTGATGTCGAAAAAGTTGAAGTTGAAAAGGAGGTAAAGGAAATTCCAATTGAGAAAGAACCTCAACCAAAGAAGGACAAGAATGTCCAAGAAGAAAAACAACCAATAGTAGCTGGGATTAAACAAAGGAAGAAGGGTAAGAAGGAAAAGAAAAAGCAGGAAGTGCCCAACAAATCAACTGGGCCATCAATGAACCAACCCTTGTGGGATGAGCTTAAGAACGCTCCTGAGGATACAAGAATTCTTCAAGAGATGTGTGAGGAAAATGGAAAAAGCAAGACTCCCACACCTGACACTGTAAGGTTGACAATCAAGGCTAGTGAAGCATTGCTGGGAACACTGCTCAAGAAAGAGAAGGACCCTGGATCGCCACTGATTACTGCTACCGTAGGAGATTTGGTCATTAGGAACACCTTGCTGGATTTGGGGGCAAGCGTGAATGTGCTACCGGGATATTTGTATGATAAATACAAGAATGAGGAATTAGAGCCGGCAAAGACAGTATTACAGCTGGCTGATCAGTCAACCAAAGTATCCCGCGGTAAATTGACCAATGTCATAGTGAAGGTTGGGGATTTCTTCTACCCAGTAGACTTCTTAGTTATGGAATACAAGAGTCTGGAGGATGCGCCCGCGCTGATACTAGGACGTCCATTTCTGGCTACGGCCGGCACCGTTATTGATTGCAAAACAAGAGACTTGGATATCTTCTTTGGGTCAAGGAAAAGAAGGTTAAATATGTTTGGAAGTCCCATATATCTACCTCAAGGGTATGATGACAAGTATTGGAACAGCAATATGCTAATGGAACCAGGGATTAGGGACTGATGTGTTTTCAAACATACATATAAAATACCCAGAAAACGGTACCAAAAACTTGGTGTGTTACGAGCGTATATATGATATTAGCAATTGGTTTTCACATTAGTTTTACATTTCTAAACAGGGAAATACCATGTATGAATAGAACAACACAATTAGGCAAGTGTACCTAAACGGTTGTAGTATAGTAATGATAAATCCGGGTTGTCGAACCCAAGGGAAAACGGATATTTTCAAGTTAAGAAAATCAATTATTAATTAACAATTATTCAAGCAAACAGTAATTAAAAAGGAGGGGGGGTTTTGAGATAATGCATTGACTCGTGTCAAGAGACAACGCAAAAGTTTATTAGAATCGGAAAATATAAATATAAATTACAAAACATAAAAGTAAACGTTTATACTTAGATTCGATTCAACCATCTAGTTATGTTTGATATGCTATTAGTGCAATGGATATTGAAAGCTAAATATCGATTTCTAGAGTGATTAGATGTTTTGGTCCAACTACCTAATCCTATGATTATAAGGTCATTAATGGCAATGGTCATGCAATTACATATTCCAAATAATCATGTATTGGTTCGTATCATACAAGATTCATTCGAGTTTTTGATCTCAATGGTCATGAAAATCAAAATGGTTTGTACAGATTGGTCCTCTAGTACAAACTTGTCATACACATATAAGTTCCTACCTTCGTGACTTAACCCTAGGATTTGGTCCATCACTAGTCATATCTGTCTAATGGTCATAGCACAGTTATGATAAAAGTCATATAGTCAGATTGGTCCTCTAGACTAAAATAACTCAGCAATAAGTCCAAAAGGAAGGTTCCTTAACATATATGATAGTCAAATAAATTATGCAAGATAAAATATAAAACGTTCAATATCCGATAAATAACAATCAAATCATAACTAGATAGTATTCAAATCTAAGTAATGAATAATGCAGATAAATATAACATGATCTGAAGAATACGGCCTAGGAAATCATAGTAGAATGCTAAACATATATAAAGCAAACCGAATGAAGTCCCGGCCGAACATTCTTCAAGCTCTCGATTCCATACGCACCGTACCGTCTCCTCCAAGCCTTCTGGCAGTTGCAGTGGGCAAACTCCCGAGTTTGGTGTTGGTAATGGGGTGTAGGTGTTTATGGGTTGGTGTTGGATGTCTCAAACAACAAGAGAAGGCCTCTATTTATACTGCTGTACAGGCCCCATCGCGTCGCGACCATATAGGGGATCGCGTCGCGATCCAGTGTGAAATGCGTGACTCAGTCGGCCGCTATTCTGACTTTGTGGACTGTGGTTGGTGAGTCGGGTCGCGATCCATAAGAAGATCGGGTCGCGATCTCGTCGGGTTGCCATCTTTCCTTCGTGTCGCGATCTTTTTGGTCAGCACTACATCACCGTGTCATCACTTGTCGCGTCGCGACCCTATAGGGGATCGCGTCGCGATCCTAGCTGTCGCTGCCTTCAACTTCTTTTGTTCACTTTCACGCTCGTATTCAGCTCCTTCTTTATCCGCAAAGCCATTTTCCTGTGTTTTGGTAATTTAAACATATAAGTACCTTTTATCTTGATATTATACCAAAAACACGTGTTTAGGCACTCGATATTGTCCGAATTATATGTATAAATGAGGCAAGTATTGGAACAGCAATATGTTAATGGAACTAGGGATTAGGGACAAAGGCAAAATATGGACCCGAATAGGAGAAGGAGGAAAAGAAGAAGTTTTTAAGGAAACAAAGGAGCATCCGTTGTCCACCATTGACAAGGAACAGCTGCTAGATATGATGGAAATGTTGGAGACAAGGCATCAGCAATATGAGAAGGATGCAAGGGACAGAGAAGCAAAGGTCTTTCAACTTCTGGAAGCGCAACAACAATGGATTAGCGGAGTTAGTGACAGGATGACTCAACTCACTTCATTGCTGTCAATGATGGTCCACAATTTCGCACCAAACCATAAGATGATGCCACCAGGAATTCAAGAAGAGTAGGAGCAGGAATAATCCGTCTGGCTGAAGACGTTAAACTTAGCGCTTGTTGGGAGGCAACCCATCTTTCATAAGTTAGGTGCTGTATTCTTAGGAGTAATTAGGAAGATTATATCATCGTCATTGCAGGTGTTATTGGTCCAAGGCAAGTGTGGGGTTGTTATGGAATAATTGAATTTTTGAAGACAGCGCCGCGGTCAGGCGATTTGCGCGCCGCGGGATCGTAAACCAACCCGATACGCAGGGGTTGATTTGGGAACACGCGCGGCGTGGGTTGCTCATATCCGCGCCGCGGGAAACGATCGGTTGGTTTCCTTCATTAAAAAGGTAAGTCGCGTCACTATTCACACACAACCCACGCCGCAGAGCTCCGATCATCAGAAAATTTATCATGTTTTTTCTTGCTCACTTCATTACCGCTATCGAGGTACGTCATTCTAACTAGTTTTTACTTGTTGGAACTAGCGATTAGGCAGCAAAATTGGTTGATTTCTCCAAAACTAAAAAACTTAGAAATCGACAATGCTGACTCATAGGGTGTTTATTTTGCCAAATAATGACCCTAGATGAGTTAGTCGGTGCTTAGGCTACCTTGTAGTGCATTTGGATTGAGTTTAAACAGGTTAAATCGCGATTTCTTAGTTGGAATTTGAAACAGCCACTCGCCGCGCCGCGGTGCGGTGGGGAAGATGAGGACTAAAATTGCAAATTTTTTGTGTGGCTATTTTCTTTTGTGCAGATGTCTTTTAGACTCGACCACCCTTTTCTCCAGTTCCCCGAGGGACCGGATAGTTCTGTCGAGTATGGCACGAGGAGGGATGCGCTTACGGGTCGCCGGGTTCTCGAGGCAACGATCATTGATCGAGATATTTTGAGGGATGCCGGGCTTTGGGCTGAGATCGAGCCCTTCCTTCACCGCACTTGGGTCGACGGGGATGCCTCATTCATATGTCGTGGTTGGGACAGGCTCATGGCCAACCAGGACGACACCGTGTATACCGAGCTTCTTCTGGAGTTCCTGTCCACGGTCCGTTTCTCACCGGGTTCGACAGAGGCCAGGTCTAGGCTGGTCCGATTTCGATTGGGGGGAGCCCCTACGGAGTGCAGTCTTCGGGAGTTTGGGAGACGCACGGGCATCTACACGGAGGCGGACCTCCAGCACTGATACTTCACGCAGTTCTTTCACGCATACGTCCAGGGGCAGCCCGCGAGGGATGCGAATGCAGATGTTTGGGCACCTTTGTCCAACGTGCACTACGAGGCGGGGTCGGCCAGGGAGAGCCAGCTCCGTAACCCGCTTTACCGGCTCATGCACCGTATCGTCACCACCTCCATCATGCACAGGGAGGGGCGATAAGGTGTCCGGTGAAGACGTGACGTATCTTTGGGTGCTCCTTGACCCTTCCAGGTTCCTCCACCTCCCGTTTGCCTTAGCTGTCTCTCTCTCCACCCGTGCGACGGGTGCATCGTCCAGCAGTCCTTTGGCCCGCAAGCACTACATCACCCGCCTGGCCCGTTCTTACCGGATCCTTACTGCTACGACAGTGGCCTCTTTGACTGCTTTACCTCCAGTCCGCATATCGGTGCGAGCCCTGGAGAACATGGGGCTGATCGAGCAGCAGCGCCCAGGCCAGTATGTGAGGGTGGCGACCGAGGCACCCCAGGCTCCCCAGCCAGCCTACGCCCAGCCAGGCAGGAGACGCCGGAGACCGGCAGCACCAGTGGAGCCAGAGCTACAGCCACAGCTATCCGATGTGCTGGCGGCTATCCAGGACCTGAGCCAGAGGATGTCTGCGCGGGAGGCACACGACTGGTGGATGGCGGAGACACAGAGGATGATCATGCTCCGGATGCAGATCGATGACATTCCACCTCACCCCTCTGGAGGAGATGATGGGGCAGGTCCATCTAGGACCCGCCAGGATGACGAGTGATGTACTTTTCTTTTCTTTTGGGATATATGTACTGTACTTATGACACTACTATCTTTTTGCTTGTTTATATTTTATTTTCTTGTTCTGTTTGCATTTAATATGTTTGTGAGTATGCATGTAATACCAAATGGAGGAGTTGTTTCAAGCAAGTGTGGGGTCACCGTGCCCCCTCCACTTGCCTTGACCACCGGCGTGTTTCACTGTTGCGCTACAACTCCTGAATTCTGAGTCAAGGACTTTTTGTTCGTGTTTATGTACCTGTGACAATCAAGCAGTCTACCGTCAAAGGGGTAACTCTTTCTCCCTAGATCTAAAAATATTTTTATGTACAACGGGGACGTTGTATGGTTTTAAGTGTGGGGTGTGGACGGTCGAAAGAGTATTTTTGAAATTTTTGCGGGAAATGACCAGTTTTCAAATTTCTTAGCAATTTTTCAAAATTTTTAATAGGTTGTAATTTTGAAACGAATAGTTTCTGAATGTAAGTAGTTGTTATCATGCTATTAGTTTAGTCAAATAAGTTGAGTTTTGGGAGTTAGACGATTGGAGTGTTTTAGGATTGGAATTTAGGAAGGAATTGTCAATCTGTGACATTTGTTGTTCGAGCCGGTAGGTCCGAAAAGGGTGTCCTCAAAAAAGGCATTTATGCACCTTACCACCTAAGATCGTCTGGTCTGGGATGGTATTTCTGAAAGCTCGTTACACGAACAACATCGAAAGTCATGGACAGTTCTTTAATGGCCTTTAGAATCTGAATGAGTACGTACACTTCATTGTGGACAGAAAATTTGTAATCAAGGGTTCTCTAGAAAGTCATGAATTCCAAAGAATATTCTGATTATGTTTTCATAAACTATTTCACTCTAACTCCTAGGGCAATAAGCTTTGAAATTAAACGCATTCAAAAATTGTTTGAGTCTCTATTAGAATTTGTTAAAAACTCTCTTGCTTGGGGACAAGCAAGGCACAAGTGTGGGGTGTTTGACAACGCCAAGTAATATCAACTATTTTAGTCGTTGTTGAGCCCTATTCTTAGTGAAATTATATCATATATGCTTTGGTATTCTCACTTTTTGTGTCAGTGCTTCTTTGGAAAGAAATGATGTAAACAGGGGCTAAAAGCGTACAAAATGGAAGAAGTTTTAAGATAAAGACAAATCATTCGAATTCGCACACGCACCGTGGGATTCATAAAGGCGCGACGCGGTGATGAGGCGGTGGAGGAAATTCAAATGCCGAGAAAAGGGGGATAAACCCATACGCGCGCCGCGGATTTCACTTGTGCGCGGCACGGTCGCTTAATTTTTGCAACTATAAATAGAGGGTTTTAGGTCGAAAAATGCAGCAAAGACCTGACATAGGAACGACTCCCAAGGCTTCTTTGACTCCGAGTTTCAGTTTTCAGCAACCATAAATTGGTATTTTTATGTTTTCTTTTTTAATTTCCAATTAGTTTAGTGATTTCGGTAGATTTAGCGAGTGTCATTGGGTGTGACAACCATTGGCACTAAGGTTTAGTTTTTGAATTTGGTGTTTACTGTTTTGAACCATCGGGATCTGAGTTTTTAATAATAATCATTCGGTTAGTGTTAATTGCTCGGTTTTCGGCATTTTATGCTTTTGATTGATTTTTGGATGTTTGATTGTGTTGAATGTTTGGGATTGATCTTGATTGCTTCTAATTTTGAATTATATTTCTGAATTCAGTAGGTAATTAGGATTAGTTATTGGTTTTAGTTAGTTGATGCTTGAGTTGGATTTCTTGAATTGTGATTTTTGGGATTATTTTGGGTATAAGTCGGAAACTAGATCCTCTGGCTGTAGCAGTGACACTACAGTTGGTAATCTGTTGCCTACCTTGACCACGTAACTCCTGTGGATCGACCCTGACTACCACTGTGCTAAGTGAGAGTGAGGCTATTTTACTATTTTTGACCGCATGACGACCGCTGCGATGTCACCTTACTCGATGGAAAATGATTTGGTTCGTGGTTTGGGAATAATGATTTCTCATGCCTGTAAGTTGGTAAAGAAAGAAATATCAAAATTTCTCAGAGAATGTACTCTCCATATATGTCATGTGACATTAAAATAATTCCTAATTGTCCCACTCACGAATGAGGGTTAGACCTGAACATAGACATTAACTTGGTCCAATGGGGATGAGACTATGGTTGTAAAGACCAATGTGGGAAGGCCCGACCCGACCCAAATGGCAAGTGACCAACACGTGGTTGATCAGGGGAATGCGCTTCCCATTCATGTATTGTATTAGTGTGAGGTTGATAAGGGGAATGTGCATCCCATACTTGCAAAATACTGATGTGTTCTATGATCAGGGGAACGTGCTTCTCATACTTGTAAAAATGTTAACGTATTGATACTGTTTTATGTACTCACTAGTCATTAGTCCTACTTCTTTTGTGTGTTTTGATTGTGGCATGTGTCTAGGAAGTATTAACAAAGGATAATGAGAAATTAGGATGGGTCATTGCTAGGAGCCTCTCTCTATAGGAGTCTCTCTAGTGTCTTAGAGGCCGGTGAATAGTGTACCTGGTAGATTTGATACAATAATGTACATACTTGTTTCTCTTGCCCTGACTTTGTATATCTTTTGTGATACCCAATTCATACACCATTTATATTTATGATAAAATCAGAGTTTAGCGGAACCTATCCTATTTTTTCCATAAGCATATGGATCATTGTATAATGGTGTATGAATGATATGGAAAAAATAGGATAGGTTCCGCTAAACTCTGATTTTATCATAAATATAAATGGTGTATGAATTGGGTTGTTTTACATAACTCCTTCATATCATTCCCGATTTCAATGATACTTATATTTATGGAAACTTGGCCACGAGCTCTAAATCTTTCATGTTTTGAGTCCTTATAAACATGGATGGTTGGAAAGTTAATTATTTGTTTGGTTGAAATGTTGTTTTTTGAATGATCATAACTCATTTCTCTTAATTCGCATTGGATGATTCTTGATATTCTGAAATTTGAATTATGAGCACTACAAATTTCTCTAGCTGACCTTTAGCTAAATATTCTAGATCTTAAACTACAAGACCACGAACATTTGTGTTCACTCATATTAACCTTTCGGTCAGTCATTTTCAAAAATTCATAACTGCTGTGTTATATGTTTATTTGTCCCGATTCTTTTTCAAGTTTTCTAATTGCAAAGTGTAATACAACTTTCATTTAAAAAACTTCATTCTCATTAGGTCCAAATATTGACTTATTAAGCTTCAAACATGACCCGTTAAAGCTTTCTCATTTTGCAATCAGGTGTTCCTAAGTTTTTGTTCAACTTTGCGAGCGTGTAATTTCTTCATACAAACTCTTCTTAAGCTGATTCTTTTTGCTCTTATTTCATGTTCATGTCCTTTACAATTTAAATTTTTTCTATTTCCAATATCTTGCCATTAAGATAAGGTTTTATGGCATCGAAGTGGCACTTTTTGTCATTTTCTGTGAAATTATAATTTCACATTCTTTTTCGTTGTATAATGGTCATATTTACTACTATTTCACTTATTAGTCATGTGAAATGCCCATTTTACAAATTTTGACCATCTTTCATTTATTACACTTTGTTAAACTTTCCATTTTCTTCTTACCTTCTAAACATTCAAATTTTGGGATGTTGCACTTACATTGTCGAATTCAAGTCTACATGTAATTTGAAGTGTATATAAAGAATTTACTAAGTTAAACAATAAATATTATTGATTCCATTTTTCATTAATGCATTTTATCGAACACTTTGTATTCATGAAAAATAAAAGAGCACAGAAGCTAAATTTCTATTCCATAACCTTATTATTAATCCACTCAAATAACTAGTGAAATCCAACAGCCAGTTTAAGGCACCTCCTTAATTAGGTTAAATTAAAAGAACTATGATTCAAAATTGCATCAAGATATAAAATTAGGACCCAAAAAGTGGAATAGTATGGCCAAAGTAACCCTTCATTTATTACCACCATCGTCGTTGCTAAAGCCGGTTACATCTACATCCATCACTCGATCTTTCTAGCTCTTTTGAATCATTTATATCTATTTAAATTATGGACAGGATGTGGGATATGTGGATAAAGATAAACGAGGAACCAGAGGCGGTAAAAGTGAACCTAAAGAGGTTTTGCAAAAAAGGGAAGCAAAAGTAGCAAGAGGTTGCCGAAAGGATGATGTTAGGGAAGCTTTGTAAGTAGGAAGTGCTAGAAACAGACTCGTGGTGTTACTATTCATAGATTCCTAAATGTTAGTAGAGGTGAAAGTAGACTCTATGTCTACATAGTAATTCTATGTAGCACCCGTATGATGCTGTGAAAAATTTGTGTATTAACAAGACATAATGCACGATATGATTTGGTTTAATTATACATAAGAATACACTTCTGGTTTGTGGAAATGAATATGTAAAAAATAGATTTTTATATGTTTACAACCGAACATACATGAAAATGAAATATGTAAAAACATAAGAATTTTTTTAAAGAATGTAATTCTAAAAACGAAAAAATCTGACAAAATATGCAGAAAAACAAACATATAAAACAAATTTATAAAAATAATCGTATAAAAACAATTTTGTTAAAAACAAATGTTGTAAAAAAGACGTAAAAGAAGTTGTATAAATACAAAACATATATAAACGATGTTGTAAAAAATAAAGTAAGCTTTAGAAAATACATAAAAACAACGTTGTAAAAAAATAAGCAAAACTTGTAAAAAGGTTTAGACCAAATTGTAGCAAAAATTAATTTTTGTGCAAAGGTACTTATATATAAGAAAAGGTTGTGTGGGGTTAATAGAACGAATTTGATTATATATGAACGCTGATAATCTAAAAAGAGAGGAGGGGAGTCGAACTCCTGACCTGCCAAAGGTAATAAAAAATATTATCATTTGGTAAACATAATTTTTCATAAAAAAGAAACAAAGTTACAAAAAAACAAAACAGTTAATATATATAGAAAACATTGTCAAGATGTCTTTTATTAGTGTTTATAATAGATACTATGATATTTGATACCCCAATAGGCTAAAAAAGTTTAAAGAATAAATATAGTTCCAATATCCACTCCAACATAATATAATCCATATAATTTGTAAAATATTTTTAAAATTTGATTATATTAATTTCATGTCTATTTTGACATGTAATATCAGCTTAGCGGTAGAAACATACCCTCTTCAAATAGATGACAAGGATTGACAACTTAAGGAACGTGTTTTTATTTTTTTTTAATTTGGGTGTATTTGGACCCATTAACCCATCCAATATGACCCGTATTGTTTCACACTCACTTATAGCCATTCATCTTTCTTCTTTAATAATTTTAATCAAACATTTTCCTTGTTATAGTTTTATCCTAATATTTATTTTTATAAATTTAATCATGCATGCAAGTATTTAATATAACTTTTTATTAACTTATTATTATTATTTTTTATAATTTTAGCTCAACTTTTAATTTCTTTTACAATTTGGTCCAACTTTTTTTTATATAAAAGCTCTTTTTTAATAAAGCTTTTCTCTTCTTTACAATTTTAGCACAACTTTTAATTTTTTTGCAATCTAGGTCCAGACATCTTTCTTTTTCATAATTTTTCCCAACTTTTAATTTTTCAGACAACTTTATATATATATATATATATATATATATATATATATATATATATATATATATATATATATATATATATATATATATATATATATATACATATATATATATATATATATATATATATATATATATATATATAAGAAATTTTGTTTTAAAACTTTCTTTATATATATATATATATATATATATATATATATATATATATATATATATATATATATATATATATTGCAACTTTTTTAATGAAAAATGTTTATTTAAATGATCTTTTTTATATTTTTGTTTTATATCTCGTTTTTTTTAAATATTTTCCTGTTTTTACATCTATTTTTATGCGTTTTTTCACTTTTACGTATTAATTTTGGTTAAAAAGACTATAGATTTTTGTACATATTTTTTTATGCATATAATGTTGTAAAATTTATAGATATTTATTTTTTTATATTTTCGTCTTGACGTATTTGAAGAGCACTATTATGTATAATTCAACATTGTTTTTTCTGTAAATTATGTTTTACTTATTATACACATAATTTCTTGTTGCAATGCGCGAAATATACATCACATAGTTCTAAAAACATTTGATTTTTGAGTTGCTAGATTAGTTCCGAACAATTGTTGCTACAACGGTTTCAAGCAATTGGTTAGAAACTCGCATTTGATCACCCTAATACAGTAAGTTTTTTTAAATGGTTTATACCAAGTTGTAATGCATCATAGTCAAAAAAAAGTGTTATATGGATAAATAGGCCCAGAAAGTCGTGTATATTCTAAGGGGGTGTTTGGATCGTTTGATGTTTTTTGAGATTTTGAATATGTTAAAGGATTTGGATTTGAAAGCATTCAAAAATCTTTTATGTGTTTGGTTAGTAAGATACACAAAATATAATTAAAATTTTTTTTAAATCTTATTTGGTTTAAATCTAAAACTTAGAATGTATTCTTGTTAAATGACAATATTATTCTTTTTCAATTTTTAATTAGCTACATGTTTGTGCTATAGATCGTTGCAAATAAAGTGTAAATCGTTATAATCTTCGAAGAAAACACAATTAAAAGCAGATATTCTATACAAATGATTAAATAATATATATTAGTGGAAAAAAAACACATTTCCTCTATTTTATTCAACCAGAGACTGCGTTGCAGCCAGTGTTACAGATTTTTTGTGCCTTTTCTCTATGCTCTTTCTCACTCTCTCAACGCTCTTTCTCCCTTCCGGTCGACGCTTCAATAGGCGATCATACAGGTGTCAGTTTTCTTGCTTCTGTTACGTATCAAAGAGGATAATGGAGCATGAAGAATTGAAGGGGGCGGTAAATAGGTTTATCATGAAGGTCAGTTTAAGAAACATGGGTTATAATTTAAATGCTTAAAACTTATAACAGATTGGAATCTTAAAACCTTGGTTTAGGGTGGATTTTTAGAATTAGATGAACACAAAAGATTATGAAATCTAAATTCCTTTTATATGTTTCAGCCAAATAAATGATAGCAAAGATTTTCAATTCCAAATCCAGTAGAATGCCAATTATTCCTTTAATCCAAACGCATCCTACGAAAATTTAAGCATCGATTTCATTTTTATAATTATGTGAAATTTATTTGGTAGTAATGATTTATTTTGAATAATTGAACTAGAATTGAATGATAGCATACGATAAAGTTCATAATTACAATTGACAATATGAGGATATGATATTGATAGGAAAGCCTTTCCATTCAAATTTCTTTTCATATTTGGTGGTAAATTCTAAAAAACGTTTCCAAGATGTGGATTTTTTCTTTCAAATGTCTAACATCAATGTCTACGTCAACCACCTATCACAATTAAAGCTAGCAATGCGCTAGGAAAAAAAAAGGGTAATTCTATATACACCAAAAGGAATTTCTATTTACACGAAAGTTGATATTTGATTTGATAGATTGAGTTGACGTGATTGATATATATATATATCTTCTATACCTAATAAATGAAAATAAATTATGCCAAGTGTCAACTTTTTAAGCCAGCTTCTCCATCCTCCACGTGTATTATGATTATTATTCAATTTTATGTAATTAAATTTAATTTAATTCAATTTAAAGTTATTTTTCGACAAGAACCAATTCAAATTAACCGGTATGTTCGAATCTTTTTGCAGGCCACCGGTACTCATTTTTGGTTGCCGTTCTCGCCGTCACCAAATACACCGATTTCTCCAATTGAGCTCCGATGAATCTTCACTTTCACGCATCGATTTGGTTGAGCTTCGATGATTTGGTCTTCAATTTCACGAACCCAAGCCGTTCTCGCCGTCACCAAATACACCAATTTCTCCAATTGAGCTCCGATGAATCTTCACTTTCACGCATCGATTTGGTTGAGCTTCGATGATTTGGTCTTCAATTTCACGAACCCAAAAGCTAATTCGGCTATCTTGCCTTGCGGAGTTCTTCTGGTTAAGGTTTACTTTGACGCATCGAATCGCACATCGACAGTGGCAACGATTACGTAAACCTAATCCAAATCCAGGTATGTTTTATTTACCGCATTCACTTTTAATACATGCATCGATTATCAATCTGTAATAGTAATAAGTGAATTAGATATATCTCAGTTTCAGTTTCAAATTCAAAGTGCCTAGAATATGAAAATCTTTTCAAAATCTCCTATTTAAAAGGAATGGTATACGTGTTAATATGAAAATCTTTCCCTAATCTGAAAACAAAATATTCCTAATAATCCGGAATCGAAGCCAAAAATCAGCAAACCATATCCAAATTTATTAGTTTCATCGAGGTCAAAATTTTCAATCCTTATCACTTTCCAACAAACAATTCCTAAACTTCATGATTAGCTTATCATTATCGGTTTTCAAACCTATAAATCTCGCATACATGTTTTCGTTTACAGTCATCTTCTTCGTCAAAGTGTTACAACTGCTCCTGCTTTGTTCTGGAAGGTTCAACTACAACAGGTTACTATCATTTTTCTATCTATTTGTTTAGTTTCTTTTGCATTTTTGGTCCACTGTTCTTTTCCAAAAGCTTCACGTGACGTATATGGCCATCTTGTGTATCAATCAGTTGATGAGGTTTGAGTTTGCTCATCGATGGGGACTTGCTCATTAACAAAATCAATCAAATTCTCATCGAGGGTATTTGACAGTTGATCAAATCTTTGGTACACACTAACAATCTTGAATCTACCCAATCTTTGGTACACACTAACAATCTTGAATCTATAAATGGATCAAATCTTTAGTACCAAACCTGCAAGATAAATCTTTGTTGCTTATTTGTACATTGCTCTTTTTTGCATTTAATCCATAAATGGATCAAATCTTTGGTACACACTAACAATCTTGAATCTACCCAATCTTAGTTTGATGGCAAATGAGTACCGAATTGAATTCTGTTGGGATTCACAATACCCTTTGATCGATGGATTGCAATATTTTTTGACTTAAAATCCATGGAATTCAATTCACATCATTTCCTTTTTGTTAAGAATTTTGTAAATACCCTTTTTACCCCTAGAATTTTACAAGTAATATAAATACTAAATCAAAACAAAACACAGAGATCAGAGAATCTCAAAGTAGAAATGAAGCAAAATACCCTTAAACCCATTTGGTCCATTAATTAGAAAAGAATAAATAGATTAAGATCCCCTAATAGGCGTAACATTAACCTGATTAAAAATGGGAATTGTTAATTGTGGGATGTAGAATCTCGCATGCTCTTTTCCAGGAATGATACCAGCCCACAAGGTTAAGTCCTACAAAAATAGAGAGAAAGAGGGACAGGGCAGATAGATAAAGAGCGGTATAACCCTGGTGGTGGCATTGAAAAGAAGTAGCAGTAGAAAAGTGGACCAGTGACTAAATTTGCACTAAATTTGCAAAAAGTTTTTTCTTTTTTATTATTTTTTTCCTGTTTTATTCTTTTAATGGCAACTTACTTTCAAAAGTTTAGGGTTGTGTTATTCCTTTCTGATTTCAAACCACACTTGGACCAAATCTGCAATTGTTTTACTTCATGATCCGAGAATAATGACTATTTGGTCCCTGAGTTTTTCTGGTGCAGTTTCGTCAAAGTACATTCAGTTCAAACCAGACCCGGACCAAAACTGAAAAAACTATATTTTTCAAAAAAATTCCGTGTTTTATTCCTTTAATGGCAACATACTCTCCATATTTTAAGTTTGTTTTATTCCTTTCTGATTTCGAACCAGACCTGCACTAAATTTGCAAAAACTTTTTATTTTTTTTATTATTTTTTTCCTGTTTTGGTCTTTTAATGGCAACCTACTTTCAAAAGTTTAGGCTTGTGTTATTCCTTTCTGATTTCGAACCAGACTTGGACCAAATCTGCAATTGTTTCATTCCATCATCTGAGTATAATGACTGTTTTGGTCCCTAAGGTTTTTTTGGTGCAGATTCCTCAATGTACATTCAGTTCGAACCACACCCGGACCAAATCTGCAAAAAGTATATTTTTAAAAAAAATTTCCGTGTTTTATTCCTTTAATGGCAACCTACTCTCAATATTTTAAGGTTGTTTTATCCCTTTCTGATTTCAAAACAGACCTGGACTAAATCTGCAAAAAGTTTTTTTTTATTTTTATTATTTTTTCCTGTTTTATTCCTTTAATGGCATCCTACTTTCAAAAGTTTAGGGTTGTTTTATTCCTTTATGAGTTTGAACCAGACCTAGACCAAATCTGCAATTGTTTCAAAAGTTTTTAATTTTTTTTCCTGTTTTCTCTCTGTAATAACAACCTATTCATTGCATTTTTTTGGCTTAGTGCATCAAATACCAACTTACTTTCTGTAAATAGAAGTATGTTGCTATTAATTGCATCTTCTTTTGGCTTAGGATAAGATACTTGAATCTGTTTCTTACCTTAAACAGTCATATTATCAGTTAAATGATGATCTTCTGTGCTTTGTTTATGATAAACTTATACAATTTTATAGCATCCTACTTTGAAAATTGTATATATTTCGTGATTTATTCCTTTAATTTTGTTTACTTTATTTTGCAATTTTGGTCCACTGTTCTTACAAGCAATGGTCAACAATTCCTGGTTTTTATCCTTAAATTGTTGACTTTTGGAGTTATTCGATGACAACTCTACTCAGAAAATAGTGAAGAAACCTGAAACCTTAGGACTACATCTAGGTGCACTTCCAGAAAAGTCTACTCAGAAACTCCAATATCCTTTTTTGGACTTTTAGGAAGTCGATCACATGTTACTATTGGCAAATTAGTTGAAGTTAGCAGACATCATTAGCCATTGTGATGTTTCGTAGTGGTGTATTAGTATGTTACTTACTCAACTAAAATGTACAAGCAATGACATTGAAGATTAAAAGCACATTTGCACCATGTCCATTAGTCTTTTGACACAGGTTCATGTTGAGGTATTAAGTGGTGGATATGTTCTTGGAGCAAGTATCATGACTATAAGAATGTGGTCTTTTACCATTAGTTGTGATAGGAAAGATTCAAATTCAGCTAAACATGTAAATGTTATTGACTAACTAATATGGTAATCTAGCATGTAGGTTTTAGTTATCATCTATGAAGTTAAAGAATTTGATTATCAGTGAAAGAAAACTACATTTAAAGAACAGCAGAATCTCAATATTTAAAATTAAAGCAGACTACAAAGGGAAAAAAATAGGTGACAAATAAGATTAAAAAGAGACATCATAATTTACACCAAGAAGATAAATACAGAGTATGTAATGTACCATTTCCATATAACATAAAGAGAGAAAAATACACAATCCCTCCGTCGCATAATAATTGCAATAATTTTAGTTTTTGACCGTCCACCATGATTGCAATTCTATCTCCAAAGTATTGATTTTGTTCAAACATGATTTATTTCGGTTTAGAAAACAAGAGTTGGTTTAAAATACTTTTGCTTTATACAGTCATGATAAACAGTTACATTAGGTTTTTTTAATATGCTTCTAATGATGAAAGTATCTTTTCCTTTATTTTATAACCAAAGCGACATAAATGTGCAAATAACTTAAACCTCTAATTGGTAGTTATTCATCACTCCTCTATGCGTATAGTTGCTTCTTTTATACCTTTACATAACATATTGTATGACTTTAATATATTACATAAATTTTGTGCTTTACCGTATGATTAATAACATGTCATTTCTGTTTTGTTCCTTAAACTTCTAGGTGAACCTGGTAAGCAAGTCCAAAGTGCTATTAAGATAAAGAACACCAACAAATCTAATGGATCGCAACATTTACCATATGCCATATAATATTTCAAGTTTTTACCACGTTGTGATTTTAGTCACCATTAATGTTTACTTCATTATATTTAATCTTCATTTTAATCATCTGCAAAAAGTTTTTTTTTTATTATTTTTTTCCTGTTTTATTCCTTTAATGGCAACCTACTTTCAAAAGTTTAGGGTTGTTTTATTCCTTTATGAGTTTGAACCAGACCTAGACCAAAACTGCAATTGTTTCAATTTTTTTATTTTTTTCGCGTACAGTTTAATGGAGTCTAAGCAAATCACCCTCATTAGCGAGCTTAATGTTTTGAAAGACGACTTCACCATAAAAGTTGCAGTCATCCGTATGTGGAACCAAATGCTATTTGACAACCCGAATGAGAAATATTCTATCGAAATGATTTTAATCGACGAACAGGTATTTGTGTAATTACGTTTTTTTTCCTACTTTAATTTCATTATTACTTATAGTAGATTTGGACTTATTATGTAACAAATAACTAATTTCTTATATGTCATTGTTATTATTTATATTATTTTGATTTTTATTATCAGGGAAATCAAATCCAGGCATGTGTGCCAAGAAGATGTATACCCAAATTTGAGAAAATACTTAAAGAAAATGTTGCTTTTTACATGGAGAATCCGTCCCTCGGTATGCAAGTTTCACTTAATAAGTTTGTGGAAAATGAAAACAAACTTGAATTGCAATTCAAAACAAAAGTTACAAGGTGTGCTGATTTTCGAGGTTCTTTATATGGTTTTTCATTTGTGGATTACCAAACAATTATGGATAACAAGATTTTCAGGAGAAAACACCAATTGGTTAGTGCACAATCATTTTATGAAATTCTAATTATTAGTATCTTCATATGTATACTAACAAATTATTTTGTAACTGATATAGATGTTATTGGTTACGTTTTCAAATGTTATGACTTGGAAAATTATGTCGGGAAAAATAACAAAGAAATGAAAAAACTGAACTTGAAACTCGAAGATTTAGAGTGAGTATACATTGTTTTTAACAATATTAGTTTATTTCAACATATAAAAAATATATTTAAATCAAAAATTTTGCAGGGGTCGTATTTTAAATGTGACTTTATTCAACGACTATGCGCAACAAATGTCAGATTATGCAACCAGTAAACGACGGGAGGAAGCGGATGTAATAATAGTTATTCAGTTTGGAAAAGCTTCTTCTTTTCAAGGTTTGTTCATTGATTTAAATATTTATTAGTAAAATTTATTTATTACTAACAAATTTTTTTTCAGGAAGACAATCAGTTTCTAATCGCTATGGTGTCACAAGACTTTTCATAAATAACCCCATCGATGAGATTATTACATTCAAAAAACAGTTAGATTCTATAAATAATGACAATTTAAGTTTTTTATTTGTTTTCTTCATATATTTTTTATAATAGTAACTACACTTTGTTCGTAAACAGATTTCTCGGTAAAAAGACTGACGGGCTTTCATCAACTCATAGTTCCAAACGGTCATCAATTTTATATTCCTTGCATGATGACTACTTGATCGATACTGAATTCATGAAAATTGCACAACTTCATGAAAATTGCATGATGACTACTTGGTCATCAATTTTATATTCCTTCATCATCAACGTCGGGGACATTATTCAGGTACGATTAAGATCATCATCTACTATTTGCATGTTCCCGTTTGTTCTAGATCTGTTATAATCTATATTTACAGTCATAAAAATTAAACTTGATGTTGTTGTATAGGTATGGAGCAATGACAGGTACGAGAGTGTAGAGCATAGAGTGAAGGTGAACTCCACTAGAGAAAGATTTTCGATTCCATTTTTCAGGCTTTTTAATGTGTTGGGAACATGATTTATCTAAATATATTTTCTGTGTATGTCAGTTAATTCGGTTCTTTATGAGCTCAAATTTGGAATTGAGTGGACTACGGATCCAAAATAGTCCAATGTTCCATGTGAAATTTGACGGTTGTGAAGGGGTGCTCATAAACAAAGTGTCCATTTCTTCTCCTAAGCTTAGCCCCAACACAGATGGTATCCATATCGAGAACACAAAGTCTGTGGGCATTTACAATTCGATGATAGGCAATGGTATATGATTAGTTTAATCATAGTTTTTTTTCTAATACTTTTATAGTAAGTATTTAACGTTTATGACTTAAAATAATTGTTGTAGGTGATGATTTCATTTATGGATATGGTGGAACTGGTAAAACCTTTCTTTGGAAGACATTATCTACAGCAATCAGATCTAAAGGTCATATTGTTTTAAATGTTGCTTCAAGTGGGATTGCATCGTTGTTATTGACTGGAGGTAGAACAGCACATTCTAGATTTTCAATTCCTATAAATCTTAATGAGGATTCTCTTTGTCATATAAAGCCAAACAGTGACGTAGCCTGTTTATTAAAGAAGACATCATTGATTATTTGGGACGAAGCACCGATGGCTCATAAACATGCATTTGAAGCATTGGATAGAAGTTTAAAGGATATATTGAGTTCTGATAATTATAATAACTCACAAATCCCATTTGGAGGCAAAGTAATTGTTTTTGGAGGAGATTTTAGACAAATTCTCCCTGTTATTCCAAATGGAAGCAGACAAGACATTGTGAATGCTTCTTTAAGTTCTTCCTATATTTGGGGAAATTGCAAAGTCCTTACATTAACGAAAAACATGAGGTTAAGTGTTGAAAGTCAGTCGTTCGATATGGAACAAACAAAGGTATTTGCAAAATGGCTTTTGGATATAGGAGAAGGAAATGTAGGTTCTTCAAATGATGGTGAGACAATAATCGAGATTCCTCAGGATCTTCTCATTACCAATTCGTTTGATCCTATTGGCAGTTTAATTAATTTTGTATACCCTTCCATTCTTGACAATTTTGATGATCCAACATATTTTAAAGAACGAGCGATTCTTGCACCAAAAAACGAAGTTGTTCAAGAAATAAACGATCGTTTGCTATCACTTTTTCCAGGGGATGAAAAGGAATATTTAAGTGCAGATAGTATCTGTCAATCAGAGTATGTTCACGATAACTTTGATGAAAGTTTATACTCGCCTGATGTGCTAAATGGCCTTAAACTATCAGGTTTGCCAAATCATAGGCTGGTACTGAAAGTCGGTGTTCCAGTTATGTTACTCAGAAATATTGATCAAAAAAATGGTTTATGTAACGGAACCAGACTACAGGTGATATCATTGCGTAATCGTGTTATTGAAGCACAAGTCATATCTGGAACTAATACTGGAAATCGCGTATTTATTCCAAGAATGAGTTTGACGCCTACAGACAAAAAGATTCCTTTCAAGTTTCAAAGAAGACAATTTCCACTTGCTGTATGTTTTGCAATGACCATAAATAAAAGTCAAGGACAATCACTATCCAAGGTTGGTTTATTTTTAAAAGAACCAGTTTTCACACATGGTCAGCTCTATGTTGAATTATCCAGAGTTAAAAGTAGACAAGGACTTAAACTACTGATTTTAGATAAAGACGGTAAAATTTCAAATAGGACATCAAATGTTGTATACAAAGAAGTATTTCGAGCATTTTGAATTATTATTACGTCTTTTATTATTAGCATTATTCTTTTATTATTTTTGGTACTTATTATTCATTCTAATCATATTTTATTTAAACATAGCGTTCGTAAATCCTATCTAAAACCAGCAAAAATTATCATATAATATAAAATATGAAAATAACAAAATTTCACAAATGACAATTTTATCATCTGCAATATTGATATTTTTCATATTATTTTTAATATATTTTTTAATCAACCCGTGTATTACACGGGTTTCTAACCTAGTATATATATATATATATATATATATATATATATATATATATATATATATATATATATATATATATATATATAAACAAGACAATAGCTTGGATTAGTTTACCCTGCGCCGCTGCTATAGTATAGACAAACCCTAAGCCTCTATATGAGAGGATATATATATATATATATATATATATATATATATATATATATATATATATATATATATATATATATATATATATATATATATATATATATATATATATATATATATATATATATATATATATATATATATATATATATATATATATAACGAACTTATACCATATATGTTTCGAACGTCGATGTTTCGTCGACAAAATAATCACGCTTGGTTGAAAAGCCAGTGGCACGAATATGCCGCCTCAACTTTCATAGGAATGATATTTTATAGATTATTTAAAATTTGTGTCAAATAATAACTTTATAAACTAGTAAATAAAATACAAACCAAATATAATATTATAATATTTTATATGACATTTTGTTAAAGTTTTTTTCTATAAAAAGTTAAATTATTTTAAGTGTGTTTGTTAGCGCGTTAAATTTCTTACGGAATACCGACATATTATGCCCTTAAAAACCGAAACCGGTATAAAACCGACGATGCGGTTTTTAGTTTGACAACAATCGACCAAAGTCAGTGCGGTGCGGTTTTACCTTAGAAACTGACCCTTAAAAACCGAACCGCACCACTAACATTATATATATATATATATATATATATATATATATATATATATATATATATATATATATATATATATATATATATATATATATATATATATATATATATATATATATATATATATATATATATATATATATATATATATATATATCGGTGAATGATGTCTATGCTTGTAAAATTCTTCATTAAAAATAGAATTAAATAACATCAAACCAAACATATTATTATAACAAATAGAATTAAAATACAAAACGGTTTGATCAACTCTTGCCGATTAATCATCAGATAAATCAACTCATGGAATATTAATATTATTGCGCGGTGCATTTGGAGGGATGTAGGCATTTAGTCGAGCACTATACTGGGTCTCCCATCCACCAGAACGGTTTGATCTATAGTGACGCCAAAGTGGCAAAATAGTGGGCATTGGATACGATCTTTGTAAATCAACTTTTACATAATGTCCACCGTAAACGTGAGCGATGGTAATAACTGCATGAACTGGGATGTCTTGCGGACCTAGCCATAGTGGAAAACATGTCGATGAACCTTGTTTGCTTAGAAAATGAATGATTGCACGATACTTGTTAGCAATTAGAAAACCAGTGGCCGGCATAATCAGCCAATTTTGAGTTGGTGCAAATCCTGATCCATAGAAATTCAACGAGTCGTTTATGATGTTTAAATCATAATCGTAAATCAATGCATACTCTTGGGGGTGATCCAATAACTCTTGGCGTAGTTCTGCCCGAATTTGAGGCCACTTTTCTTGACTATAGCCGAGAGAGACAGCTATTGCCCGGAATCCACAATTTCCATCTCCTACCACATCTTCTATGTGTGTGACATATGGATGAAATTCATTTGGAATTTCATTCATAAGTGGATGTAAATTATATACTGGTTGTTCTTGGTTGAAGTATGAGCTATTTGCCGATTGTTCCTCGTTAAAAATTGAGTTGTGCATTGGAGGTTCTCTAAACGAGTACGTGCTGTGTCTCTCTGGTTCTTTGTTTAGATCAAACAAATTAGACCCCATATAATCTGGTGTATACGTAGAAGTACTACGTCTACGATGATCTTTGAAAGAGAGACACCTCTCTGGTTCTTGGTTTAGATCAAACAAATTGAACCTCATATAATCTTGAGTTGGTGGATATTGAGTCGGTGGATCTTGGTTTAAATCAACATGTGTTTTTCTAAAAAGCTTTTTCTTTAAGGAAGGACGCCCACGAGTACTTTTGTGAGTAGCAGGTTCACGGAATGACGTCGTTAATGGCGCAATTATGTTCTTTAACTTCGTTACCAAACTCAACTTAACAGCTCTTGATTGTGTTTTGAATTGTGCGGTAAACATATTTAGCTCGACTTCACAACTAACATCATCATCCTGTAACGATTTGCATTCTAATAAATCAAGTTTTTTCCAAAACTTATCTATTGAATGCAGTTGTATATGACAAGATTTTTTAACAAGTATAAATTGTTCATGCGCACATGGTAGCCCATAACTTGTACGAACTTGGCATCCGCAATTTTCAAAAATAAATCTGACATCCATGGACCGCTGATATTCTTTGAGAATTATATCAAGTGCGTAACTTGAAACAAAACCACACAATTCTTTGAAGTGTGGTATGTTGAACCGATGAGGAGTCATAATTTTATTATGCTCGAGACTTGCTTTTATACCAATGTATTGTGACTGAACAACATCATCAATACGTTGTAATGATTTTGCGATATCTGATTGTGATGTGGCAAAGTATCTTTTTAACTTGGCATGTTGACTTTCAACTCTATTAGTTGTGTGATTGCCAAAGTTAAGAAACTTATCGGTCCATGCAGATACAAACTTTTCCTTGTACGGGGTCAACCATACTTTCTTTAAATAAGCAAGTGCATCTGATATATATATATATATGGACAAAAGTTAATTTTATATAACTGCTTTATAAAACATTATAAAGCAGTTATATAAAACATTATAGTTACGTTTAGAATTTTTTATAACGATAACGTAACCAAGAGTACGACCCACATTTTGCACCCAATCTATCAATTCTTGACGAGATTTAAACACCTGAAAATTATATGATTATTAAAAACAAACGAGTTTTGTCGATAATAACGATACTAAAATAGTATAATAACGAACTTATACCATATCTGTTTCGAACATCGATGTGTCGTCGACAAAATAATCACTTTCCTTCAAACATGTATCTTCATCTAATTCAGCTGTGTTCGTTGTATGTATGTCCGCCTAAACAAAACATATACAAAAATTAACATTTAATAAAAATAAAATCAAAAAATAAATAATAAATAAAAATACCTCATAATATGTTTCATCCATCCATTCTTTCCAATACCAATTTGCCATTCGGTTAAAGTCTCTATTTAAAACAAATATCTTACGCTTTCTTTAAACTAGTGGTTTTCTCAATTTTGATGAAAAATGCATTCAATATGAAAATATGAAACTTTGATCGTCTATATATACACAAACATTATAGTTACCAGACGAAAAATATTATTGGCACGCAAACCTAGATTGATAAACGTATATATATTATTGGTACGCCTTTCGAGATATTCTTATGCATTACGAGACGATATATATATTCGTCCAACTGGTTTGAATTGACATAATATTCGTTACGCATTATAATTGAGTTGACGTGATTGATATATATATATATATATATATATATATATATATATATATATATATATATATATATATATATATATATATATATATATATATATATATATATATATATATATATATATATATATATATATATATATATATAAACAAGACAATAGATTGGATTAGTTTACCCTGCACCGCTGTTGTAGTATAGACAAACCCTAACCCTCTATATGAGAGGATATATATATATATATATATATATATATATATATATATATATATATATATATATATATATATATATATATATATATATATATATATATATATATATATATATATATATATATATATATATATATATATATAAAATAAATGGTCACATCAATCAATCAATTCACACACAAACACAAATGCACGAAAATTTTTCGTGCGGATAGGAGCTCCCAAAAAAAAATCCTACCAATTAAAGAACCAATAATGGCACGAAAGTATTTTTGTTTACACATAGGATGCGATAGAAGTAATGTCATTTCTCTCATTAAAAGTCATTGAAATGATGATAATCCTCTAATTAAAAGTTATTTAATAATCTTGGGTTAGTGTAATAATCTTGGGTTAGTGTGAGTTATTTTACGTTAAAAATGATATACTTTTTCCTTATTTTTCAAATATGATCCATTAACTTTCCTCTAATGATATTTTGGAGATTATATAAGCTGTCATATATTTAGCTTTATAAATTATAAATAAGATGCTAACCAAACATATTATTATAACAACTTATGTGATGTTTTGTTAAAGATTTTTTTATGAAAAATTATTTTTTTTTTTTGAAAATACATTATCTTGCACTTGCAAATAAGTCTTTTATTAATCAAGAACGATACATAATAAAGTATAATTTTTTTATTAATTATTAGATTATACGCTTCTTGTTAATCAACATTTATATAATTTCCAGCATGAATGTGAGCGAATTATAATACCTGCATATAGTAGAAATAACCTAAAATTACCAAAATATAACGCTTAATATATTAGTTCATTTGTAAAATAAGATGTCATAATAATTACGTCGTCATCAATTTTAGAATAATAAAAAATACAAGAATAGAAAACATGCAATATCAAAATAGAATTAAAATACCAAGAAATTAAAATTGATGTATTCTACAATAAGAAAAATAATACATGCAAAAAAGTCTTCTACTAATGGGCCAATGGCCTCTTAGTCAAGTGGTAAAGGCGTCGTCCCCCCTCTTTGATGTTAAGAGTTCAAGTCTCGCAAGAGACATAGGTGGATCCAAAAGTAGTTTAAGAGTAGGGGTATAATATATTTGTCGTTCTAAAAAATATCATATAAATCAACTATTGGAATAAATATTATTGTGCGGTGCATTTGGAGGGATGTAGGATTTTAGTCGAGCATTATATTGGGTCTTCCATCCACCAATGATATCGTCTGTGGTGATGCCAAAGTGGCAAAATAATATGCATTGGATACGATCTTTGTAAATCAACTTGTAAAATCAACTTTTAGTCTTTTCTCTCCTCTATGGTGGTTCAACTTATCAAGGATCTTTAGGGGAGTGGGTTAAGGTAAATAAGAACAAATGGTCAAAGGCATCGAACCAATGTATTTGAGAGGCTAGGATTAAGAAATGAGAATGATCTTCAGGGTTCCAATGCAACAAGCAAAAGGAGAATATTGTTGGATTAGGTGTCTAAGCCATGACTTGTAATTGTAATTATCTTATGAATAAAAGCAAAGTCTATTTGGGTTGCCCTCATAGCTGGGGAATTGATGTACAGTTCAGTAGAGAGAAAGATTGATTTATTAAGGGTTTAATGAATCAATATAATATTTATAGATGGTTTATTAATATATTTAAGTGTTAATATATTAATTGGAAACTATATTAATTAATTGATATTTAATCTAGAATTAATTAGATTTAATTTAGTGATTAAATTAATTAATAAAAGGTGCAGGGACTGGTTGACATTTATTCAATAGTTGAATAACTGGCCAGGTAAAAACCAGGGACCAAAATGGCGCCACCCTGGAGGCTCCTCCAGGGTTTGGCGAAACCCTAATTAGGGTTTTGGTAAGCCTGGTCCAAGTGTCAAAAGCCTTGTTCAGTTGGAGGCTCCTTAGGGTTTCAGGTGTAGCCTGTGGAGGCTATATAAGGAACCCCCTGGGCACGTCTTTCTCACGCCATCTCTCTCTCTCTCTCCCTTACTCTGCTGGATTGTCTTCTCCTTGCTTGGGTGTGACTTGCATTTGAGGCAGGATCTCTTTGCTGCTTGCTTGAAGGATCATAAGATCAAAGGTTGGTTTTTCTTAATTCATCCTTAGAACTGAATTGTATCCTTTAGGGTTTTAGTTCTAATCCTCATAGAAGAAAACATAGATCATATTAGGGTTGCATGTGAAGCATAGGAATTTTTGTGTTCATTGTTTGCATAGAAACACTTCAGTGGTATCAGAGCTAGCTTGTTTTCTTGTGAATTGATTTGAACTGTTTTGTGCCTTGGGTGTTTTGCGAAAATCATCCCTTGGAGATGACCTAAAATCGATTCCAAGGCTAGGGTTTCCTAACCCTAGCCGCCATCCCTAATGGTCCCCTCATTGATTGCTTGATTTGCTTGCCTTAATTGTATGTTGTTATTTTTAGTAATAAGATTAATTAAATAACTTGAACCTACTTGTTTTCGCTTGTAATTTTCAAGAATCACAAGGACCATTATAGAAAAATTAATTTGATTAATTTGGCAATATGTAACCTAGATTTAATTAGTTTAATTAATTGATTAATTAAAAAGACCAATTAAATCAGTTTAAAGAATTAATTAAAATTTTCAAAAAATTAGTAAAAATTTGCGAAAATTAAGATAAAATTAATTCTAAAATACATTAATAAGATTAAAATATATCTTATATGTATTTATGATTAAAAGTTAATTTAATATATATATAAGAAAAATTGGTTAGTCTACCGTTAGTAGGCCTCATTCACAAAACTGTCCTCTAAAGAGGGTATAAGGCGACTGACTATAAAATGTTAGTCTAATGGGTATCTACTCTTACCCACCGCTCTCCTGGTCAGTCGAGTGTCGTTAGCCGAACGGGTATGATAGAACCGCTAAAGCCTCTTAAAAGTATAATGCTATAATTGAAAGTACTAGAACCTTAAAACAAACCCCAATCTAGTTACTTTAGGTTAAAAATGTGAATTGGTGCTAATCCATAAAATTGCACATTGCACTTTGTGGAACGTTGGTGGAGCGTGTGTGGTTTACCGGCACGCCAACTGGGGTCCGCAAAGAGTCGCAATGGGTTTCTTGATTTTTTCATTGTTAACGGAGCGTGTGTGGATAACCGGCACGTTAATTAGAGATGACAATTGACTTCAAGAGTACCGAGCAATTTGCATGGTTATTCACACCCGGTTTGTGATCCTCGGTATCCCAGTCATAAACAGCGGGGCATTCCTGAGATTAAAACATGCTATCGAACAGTTCGGTAAATCTCAATGAAACTAGGAATTCCATTATAATATGATTATGTTTCCGCGGTTGAATTGGCTGAATCGTCATTCGCACACCTTATAAAATTTACAATATTGATTACAACATCCCTTTTCGGTATTGTAGATTGTTATTGTAGGGTCCTAGCCTTATATTTATTCTTAGGTGAATATAAGGATTATTATTATTATTATATCTAATTAAAACTACCTTCTTCTTGTTCAGATGTCTTCTGACCAATCCGTTCCCCACTCGAATCCCGGTAATGTCACCTCGATTCTGTCATTATGCTCAAAGGTGACGTTGGACGGCACTAACTATAATGACTGGATCCGCAACATCAAAATGGCTCTAAGGTTTGAACACAAAGAGTATGTTCTGGAAACCGAGCTTGTTGATGTGGACACTGAAACCGCTACTCCCGAGGAAATCGCTGCGTACACTAAACACTCTAATGATGCAACCAAAGTGGCTTGCATCATGATCGCTACTATGAACCCTGAACTGCAGCGTATATATGAGGACTATTGGCCTTATGAGATGCACAAAGAGCTCACGGAAAAGTTCCGCAAGCAGGAGCGCATCGAAAGGCGTGAGGTTGTAAAAGCCTTCACTAACGGCAAGCCCAAAGATGGCGAGTCCATCAGTGCACATGTGCAGAGGATGCATGGTTATGTGGAGAGGCTTAGGAAGCTGGAAATTCCTGTCCATGAGGATTTAGCAGTTGACATAGTGCTAAACTCCTTGCCCAGTTCTTATGACCAGTTCATACTGGCGTATCATCTGAACAACAACCAGGCAAATCTAGCTGAGTTACATCGCATGCTTCGGACGGCTGAGGACGGGATGAAGGGAAAACGTTTGCTCCCTGTCAACCCGTCTGTCCTGGCTATTGGCTCTGGAAAAGGAAAGAAACGAAAAAGCCCCCCTAAGCAAAACTGGAGGGAAAAGACTCATGTCGGGTCATCTAGCAATGCCCCGAAAGGCAAGTCTTCCAGTATTGCACATGTTCAGAACCTCAAAGAGGCCGACTGCTTTTACTGCAAGCAGAAGGGTCATTGGAAGAGGAGCTGCCGAACGTATCTGCAGGATATCAAGGACGGTAAAGTGAAACCGTCACAAGCAGGTACATATTCTATATCTAATAACTCATCTTTTTCCCGTTCTTGGGTCCTTGATACAGGATGTGGTTTTCATATATGTTCTGATTTGCAGGGCCTAGAGGAAAGTAGGGAGCTGGAGCATGGCAGACTGAACCTGGTCATGGGCAATAGGCGAACGCCACCTGTTACCAAGATCGGTGTTTATGAACTGATGCTTAGTAGTGGAGTTAGATTAGATTTACATAATTGTTGCTATGCGCCTGATATGGCAAAGAACATAATTTCGTTTCATGCATTGTTTAAACAAGGTTTTTATTATGAGTTTGATAAATTGAAGGGTTCAATTTCTGTTTTCAAAAATAATGTTTTTATATTTAATGCTATGCCTTGTGATGGAGTGTATGAATCTATTATGTGTGTTGATAATTATGGTAAAAATGTTTTAGCAATTGATGCTTCAAGCGGTGTAGAAAAGGCATGTCTGTGGCATTGTCGCCTTGGCCATATAAACAAGAAACGCATCACCCAAATCCAAAAGGATGGAGTGTTGGAATCATTCGACCTCGGGTCGGATGATGTATGCGAATCTTGCTTACTTGGCAAGATGACAAAATCACCATTCAAAGGTTCGTTTGAAAGAGGTGAAGGTCTGTTGGATATCATAGACACAGATGTGTGTGGTCCCTTCAGAACAACCACTAAAGATGGCACGCGGTTCTATGTGACCTTTATCGAAGATTTTAGTAGATATGGGTATGTCTACTTGATCAAGAATAAGTCGGACACCTTTGAAAAGTTCAAAGAGTTTAAAAATGAAGCGGAAAATCAATTGGGCAGAAAGATAAAGATGCTTAGATCCGACAGAGGCGGTGAGTATCTTAGTATCGAGTTTCTTGATTACCTTAAGGAATGTGGAATTGTTTCACAGTTGTCGCCTCCAAGAACACCTCAGCTGAATGGTGTTGCTGAGAGGCGAAACCGAACCTTGTTGGACATGGTTCGTTCCATGATGAGTCGAGCCTCAATTCCAATCCATTTCTGGGGGTATGCCTTAGAGACTGCCGCCCATATCCTAAATATTGTCCCAACCAAGAAGGTTGCAAAAACACCGCACGAGATGTGGACGGGGAAAGTTCCCTCGTTGGCACACATCAAAGTCTGGGGCTGTGAAGCTTTCGTGAGACGAGATACTTCAGATAAGCTCGCAGAAAGAAGTGAGAGGTGTTTCTTCATCGGATACCCGAAACAGTCTTTTGGATACTTATTCTACAGACCGAGCTAGGACGTGGTCTTTGTAGCAAGACGGGGGTTCTTTCGAGAGAGAGAACTCATATCCAAAGAGGACAGTGGGAGTACGATCGATCTCGAAGAAATTCAGGAGACATCCGATGAAACGACCTTAGAAGAAACTAGCCACCAACATGAGGAAGAAGTTCCTGTTGGACCGACCGACATATCATTGCCCCTTAGGCGTTCAGGTAGAGTTAGCATGCCGCCCGAGTTCTATGGTTTCCATATTACTTCGGACGGTGACACGTTAGTCAGTGATCGTACATTGACTAATTTGGATGAGCCAGCTAACTACCGTGAAGCAGTGGCAGGCCCCGAGTCTGCAAAATGGAAAGAGGCAATGGACAGCGAGATAAAGTCCATGTATGACAATCAAGTTTGGAACTTGGTTTACAATGTACCAGGTCGAAAGATAGTCGGATGCAAGTGGATCTTCAAAAAGAAGACCGACATGGATGGAAAAGTGCATACTTATAAAGCTCGGCTGGTTGCGAAGGGATTCACTCAAACCCCGGGGGTTGACTATGATGAAACCTTCTCACCAGTAGCCAAGATTAAGTCAATCAGGATAATGCTTGCCATAGCTGCGTTTCATGATTATGAAATCTGGCAGATGGATGTTAAAACCGCTTTCCTTAACGGGAAACTGACTGAGGATGTTTACATGAGTCACCCAGAAGGTTTTATAGACACAAAGCATCGTGATAAAGTATGTAAGCTTAAAAGATCAATCTACGGGTTGAAGCAAGCATCTCGCAGCTGGAACCTTTGCTTCCATGAGAAAGTCAAAGAGTTTGGCTTCTCTAGGACTGAGGATGAGTCCTGTGTATATGTCAAGGCTAGTGGGAGTATAGTCACTTTCCTGGTACTGTATGTTGATGACATACTACTCATGGGAAACGACATTCCGACCTTGCAAAATATTAAGGCTTGGCTCGAGAAGTGTTTCGCCATGAAAGACCTAGGGGAAGCTGCTTATATTCTCGGGATAAGAATACTTAGAGATAGAAAAAGAAAATTGATAGGTCTAAGCCAGTGTACATATTTGGAAAAGGTGTTAAAGAGATTTAACATGGAAAATTCCAAAAAGGGAGAGTTACCAATCCAAAGTAATACTAAATTGAGTAAGACTCAAAGTCCGAGTACCGATGAGGAAATAGCTGAAATGAGTCTGGTGCCTTATGCTTCGGCAGTAGGGTCAATCATGTACGCTATGACATGTACTCGTCCCGACGTATCCTATGCACTGAGCATGGTTAGTCGGTTCCAGGGTAATCCTGGAATAGCACATTGGATTGCAGTCAAGAACATACTCAAGTATCTGCGAAGGACAAAGAATATGGTATTGGTCCTTAGTGGAAGTGATGAGTTAAAAGTGAGTGGATATACTGATGCCAGCTTCCAGACAGATAGGGACAGTGGACGGTCCCAGTCGGGTTGGGTATTCCTTTTGAACGGTGGAGCGGTCACTTGGAAAAGTTCCAAGCAGGAAACGGTGGCTGATTCAACATGCGAATCAGAGTACATTACAGCAAGTGAAGCGTCTAAGGAAGCGGCATGGCTGAAGAATTTCATCGGGGACCTTGGAGTTGTCCCGAGCATTCAGGAGCCGGTGGAACTTTTCTGCGATAATGAAGGAGCGGTCGCCTTGACAAAGGAACCGCGAGACCATGGAAAGTCCAGGCATATCGAAAGAAAGTACCACTACATTCGACATCAAGTAGAAGAAGGGCACTTATTGGTTAAGCGGGTATCATCCGAAGACAATCCTGCAGATCCTTTGACTAAGGCTATGAATAGGATCAAGCACAATCAGCATGCCAGGAGCATTGGACTGAAGGATGATATTAGTTTTAGTAATTAGATAGGTTAGAAACTTGTAACAGTATAAATGTAATTGACTCGGTGATTTTATAATTGAGATTTATAAATGAGTATTGTTACTGCCTTTGTCAATCGTTTATTTCTGTGTTTCTATATTTGCATGTTTAACTTCCTTAATAATTAGATTATTTAAAACTCCACAGTCGATCATACTGTTAGGAAGTAAGTATGAACAAAGACTGTCATGAATCGGTTGCAGACTGTCTAATGAGTTAGACATTGCAGTAAGACTGCTGCAACGTTCATGAGTACTTAGAAAATAGAGATTTGAGTATTGGATAAACCCGCGCTTAACAGATTGTTTCATGGATTATATCACGAGCAATGTTAAGACGATAATATCCGGTGATCTTTAAGTGGAGAGATATGATCTGTTACTTGCGATACAAGTACTTATTAACAACGCGAAAACGCGCCAGTAACTCGGTGTTATAAAACGCGTTGTTGTATGTATTTGGACCCGCAAAAGATATGGACATATAAGTCGAAACTTATCCGTCCCCTGACCCGATGGGAAACAGATATCTGTAGGCCTCTCGATGATTTTGAAGTTGACTGAAAGTGTTGGCCAACCGGGACTAATTGATGTGTTCAATTAGTAGTCTCTAAAGTCATATGCAAATCAGAAATCGAGGAACAGAGTATCAAACCAAGATTGATGTTAATCCATGTCTTGAGTCTGAAAATATCTTGTTGGACGGAGGATCATCAGATCACTTATCTTTGGACAGAACTGACTGGGTCAGAGTTCAGACAATTAAAGTCATAGACTTATCCAAGTGGGAGACTGTTGGATTAGGTGTCTAAGCCATGACATGTAATTGTAATTATCTTATGAATAAAAGCAAAGTCCATTTGGGTTACCCTCATAGCTGGGGAATTGATGTACAGTTCAGTAGAGAGAAAGATTGATTTATTAAGGGTTTAATAAATCAATAGAATATTTATAGATGGTTTATTAATATATTTAAGTGTTAATATATTAATTGGAAACTATATTAATTAATTGAGATTAAATCTAGAATTAATTAGATTTAATTTAGTGATTAAATTAATTAATAAAAGGTGCAGGGACTGGTTGGCATTTATTCAATAGTTGAATAACTGGCCAGGTAAAAACCAGGGACCAAAATGGCGCCACCCTGGAGGCTCCTCCAGGGTTTGGCGAAACCCTAATTAGGGTTTTGGTAAGCCTGGTCCAAGTGTCAAAAGCCTTGTTCAGTTGGAGGCTCCTTAGGGTTTCAGGTGTAGCCTGTGGAGGCTATATAAGGAACCCCCTGGGCACCTCTTTCTCAAGCCATCTCTCTCTCTCCCTTACTCTGCTGGATTGTCTTCTCCTTGCTTGGGTGTGACTTGTATTTGAGGCAGGATCTCTTTGCTGCTTGCTTGAAGGATCATAAGATCAAAGGTTGGTTTTTCTTAATTCATCCATAGAATTGAATTGTATCCTTTAGGGTTTTAGTTCTAATCTTCATAGAAGAAAACATAGATCATATTAGGGTTGCATGTGAACCATATGAATTTTTGTGTTCATTGTTTGCATAGAAACGCTTCAAATACGTCACTAACTTTCCTCATGAACTTGGGAAAAAAAGCTATGGGATGTTTTCTCTAAGCATGGGCTTGTTGTGGATTTGTTTATTACACAAAGACTCTCCAAGATGGGGAAAATATTTGGTTCATGATGTTCATAAGTGTCAAAGATTTTGGAGAAGTTGCTAGCGTTGCTTTGTGATATGTTGATTGGTTTCTTTAGGCTCTTTGCTACTAAGCCTATGTTTATCAAGAGTAAAATTATCTATTGTAAACTAGACAAGCATGAGAGAATAGGTAGCCATCCAGCTGGTCAATAGACCATGAAGATTGTATGCTAATGTTGTATTAGGGAGTAAATTGGATCAAAGGACTAGGAGAAAACTAGAGGTACATGTGAATAAACTTTAGCACTATTATCTTCCTTTGCACCTCCGGTACTTTTTTACGTTTTGATTTCGTTCCATCCTTCCATCTTCTATCCTTTTTGTTTGAAAAGTCACAAATTCTGTAAAACCACAACTTCCAAGTATATTGAGTATTTTATATTCATTTTTATATCAATTACTACTCAAAAGTACTTTCATATCGCCCAAATAATTTGCAACGATAATGCGATATCAGTAGTAGTGGGTGGTAGTGGTGGGTAACAGTATAGATGGTGGTGGTAACGGTGAGTGGTGGTGGCGCTTGAGATGGTGGTGGGGGTGATGGTGGCGGGTGTTGGCGGCAACGGTGGTGGTCTTCGTGGGTGACTGTGGTAGAATATATATTTTTTCTATTGTCAATTCTCACAATTTCTCTACTAAAATAGTGAATTAAAAACAGGGAATGAAAAATAGATATTTTTTCTCAAATGAAGATCATATGCTAATGTTGTATTGGGGAATAAATTGGATCAAAGGACTAGGACAAAACAAGAGGTACATGTGAATAAACCTTAGTGCAATTATCTTCCTTTGATAGCGTCTCATATACTTCTTTTAAGTTCTGATTTCTTTCCATCCTTCCATCTTCTATCATTTTTGTTCGAAAACCCGCAAATTCTGTAAAACAACAACTTCCAAGTATAGTGAGTATTTTATATTCATTTTTATATCAATTACTACTCAAAAGTACTTTCATATCTCCCAAAAAATTTGCAATGATAATTATGAATAGTAATAGGTGGTAGTGGTGGGTAACAGTATAGGTGATGGTGGTGACGGTGAGTGGTGGTGATGGGTGATGGTGGTGGTGGCGATGGGAGGTGTTGGCGGTGGAGGTGGTGGTGGGCGTGACGATGGTGGGTGTTTGCGACGACGGTGGTTGTGGGTGACTATGGTAGAATAGATATCTTTTCTATTGTCAATTCTCACAATTTCTCTACTAAAATAGTGAATTAAAAAAGGGAATGAAAATTAGATATTTTTTCGCAATGATTAAAAAGAAATGGATTTACCAAACATGTCCTTATATCTTAATATATTACCAAAATGTATTTACTGTTTTTTTTTCTTCAAATTCGGCTAAGTGAAGAATAACCTCGAACACAAATACACTCACACTTTGAAGCAGAACTTGATAGGGGTAAACCGTCGTCAATCTGAGAGTATGGCCTATGAAATTAAATGTTTACAAGTCCGGTTTCTAAAGGGGAAAGTTTAGAAATTTGGAGGTTTTTCTAGTAATTTTTAGTGTGATTTTTAAGATCCAAAAATGACGCTTCTATGTTGCTATTTAAATTCCCGTTTTTGTTTTTTAGTGTGGAGTTAAAGAGTCTTTACAGGTCGAAAAGAGTGTATCGGTAGAATTGCTTGGTGTTGAGCATAAATACTCTAATTTTTCTATTCGTTGGAAAACACTCTGTTCCGCTAAAAGTTTTCGACGTGCATATTTAGAAAAATTTATCAAATATCTACCACCTTTATCCAAGTCTCCCACCCACCACTTTTAAGAATAGAACAATGGTTGTTTATCACATCGTTCTGTTGCTCTCTTGTACTGCATTCCTTTTCTCATCATGTTCTGATGCAGTAGATAGAATATCTGCAAGTCAACAAATCAAAGATGGCAACACCATTATTTCAGATGGTGAGACGTATGAACTAGGGTTTTTCAGCCTTGGAAAGTCTAAGAATCGATATCTCGGGATATGGTACAAGAAGATATCACCTTGTACGGTTGTTTGGGTTGCTAATAGGGAGACACCAATCAGCGATGCATCTGGTGTGTTCGAAGTCGATCGAAACGGAACTCTGCTGATTCTCAGTAGTGGTAACACTGTCATATGGTCATCCAATTTGACGGTATTGGCAACGAATGTTAATCCAGTGGCACAGCTTCTGGACACCGGAAATCTTGTTGTGTGGGATAGTAGCACCAAAGAAAATCTGATCTGGCAAAGTTTTGACTATCCTGGTAACACATTCCTACCAGGAATGAAGTTTGGGACGGATTTAATAACAGGAAAAGAGAGGTTCTTAACATCTTGGAAGAGCCCTGATGATCCTTCTGTAGGACAGTATAAACTCTGGTTAGACACAAATGGATACCCACAGATATTTGTGGGAAAAGGTCTAGTTAGACACGCCAGGCTTGGATCATGGAATGGTCTTGGGTTTCGCGGTCTTGCTTTGGAAAATACGAATCCAATTTTATATGCAGAGTTTGTTGTTAACCAGAAGGAAATATATTATGGAATTAAACTTAAGAGTTCAGTTATTCTGAGGAGGGTTCTAATGTCTGAAGGCAATATGCGACAATTGAATTGGATCGAGCGAACCAAAGAATGGGTCGTGTATGGAAGTGTACTAGTTGATAGCTGTAGTCTTTATGGAGGCTGTGGTCCTTATGGAATCTGTAGCATCGAACTTCCCCCTTGTAGTTGTTTGGAAGGTTTTGAACCAAGAGAGCCAAGAGAATTAAATGGAGGAGATTGGTCGATTGGGTGTCAACGAAAAAACCCTTTGAATTGTGGGACTCGGGATGTCTTCCATAAAATATCAGGAGTGAAATTTCCAGACACACGGCGTTCATGGTACAATGTGAGCATGTCACTTGGAGAATGTGAGATGGCCTGCAGAAGGAATTGTTCTTGTACAACTTATGCAAATTTAGATATCAGAAATGCGGGAAGTGGATGTTTGCTATGGTTTGATGAACTGATGGACATTAGAGAATATGATGATCGTCAGGAACTGTACATAAGAATGGCAACCTCTGAGATAGCAGGTACACATATTTTTTATTCTACATCTAACAGTGCAAAAGTATTTAGCCTGTGTTAGACAGGCTAGGCTAACACGGAGTGGTGGGGTGGGAGGAGGGAGGGGATGGGAGTTTGCCGCTGGGGAACACCGCTCACTAATAGCGGCAAAGGTTGGCGCGTAATGAGAGGCAAAAACTCGCCTCTCTCTCTCCCTCCCTCCCTCCTCCCTCCTTCTCTCTCTCTCAAGATCATTAAATTTGTCCAAATGATTTTTTTTTTGGGAAAATGACATTGTAGCACAACAATGTTACAGGAATTTTTCGATTTGGTCCCTAATGTTTTTTTTGCCACTAAAGGGATTCAAAAGTATAAAACCAGTTATAATTGTCCCTTAGCCTTTGAAGCCGGTTGCAAATCCACCGTGGACCTTACGTGGAGGCCATGTGGACCAGACTTGGGGACCAAGGTTGCCCATTTATGAGGTGGTCCCCTTCTTTTAAAACCCGGGGTTTTATGCATCAATTCTGGAAAATTTGTTACCCGAAAAGAAACAGTAATTTCTCCGATGTCTTCATCATCCTCATCCGGAAACCTTGGTATAAATCTTTCGGATCTTAACACCCCATTACAAAGCTCTAGCAACAGAGGTTGGAGTCTTAGGAGAAGCGAATCGAGTTCGATGGCGCCGGTAACTCAGGTCACTAAATCAACCGGAGCATCGGGTGGTGGTGTACCGCCCTTTGGCGGACCACCGTCGGGTGGTTCATATGTCAAAACAGAAGATTTCGAAGATTTGAAGAAACATTTCATGGATTTCCAAGGAAATGTATACACCGGCATCGGGTGTTTGTGTAACACCCGACTTTTAATACAAAAACACCCCTGAAAATTTTTCATTTTTAACACAGGTTTCAGTACATAAAACCATAAGAACAGGGGTACATTTGATTAAAAACGAGTACAAGTGTATCAAGGAGAGTATATAATACCGTAATCTCCTTTGAAGCCGGGCTGCTACTGACAGCATCTACAAGTCCCACTTCTTTAGTCACGGACTCTATCTTGTCCCTTATCAAGATCATGCTAACCTGCAGGGACATTTGACAAATAACGTGAGCTATAAAGCTCAGTGAGTAATCGTATCTGCAAATAACAAGTATAAAAATACAATCATATATTTGTCTAGATATCGAATCCAAACTCTTAGCCTTACTGGCTGACCACATATCTCCTAGGATTTCACATCCTAATCAGTAGCCTTACAGGCTGAATCATGATAACCTGCAATTATCAAGCCACGTTAGTTATTTGCACATATAATCATGTCTAACCATTTCTGTCCCATATTTCTTAGTCACAATGGACTGCACTGTATATCATGGCTATTTAAGCCGCATCCTGTGTCATAGCTATATAAGCTACACCAAAACATTTTCAATATATAAATCATAGCCCTCAGGCCGCACCATGTACCTGTAACAATATCATAGCCGTATAGGCCGCACCAGTTGGATATAGCATCCAATATCATAGCCATATAGGCCGCACCAGATATCATAGCCATATAGGCCGCACCAAATATCATAGCCATATAGGCCGCACCAATTAATTTCAATTCATTTTATAATCATTTATGGCTCACGGCTCCGTTCTTGTCATTTCATTGACTCACGGCTTATCCGGTATTGCCTTTTCAAGATTTGACTCACAGCTCCGTTCTTGCCTATCGTAGACTCACGGCTTATCTAGTATTGTCATTTTATTTTTGTTATTGACTCACAGCTCCGTTCTTGTCTATCGTAGACTCACGGCTTATCTGGTATTGTCTTTTTATTTCTGTTATTGACTCACAGCTCCGTTCTTGTCTATCGTAGACTCACGACTTATCTGGTATTGTCTTTTCAATGCATCTGTAAACTGTCAAGTTTCATCCCCTGAATCTGTTTCAATCTGCAACAGTTCAATCAACACATATCATATGTGATATCAGTGAGATTACTCACCTGGATGCTAGCTACATTTGATTCCGGTTGTTTCTTGCTTTTGCGTGCACCACAACCATTTATCCCGTACCTATATATTCATTTATATACCAAATGATAATAGGTTAATAACCATTTCAGTTGGCTCTACTACACAAGAGTCTAATATAACATAATTGGGGACCATTTCTAGGTGATAACTTTCAATTACCATCTTTCTATAAATTATACATTTTCCCAAAATACACGTATTTTGCTACAGTACTTTCGGGAGGTCGTATACGTATTCCGATAATTTTCCATGAAGTCAATCGGACAAGTCTAGAACCAAGTCCCAAAATTAAAATTGTCAAAAATCTTAACAGGGAGTTCATGACAATATGGCTGAATCTGTCGCGACCTCGAGTCGCGACGACCATGCTGGTTAAGTCGCGAAGGTCACACCCTCGAGTCGCGAGGACCATGCTGGTCGAGTCGCAAAGGGCCACACCCTCGAGTCGCGAGGACCATGCTGGTCGAGTCGCAAAGGGCCACACCCTCGAGTCGCGAGGACCCTTATGGTCAAGTCGCGAGAGCTGAACAGCAGGCCAGAAACCCCGATTTTTATGCTACAAAATCCCATTTTCTCATATTAAGCCCTTAATACATGACTTAATCGATAGAGGATTGTTCCAGGTCAAAAACTATTCATTAACATCTAGTTTTAACCCATGGAAATCATATATTTCAAACATTTTCCAACAATTCCCGTTTTTGACATTTTGGTCCAAAAACCGAAATTCTTCAAAATTAATCACTTCTACTGATTATTCTCATCATTAACAACATTTGGAACTCATTAGAACCCATTAGAACTCATTAGAATCCACTGGATCATATAAACATGTATTCTAGGGTTCTTGAGCAAAGTTCCAATTTTTCAATAATAACAACATACTTTCAATTTGATATGAATTCTTACAACATAAACATGTTTGAGGCTTAGAATTCATTTGAACCTCTTGGATCATAACTGAATTTCAGTTTCTAGATTATCCCAAGAAGAACATCCACAAAACTTAGGTTAGAAATTCCAAGAACTAACATTGTTTAACTTAGGAATCACCAATTCCAAGCTATGATTCCAATTTCCTGCTTCAATTCCATGATCTCTGCAGAAATCGCACCTTCAAGACTCCTCCCGATGCTGCTAAATTTTTCAGCCAACATTAATGGAGGTATTTCCCTTTTTATATTTTCCAGATTTTCACTTTTAGTCCCTAAGTTTCATTTCTTGAACTTTTGGCACTATAATCAAGTTTTATTACAATAAAACTTTCATTTCTTATACTTTTGCCACAAGCAACAATAATTTTACATAATTGGTCCTTCACTTGGTCAAATGACCAAATTACCCTTTTATGGTAAATTGACCAATTTACCCTTTTCTAGTATTAACTTTCTAATACTTAGAACACCATATTAAATCATAAATACACTATGATTTACATATTAATACTTGTCAAAAGTATCGTGGTGTTACAGTTTGTTTGTGTGTTTGATTGGAATGGCGTGTGTGGGTTACTCCCATTTCAAGTGACGTCGAAGATCAAGTACCGGCGTTGGAAGATGAAGGGGTAGGTATTTTAGGGTTTATGGGGATCGTTAAAATCGGTATAGTAAATGGTTTTTTTGTTTATGGGTTAAGGATTATCATCCCTGTTTTGTTCGATTTGAGGATCTTAATCCCGCGTTAGTTATGTAGGTGTTGTCTGTTAAATGGTTGTCCCGCGTATTAAGTCGTTTGTAACTATGATGATCTTAATGGAGTATGCACTGGTTTAGTGTTAAATCGTTTTTAACTTTGATGATCTTAACGGAGTATTAAGTTGATTAATTGGATAATAGCATTTACAGAACCTGTTAGTATGTTTAAAATAGGCTTAATGGGGTAAAGCCTGGATGGCTTAACAGATTAAGTTGTGCAGTCATCATATATATTATTTATTTTGTGACTTGTACCATGCAGAAGAAGAAAGGACAAATAATGGGTTTATCGCATGGCTTAACAAATAAGTACAAAAATGTCTTAATGGTTTTATGGCATGGCTTAACATATTAAGTTGTTTAATCATGTATCAATTCCATCAATTTGTCATTGTCGTGTGTAGCATCAAGTCCATGTTCCATGGCTTAATCAAAATGGGTTAATGAAAATAAAATGTTGTGCAATCATGTTCAATCATGTTCAAAATGGCTTAATGGAAATAAAATGAGAACCAAATATGCAAACAGAAGCATAACCAAATATGCAAACTTACACTAAATATGGCAATGGTTAACCAAACATGCAAGATTAACCCATACACAATCAAAGTCATACTCAGAACATAAGTTTTAAAGTTAAGACTCAGACACACCACAAACATTTCTAACACTTTATTGTCACACAAACACCACAAACATTTCTAATCTAAATCCACAGGGAGGTCAGATGTGTTGCCTTTACCATTCTTGCCTTCAATTCTTTTTGCCAAATTTTTCTTGACAATCCTCTCTGACCTTTTTGGCTTACATTTCCCACTGCTTATGCTTTCTTGTGTCATCAAACTAACAACATCCTCCTCATTGACCATGATACTTTCAGTTACTCCAATTCTAGCCTCATTTTCATTTACTCCCTTCCCAGCCTCATTTTCATTTCCTCCAATCCCATCCTTATTTTCATTTTCTCCCTTCCCAGCCTCATTTTCTCCCTTCCCAGCCTCATTATCTGTTGATGGATTGACTCCATTAGCTGCTTCACCTTCATCTTGCAAATTAGACTTTCTAGATGAACCTTTTGGTACTTTAACTTTAGGGGGCCTTTGAACTTGCTTACATGTTTTCTTGTTATGCCCAGGCTGCTTACAGATACCACACAGAAGTCTTTTGCCCACTTTAGACACTGTATGTCTTCCTACTATTTCTGAAGCATCCCTTCTTCTTTTAACAGTTGGTCTACCTATCATTCTCCTTTTAATTGGTGGCAAAGGAGGTGTGTAATCAGTAGATGGCCACATGTCACTTCCATTCATAGCTAGCAATGGATACTTGTAAGCATTCTTGTAAAATCTAGCTAGATATAATGGGTCTACATATGCTTCAATTGTTCCATTTATGTATGAAATTGTTGCAATTGAATGAACACAGCCGTATCCATTTAGTTGCCACAGCCTGCAGGTGCAACTTTTCTTTTTCCAAGTCAACTGCATAGGATTCTCCTAAGTTCCCGGTTTCAAATTGGAGAAGGCCACTAGGAAGTACTTGCAAGTATCTGCAAATTAACAAGTATGTTGTATAAGTAGCACAGTTAAGTAGCATGAAAACCCACATATACATACCTTTGCTGGATTTTCAACTCATTAATTTTGTGTCTGATGGCTGGGCAAACTTGGTAGTCAGGCCAATTACATCCTTTCATTTGCATCTTATGCATCCTTTCCATCACATATGTACGTATCTCTTCAAGCATTGTTATAATTGGTTTTTTTCTTGCTTCAACAATAACACTATTGAAGTTTTCAGATACTCCATTCTCTACAGCATCACACATGCTGTCAAATCTAAAAAATGCCCTTGACCAAGTCTTAGGATCCCTTTCCATTAGATGTTCATGAGCTGCAGGGTTTAAAAGCTCAATTTCTTTCATAACTGCTTTGAAATGAGGTTCCGTTGTAGCCTTGCTTGCTTTCCAAAATAAGTTTTCAAAGTGAGCACCAGAAAATCTCTTTTTAAAGTTAGCATAAATATGCCTAGCACATTGCCTATGTTCAGCTTGTGGTAAAACTTCCTTGACAGCCTCTAAAAGACCCTACTTGCCAACATTATGAATTTAAATTAATATCCATCCATAAGTTGAAAAAAAAATGAAATAAATAATGAAATTTTATTGACATCCATACCTTATGTTGATCTGACATTAAAGTAACTCCAAGACCACTTTCAAGATGCAGATCTTCTGTAAGGTTCTCCATGAACCATTTCCAGTTTTCTTTATTTTCCACACAAATAACAGCCCAAGCAATTGGGAAAATTTGATTATTGGCATCCCTTCCAATTGCACTTAACAACTCACCAGAATAATAACCTTTCAAAAAACACCCATCAAGGTTAATCACTCTTCAACAACCAGTTTTTCAACCCTTTCTTAAACCCTCAAAACACACATAAAACCTAGTGAAGTAATTTTCTCCATCTGGCATGCAATTTACCCCCACTTGCACATTAGACCCCGGATTAGATCTTCTTTCCTCTCCATATGACCAAAGTTTGGCATGGTGTTCAACTATGGTTCCCTGGATTAGAGTCAATGCATGCTTCTTTCCTCTCCTACATTGACTCATGCTAACCTCAATCCTAAATTTTTGTTTAACATCTTCCTTTAATTGTCTAACATTTAAGTTTTGGTTATGTAATATCTCATTAGTGTAGTGACTACCAATCCAAGCATAGTTGACAATTGAACCAAACTTGAAATTCCTTGCACAATTATGCTCATGGATTAAAGACTTTATTTGGAATGAGTGCTCATCACTCAACCATGAAGCCCATAGCCTAAAAGAGCAATCTCTATCACAATAATTTGTCAATAACCTCCTACTATCATTCTTTTTATAACACAATTGATATCCATTTGCAACAGCATAGTTACAAAGCATATCTTTCAACTGTTTAGGGCTTTCAAAACGCATACCTAGTACAGGCTTCTGTTTTTTCCACTCAACATCTGGATTAAACCTTGTTTGAGCATCACTTCGCCTATCAATCTCACCAATGTCAACTGGCCCTGGTTCGTGCTCACCCATCTGATTTTCTTCCCCATCTACCATCTCCGGTGGTGCTGTGGTGTTGTTCACAGGAGTGTTTATGTCGAGTCTATCAATGTCCTCTGCTACACCGGAATGGTGATCTTCAGGGCTAATCGCCTCATCGTGGTCTTCAGCTATCCACTCCTGGACATTAACACCGGTATGATCCATGTACATAGGCACAACATTTCCACAATGGTATGCGATTTCGATGAACTCAACGTATTCCATTTCATCTGTAATCATCTTTAGTCCTTCTGCTAGTTCGCTCTCAGATAAGCAGAAATACAAGTTTATGCATTTCTCTCCGGTAAATCTTTCAAGAAACTTCACACATTCCTCTAAATCCATCCCCGCAAAATCAATGTCTTCAAACAGGTGATGCATGCCCTCTGTATAACTCAACGGTTTCCTGGTGAAGACTCTATAGTAGTAAACATCCACTTTGCACTGTGATTCCATTATTGCGAAGAAGAAAGTGCTTGAGAAAAAGGGTTTGGTGGGAAAGAGCTCGATAAGGGTTTTCTAACAGTTTTGAACTGTAATCGTACGATTTACTCTTTAATAAGACCTCACTTCAACACGTAGATTGAACACGATGTCCAATCTTGATGACATGGACAATGACATGGATGATGACTAGGATGCATCGTAACATAATTTAACAACATGACCGGGTGACCCCTTCACTTTGGGGTCAATGGTATTTTAAAACACGTTTTTCACTTTTTGTTCCCTTATATGGCAAAAAAAAACATTAGGGACCAAATAGACTATTCCTTGATACATTGCTGTGCTACAGTGTCATTTTCCCTTTTTTTTTTTGGTAAAAAGTAGATGCAAGATTGTAAAAGGTGACAATAGAAGGGCTATTTTAGAAAATCAAAATAGTGTTTTTCCACTTACACACATACTCGTTAACCAACTCTTAAATCTATGTCGTCACAAACGTGACTGGAACCATGAACCTTTGATTGAGAGGCACGTGTACGTGTAAATATAAGTTAGGAAAAAAAATATACTTGAAATATTTTGATGTAAAATGATGTTAGGGTTAAAGATAAACCATTAGGCTATGGGTGTGGAAGACAGCATGACAAACCCATGACAGTCGCCATATCAGTGACACGTCACCATGACAACCCCAGGCTATGGGGTGTAGAAGACAGCATGATAACCCCATGACAGTCGCCATATTAGTGACACGTCACCAGGACACACCCCAGGAAATGCAAGATAGCATAACATCCATTTTATTTTCCATGTCATCTTTTTATTTTATGTTTTTTATAATTAAAATCAAACATTATAAATTAATTAAAAACCATAATGTTAAAATTAAGATGGTTTTCCAACCTTATAACACCCGTTTGGATCCCGAGCTCGAGCCGGCGGATTCGGGAGTTAGTATCCATTTTGGACCATTTCGCATCATCTCCCAAGCTTTCAAATGCGCAAACGGTTTTCCAACTAGTTGAGTGTAGTGTTCCATCGCCGTGTTAAAATTTTGGAACTCATTTTCGCCGCTTCAGCGAAGGTTGACAAAGTTGTTGAAAACTCCGTTGAACTTGGTAGACTCTTGACGAAGTTTCTGCCATTTCCCGGTAATCTCGTCGTTGTTACGGTACGCTCCACGGCCCATCACTTCGTGATAATGGGCTAAAATACGCTCCCACAACCCTTTGGAACTTTGGCTATTTCCTTTTTCAGAATCGGTGGAAATAGCGAGCCACGATTTCACCAATTGAACTTCTTCATCTTGCGTCCACGAAACCTTTGCATCTTGGGCGTTCTGTGTCTTGTTTCACGAACTATTCTTTTTTTTTATGAAGACGCGGGCGGTGGTTGGGTTTCCATGACGACCTCGTCGGGGGATGCTTGTGGCGGTGGTGATGGAATCGGTGGTGATTGCACAGGCGGTGGTGATGGAAACGGTTGTGACGGTTGTGGAAAAGGTGGGTATTGGTAAGGTGGTGGCAGGTATGGATATTGGTTTGGTGGTGGTGGGTATGGATACGGGTATTGGGGTGGAGACGAACCCGTAAGCAAGCTCGTAAACGTGCAATTCGTCGAATAATTTACGTTATATTCGCCTACCTGAAAGGCATTTGGGTTTGAGGGCGGGTTGTTGGGATCGTTTTCCATTCTTGAATGTAAAACGGATGTAAATTTGTGTGTGTAATTTTGATGTAAAATATGTGATTTGTGTGTGTAAATATGAGACGTATATATAGTTTTTATAGAAAAAAATGTTTTTAAAATTTTTTTTTATAGTCCAACGTTCACTCTTTTAAAATTCAACAGTCATGTGACCGTTTTTGTGTGTTCCGACGAAGGCTTCCTCGAGACGCTGTTTGAGCATAACGAGGGGGGGGGGTTGGTCCCGCCACACCCCTCTGTCTGATTTGCACCTTTTTTACACTCTTTTTGATGCAAATAAATGGTGTTATGATTAATTAGAGATGGAATCTTGAAAAACATAATTGACCCTTAACAAAATTACATACTGCAATTTATGAGGAATCTTGAAAAAAACAAATTACGTCCATATCCTGCAGATTTGAATGTATTTTAGTATTGAATTGTAATCTTACTAATCATTACATTAGCAACAGGTCAATCTAGCGTCAACCAGATGAAGGAAGTACTCACGGTGATGCTATCAGTCTCGTTAGCTACACTAGTTCTGTCTGGTGTAGCATATGCTTGTAGAAAGAAAAGGAAATGGCCTCACAAAAAGGGACGAGGTAATATGGAAAAAGTCATTTTTATGCTTCTAGAAATGATACATTAACAATAACCGTTACCAATTACAATTTTGCAAGAATATGATATCTGGCAGATGGTAATCATGAGAAACTAGAAATGAACTTTTTGTAGGAAGCAGACCACATGCCCTTAATAAGGAACACACCAGTATTCAGATGGAAAAGCTTGATGAGATACCTTTTCTTAGCCTGCATCAAATAGCTAAAGCTACCGATAACTTTAACCTTGATAATAAGATTGGAGAAGGTTGTTTTGGTCCAGTTTACAAGGTACGTTATTTTTTAATAAAATGTGATACTTGTCTGTATCATCAAAGGTATATTATGATAGTAAGTTCCAATATTTATCTTTTATGGTGTGTTGGAAGATGGGCAATTAATCACTGTAAAGCGTCTCTCAGAAACATCCAAACAAGGGCTTGATGAGTTCCAAAATGAAGTCATTTGTATTGCTAATCTTCAGCATCGAAATCTTGTCAAGCTCCTTGGATACTGCATTCATGGAAATGAAAAGATTCTTATTTATGAGTACATGGATAACAAAAGTTTGGACTCATTTCTATTTGGTTTGACTCCCTCTAAATCCCTACTTTCACACTTGTTGTAACAACATGACTAAGTAATTCATATTGGACAGATGAAGCCAAAAGTTCAATGTTGGACTGGCCACAGCGCTTTCGCATTATCCATGGTATAGCTCGAGGTCTTCTTTATCTACATGAAGATTCCCGCCTCCAAATAATCCATAGAGATCTCAAGGCAGGTAATATCTTGTTGGACAGTGAAATGAATCCAAAAATATCAGACTTTGGCCTTGCTCGCAAGTTTGTAGGATAGGATGCGATGGCTAAGACAAAGAAGGTTGTTGGAACACAGTAAGAATCTGTAACACATGCCCCATTAGATTAATATTAACATTTCTTTCTCAAGACGAAGGGGAAATATAAAACAACTGTGAAATCCTACTAATCTATTTTTAGTAATCGAATATGGCTGCAGTGGCTACATTTCTCCTGAGTATGCGGTACACGGGAGTTTCTCTATAAAGTCGGATGTATTTAGCTTTGGTGTGATTGTGCTGGAGATGGTGAGTGGGAAGAAAAACAGAGAGTTCAGGCATGAGGCTCACAGTGACAACCTTCTTGGACATGTAAGTTAAAATCGTAGACAAAAAAGGGACAAAAACTATTGTTTTCTTTAACATCACCCTTTAGCATATTTATATGATGTTCGATTTCATTCAGGCATGGAGACTCTATAAAGAAGACAAATCCATTGAACTCATGGGTGCATCTTTACGCAATTCATGTGTCGTCTCTGAAGTACTGCGATTAATACATGTTGGATTATTGTGTGTGCAACATCATGCAGAAGATAGGCCAACTATGTTGTCAGTGGTTCTGATGCTAATTAGTGAGGGGGCACTACCTCCACCTAAACAACCAGCATTTTTCACCGAAGAAAGTTGTCGTGAAGTTGATTCAGTTTCATCCCTGGAGGAATACATGATAACACTATTGCATGCTAGATAGAAAGCATGGGCTGATGCTGATGTACAAATATTTGATGTGGACAGCTCGATTCATTTCCTCCCTTTGGTGCTTCAATTTCTACATCGTAATCATGGGTTCCACGACTTCAGCATTGTTAATAAGTTCATTTGGGCTTTACATTACCACTTCGATTTATATGTATTATATGCCATAACTAAATATAACTAGGGTGATCTTAAATAAACCCCCTTAATGTGTGTGGGTGTGTGTTGTGTGTTGACCTTCACACATACATGTCACATCATGTCACATCATGGGGTTTTTTTTTACCAATACACATATAACTATTATGCAGTGCAATCAAAGAAAAGCAATAAAAACTACATAAAGATTTTATGTGGTTTGTTCAAAAATGATTTGACCTACGTCCATCATCGTGAGAAGAATCAGATACATATTCTATTATTCATATTTAACAGTTTCAAGTGATACACTACGACCCTAGTTACAAATCCATAGGGTGGGGGGAGTAGATCCCTCCCATCCCACTGAACCCACGCGCCACGTCAGCTTTTCTCTCTCATCTCACTTCCATTTTCCCCATCTTTCACCAATCTTTCACCCATGGAACCAGTATCCACTGAACCCACTGAACACACAATGCCACATCATATATTTGATATTTAAATTCATTTATTAATTTAATAAATGATTTTTAATATTTAATTTAATATTATAAATAATGATAATATGCAATTAATAAAATAAAAATCACAAACAACATAAAATTAAAAAACCACACCATTACATAAATTAAAAAGAAAATTAATACCTAGAAATAAAATCCTAAATACGGAATAATAAAACCTAAATAACGGAAATGAAATACTAAAAACGTTAAAACACCTAGTGATCCAAAGTAGCTATGTATGTATGCTCGATGTGGTCTACAAGATCCGCAAGAAGTTTTTGGTGAATTCCTTGATTGAGTATTTCAAGAATCAAGTCAGGGCTAACTTCTTGTTCGTTTGGGGAATCTGGAACATGTACTGGACATATAGCCCTACCTTCATCCTGGATGATCATGTTGTGTAAAATTAGGCAAGCGTACATGATATCTTTACATCGATCGACCTCGACGGACCGTGCAGGCTGTCTGATAATAGCCCATTTTGCTTTTAGAACGCCAAAGGCTCGTTCAACGTCCTTTCTTTCCGCTTCTTGGGCCGCCTTGAAACGCTTCTTTTTGGGGGTAATAGGGTGTGAAAATGATTTCACAAATGTTGCCCAGTTAGGGTATATCCCATCAGCAAGATAGTACCCATGCTTGTATTCTTCCCCCTCCAAAACAAATGAACATGATGGTGCTGTACCAAGAATGGTATCATTGAATAGCGGTGATTGGTACAACACATTTAGATCGTTGTTGCCCCCGACAACACCAAAATATGAATGCCATATCCACAAATCATTTGATGCTACTGCTTCAAGTATAATTGTAGGATACCTGTGATCACCTCTCATGTACTGGCCTCGTAGATACGTTGGACAACTCCGCCAATCCCAATGTGTACAGTCAATGCTACCCAACATACCAGGAAAGCCATGTTTGGCTTCGTGTGCAGCATACAACAGTTGAATGTCACTGGTTGTTGGTCTACGCATGTATTCTGCACCATATAACTGAACAACACCAGAGCAATAGTTGTAGAGGCTTTCACGGGAAGTTCGTTCTGACATATTCAAGTATTCATCAAGTGAATCGGGGGTGCTACCGCCCCCCAATTGGTGGATCGCTGATGTGCATTTCTGCAATCCAGTGAACCCTTTAACCCCACCGGCATTATAAGTTGTCTGGAAAATTGGATAATTCATTTCCAAGTCTTGAGCAATCCGCACAAACAGTCGTCTACTCATTCGGAACCTATTTCTGAAATTAACATCCCCAAACTTTGAATTGGGGACAAAGTAATCTGTCATAAGCTGCTGCTCAGCAGTTTCTCGATCTCTGTGGAGAAAAGTTCTATGACTAGGAACGCTAGAACTTGCAGTATTTTGGAACATGAAATGTGCAGCTTCAGAAATAACCGCGATCGTATTCACATCGGTATCGTCATCAGACGATGACGATACCAACGGCATAGGTTCATCCAGTAGTTTGCTGTGAACATACGAACCGGAAGAACTGGAAGAATCGGAAGAATCGGAAGAACTCATTTCAATTTAAAATAAATTTGAAATGAGGGTTTTTTTTTTGGAAATGGGAAAATAGTGTTAATGTTGAGAGGAAGATAGAAGGGTAAAGGTGTGAGTTTTGAAGGAGTGAAGATGTGGTATTTATAGAGTTGAGGAAGGATAATATTTGGAAGATTAAATTTTTTTTTTTAAATAAAATGTGGGATCATCGGCTTCACCAACCCAAGCCTCACCCTTCCACACCCGAAACCGCTCAACCCGAAGGGGAGGGGGCAGCGGTACCGGAGGTACCGGCGGTACCGCCCCAACCTTTCACCCATCTATCAAGCCACTCTGTCCACCCTTATAACCAAAAATTCTAGCAACTGTACGGTTGAACCCATATACAAATAAATTTGAAACAAGAAAATAGGTCCATACTGCGGGAGGCTCCGCCCCCACACCTATTTTGCTATTCGGGTTTCATCACTCCAATTCGGGTTACGTTATCAATCCATTCGGACCACCAATTTCCAATTAACACTCTAACAATAACTTTTAGTTTTTTTGGTAGGCACACAAGTGATGTCCTATGGTGGGAAGTTTTTTTTTTGTACTAGTAATGCAATTTAAACCATTAGCAGAAACAGGGTACTTTTTATTAGTTTTGAAAAAATAGGGTGGCAACCCCACTTAATTACCATCATATTTAAGTCATATATTTCAAGCCCTTAAAATTTAGATTTTTATATTTTGATTTAGAGTAAATTAAAGTTTTGGTCCTTGTAGTTGGCATGATATTACAGTTTTAGTCGTAGTTTTCCTAGTTTTCCAATTTTGACACCAGTAATCCGTATTCCAGACTTTTATCATAGATTTGGTCCCCGAGGCAAGTCAGCTTTTTATGTTTAGTTAAATATGAAAAAGACTTTTTTTATCCTTGGATCAAATATGAAAAACCTAGAAACTACACGAACCATTTTTAAAAAATGTTGGTAAAGTGAATAAAACTCTAAACACAAAGGTTTCAAACCTCTCCTAATACTCTCTCCACCACTTTGCCCACCTCTGCCTCTCTTTCCCTCCATCCGACGACCTTCTTTATCTCCAAGCGACCGACGGCAACAACAGCGCCACCACTATTGCACTCATCCACCACTTTCTCTCCATTCACTGTTGTCCTTTCATCCCATCCTCTCTACGCCGCTCCTCCTCCTCCTCCCTACACCAAATTTCCCTCCCATGTGTATCCTCCCGATGCAGTTTCGACACTGTTTCCACCACCTCCCTCAAGCTGTCAGAACCATACTATTGTCGGCTCCACCCCTTACCTCGTCCCGTCCTCCTGCACTGCTTGTAGAAGCTTATTCTTTCTCTCCTCTCTTTTGTTTAGTAGTGCACATATTAGCCACTATGACTAATATTATAAGCGGATCTGGATTAGGTCCACTAAAACCCTAAGCATATCATGGCTAAGATTATAAACATTTGTGAAGTTAAATTGTGATTGATATTTGTACATGCATCAAATCTTGATTTTGATTTTGAAAAAGACTTTCGTTTTAGTTTTGATGTTAAGATCTCAATTTGTTTCCAATTTTAGGTTAGAAATTTGAATGTGATGATCGTAGATGGCAGTTTCATGTGGTGGTTGTAGACGGTTGGTGGTATATGATTATGTTGGTGATGGTGTTATTCATAAGTGGGGAATCATTAATTAGTTTTAAAAATAATATGTTTCTAAAAGGGAAAATCTCAGAAAAACCCAACATATTTTCATCAATTTCTAAAAAAAAGCCACTATATTATTTTGGTACATTATATGGCAGTTTCATATATTTTCTTTTTAAAATTGTCTAATCTAATAAATTGTAACTATCAAATACTTCAGAGTTGGTTACCTAGCATTTGTGGTTGTCTAGGATTTACCGATCTAAAACTTTAAATTAGATGTTTCGAAAAATATAAGGGTTTTAATACACTAAAAAAATTAATATAGTGGTCTTTTAAAAATTGAATGAAATATATGTTGGGTTTTTATGAGCTTTTCCCTTTCTAAAAAGAAGACAAAAAAAGAAAAAAAAAAGCAAAAACAGGGGTATTTTAGTCATTTCATACTTACCCTAACGAAAGCAATATGCATGGCAACTGGACATTAACTAAATCTGAAATCCAAACCTACAATAGGGACCAATGGTGACAGAATTAAAAGAGTAGGACTAAAACTACAATATCTTGTCAACCACATCGACCAAAACTATAATTCACTCTTTGATTTTTGTTATTGATAAGAAATTACAGTTACATCCATTTTATTTTTAGGTTTTAGTTTATACCTCTTTTATATAAGTATAAATCCATTAGATATCAGTGATCTGTATGACTAGACCGTCAAACTCAATCTTGTCATTTATAAAAACTAAAACTGTAAAATTGGTCCTTTTGGTTTGTCAATATTGTGATTTTGGTCCAGAAAATTTTCAACGGGAAGTCTAAAATGAGAAACTTTCCGTGGTTTTGGTCCCTAACAGATTTAAAATGACTAAAATATCATTTTAATTTTTATTTTTTATTTTTTAATACTTCTTTTAATAATTATTTATTAAAAACTAAAAACTAACCCTTCCACCACCCCCTCTCTCTCTCTAACGCTGTGTTCCTGAGTTTTAGCATGGAGAGAAAAAAAAAGAAAAGAAGGAGAGAAAAGAAGGGAAGAGAAAGGAAATGAAAGTTATATTTTCGTGTTCCCGAGTCGAAAGAAAATTAAAGGAAAGAAACGTTTTATGTGTTCCCGAGTGGAAATGAAGAGAAAAGAAAGTTATAATTAAGTGTTATTTTTACCAGTAATTTCATTTCCTTCCAAATCCTTCCAAATTGGAAGGAAAGTTAGGAGAGAATATTAACCCTCAAATTCCTTTCTTTTCTTTCCACTTCTTTCCGTAAAAAAAACTCGGGAATATAAAAACTTTTCTTTTCCTCCCAGTTCCACCCAATTCTCTCACTTTCTCTCGCTAAATGAGACTCGGGAACACAGCGTAAACCAAGCACAAAGAAACATTTATCCCTCTTTCACATCTTGATATTACACATACAAACACGCAGTTATCCTTATTTCTCATCCTCATATTACGCACACGTTCATGAAGATAGAAGGACAAATAGATGGAGAGAAGGATAAAAGAAAAGCAACCACATATTTTTTTCCACTTCTACGATTTTGATTAATTTGTCATAAAAAAAGTGCCACCATCGACGGCCGCTGTTGTCGGCACTATTGGAGCAAAACCCTTGTTTGTTTTCCATTTTGAAGCGGCGGAGAGACAGATTGAGACGGCGGAACAGGAGATTGAGACGGAGGTTATCGAATTTTCCTTAAGAAGCTTGACTAGGTTTCTGATGAGCGATCTGATATTCGAGCAAGGCGATGATTTCCTCCGTTTCTAGCCATTATCCGCATCCAGCATCGTTGTTTGGTCGGCCAACTGCAACAAACCAATCTCAACCAACAGCCTCACAATGGCCTCGAATTAGGTGAGAAACGAGGTAAAACACTCTCCCTCTATTTCTTCTGTGCCTAAGTACAATCGATTTTGGTTTTGGGAAGTCTTAATCTTTAGAAATTGATTTCGCTTTACTATCGATTCAAATCTCAGGATAACAATGGAAGACTTGTTTGGGGTCGAATTGTATGCACTTTTCTACGAATTTGAATTGTCGACAATTCTTGAAGTCCTTTTCATGAATTAAGAACAATATGAAAGTAATTTGGAAAAGATACAAAAGATCCGTTGCCCGAAGAGAAAACAACAACCGATTGAAAACTTAAACAATTTGGAAATCAATCCAAATGGAAACGTTTCGCAAGAGGTTGCTCGAACTAATAAAGAACAAGAAGTAATAAGAACGCGGAGAATCAAGAGACAACAACTACACCCGATTGGAATCCGAAGATGCTAGAATTTGCCATGTCGCATATGACGTATTTTGGGGAAATTTATTTGGGTATTGGCAACGAAGTTGAAGAGTCTACTGCTCTTGAAATTGTTCCTAGATGTCGAACTTTTTACATTTGCCGTTTGGAAGAATTGAGGAAGATGAAAGAAGAAGCCCCTGGTTCTTCTAGTTTTCTAGTCATGGCAGAAATGGAGATCAAGAATCTACTGAAAATGTTGGAAATCGCACAGGAAATCAGAATGAAGATGAAGATTTGACTGATAATGGCAAGAAGAAGAACAGAGGACAACTTAAAATATAGAATATCGTGAAGAAAACCCAGTAAAAAATATTGGGGAAGAGAGAGAGAGAGAGAGAGAGAGACCGGAGGGGAGGGGGGCAGTGGTAAGACTTGAGAGTGGTGAGTTTATTTAATTTTAATCAAAAAAATGAAAGAAGTCATTAAGAAAATAGAAAAAAATTTAAAAATACATTTTAGACTTTTTAAAGCCGATAGGGACTAAAATCACAGAAAGTTTCTTATTTGGATTTTCCATGCAAGTTGGAAACTTTTTGGATCAAAACCATAGTTTTTGACAAACCATATGGACCAATTTTGCAGTTTTGTCTTTATAAAAGTTAGCTAAATTACACGAATGGTCCTTATGGTTTCGGGTAATTTGCATGATTGGTCCCTAATTTCGGTTTTTAACTTGGACCGTACCTAACTCTTGATTTTGTCCCATGCGTGGTCCGTATTAGATATAAAAAGATTGTTCTATCCTTTCTTAATTTCTTTTAACTTTTCTATTTATCATTTTTATTTTTTAAAATAAGATAAATAAAAAGGAGTCCAACCCCTTTTCAAACCAATCAGATAGTCTCTCTCTCTCTCTTCTACCCCACCTCACATTTTCTAAACTTGATCGAAGAAGACACAAACATTATCCACTTACTTAACATCCTCCTCCCACCACCGACACTCATGTTTACCTCCGGTAACAACCACCGACATTTAGTTCACCTCTAGTACAAACCTCAAGATCAAAACCAGTGAAAAACGTTAAACCTCAATGCAAATCAAAATATGAAACCAAAACCAAAATCTAAAATTCAACCTCAAGATCAAGACCAAAATCAATATATGGAATCAGACCTCAGTGGAAACCAAATCTGACAACCAAAAATCAAAAAGAAATCAAACCCCTTCCACATTCCCTTTCAATGAGCTTAGAGACGGAATCAATTTTAGAGTCTGAGCAATGTTTGTGTAATCAAATTGCTAAACCACTCACCATTTTAGACCCGGCTTTTGAAAACAAATACATCCAAAAAATTTCACTTTCAAAACATAGCTTTAACACATAAAACCATATAATTAGGTGTATCGGTTACATACAATAGGGTACATGCGTATCAAGGAGTACAAATTAAACATAAATAAACTCCTTCCAAGTCGGGCTGCTACTGACACCGTCTACAAGTCCTATGTCCTTAGTCGTGAACTTTATCCTTACCCTTACCAGGGTCACGCTCACCTGTAGGGACATCACACACATACACTGTAAGCCATAAAGCAGAATGAGTAATCATACAAACAATTAAACATGTATAAAGAAAGTAAAACAATATATCCTAGTATAATGTAATTCTACATTATAACATGATTTCTGTTATACAACTTGTCTCGTGAACCACAAAGGTTTCAACCAATTATGTCGAGAAACTTAGCCCAACCTCCTAGCCACGAAGGCCGTTATAATTTGGACACTGAGTTCAATCTCCTAGCCATAAGGGTCGTATATTTGGACACTGAGTCCAATCTCCTAGCCACAATGGCCGTATATTTGGAGACTTAGTCCAATCTCCTAGCCACAATCGCTGTATATTTGGACACGGAGTCCAATCTCCTAGTCGCAAACGCCGTTTATAAATCATATATGTTTCTATAATATGGACCAGGTAATCAACTCGAGTCCTTGGTTACTAAGCCAACGGGTGAAATCACTTCAATTTACAAGATTTCAATCAATACATGTCACATTATATATAGTACAGATTACTCACCTGGTTTGAAGTTCCGTACAATCCTGAATAACACAAATGGTAGATACAAAGTTATTCCTCAACAGTTTCCAGCACCTACACCACCACACATATGTCACACCCCGATCCTTGGCGGAATCGATCAAGGCGTGATATATTATTCAAAGTCTCATGACAACTATGTTATAATATGATTAGATTCAATTAAGTACTAAGTATGCAAACAAAATCCACAACATACAAATACAAATCCAAATACAACAACATTTATTACATGAAATTTAAATAGTATTGTGGGTTTCTAAGGTACACCCTACTTTTCATCAACTTCATTATTCAAATCTGCATCATGGGTAAAAACAGGTCAACTACGAGAGTTGGTGAGTAATCTAGTTTTATTAAAGAAAATTGTGAGTTTGAATAATTTGAAATTTGTTTTCTTTTGAAGTTGGCAAACAAGTGTTATAGAGATAACAATTTATAAATCAAAAATTGATTAACAAATGATAACAACAACAATAAATCCTCACCCTATATATACATATAAGTATATATATAGGATGGAGCATCTAATCATCATACACACTCAACCACGTGCAATCAATCACCTTAGCGTCCCAAGGCGGGGTGGTCAACCCAATAGCGCTATTATTGTCCATAACGTACCTCAAGAATATGGGCATAGTCATGGAGATTAGACTAAAAATGGTAATGCACTACAAGTACATGTAGCGTAAACAAACAACAATTATACAAATAATGATTCACATATAAATGTCCCAACAATGTCTCAATGGTGAAAAAATAATAAAATGAAGTTGAAACATATTAAAACCACATGATACACCCCAAAAGTATTTAAAATTATAAAATATGGGGTAGATTACTCACATTAGTCCAATAAGGAATGCGCGTGTTGTACGATAGACGGCTCGGGTCAAAACGACGTGGAACCTATTATAATTAATAGTTTTGGTTTAGGAATCGATAAATGAGAATATAGTATTAATAAAAATAATTTAGACACATATTATTATATTAGATGAATTAACAATTATCCAAATTTTGTTTTGAATATTAATGTATTTATATGTTAAATGAATTTTAAATTGAATTAATTACTTTGCTTAATTAATTTATATTTTCACTTTAGGAAATATTTTAATAATTTCTTATTAAAATAATAACTAGTCAAATTATAATTATTTACAGATTTTATATATTATAAACAATTATTTATATGAAATAATCATTAAAATGCTTTTTTACATGCTTAGATATTTAGGAAAATGGTTTTAAATACTAAACAGTAATGAAACATTCTGAAATTATCAGAAAATAATTATTTCATGAAATATTAATTACTGTAAAATTTTCATATTTTTCTTAACTGCTGTAGTATTTATTTAGTATTTTAATGATTAAACAACAACAAAATTCGGGAAAAATAATAAATGATCCCTAAAAATTCTGAAAAATTAACCATAGTTTTCTAACATTATATTGAGCCTACTATAAATATTTTGGATATTTTGGACTAAGGGAAGTATTTCTTATGTTTTTCATTATTAACTAATCAATAAAATCATAAATATTAGGAAACTATTAAGAGAAATTAATTAGACTTTTTATTTATGATTACCATGTTATATATGATATTCTGATAAGGTGTTATAATTTTTGGACATGTGTAACTATTTATTATCAATTTAAACCATTAAATAAACATTAAATCAGGAAAAATAAGAAAACATTCTTACAAAAATCTGTAAATTTAGTCATGGAGTCTTTAATATGTGAATAAGGTGAGAAAAATATAAAATCTAGTTTTTAACATACATAACTATATTTTGCAATTTATTTATCTACAACAAAATAAAATACAAAATAAGCATCAAACAGTAATATAAATGCATGAAACTTTATAAATCCACTTTACTCAATATATGGGTTGTTCCAAAATATTCCCAGAATTTATTGACTGCAAAAAGTATTTTATGTGAATTATTGCCTTATTTTAGTGCAATAATTATAGTAATTCAATAAAAATAAGTTATTTTCTGAAAATTTCCAGAACTTCTTATTTTATTGATAGGATCTTTAGAAAAATCAGGTTTATGCATAAAATGAGTTTTAGATATTTTGGTGGATTTAATTTGTTTCATGTATGAATTTGGAACTTTTAACAACATACCTTGATGAATGCTTCAATAGGGATGAAGATTTGAGTATGAGAGCTTGTTCTTGGCTGGAAAATTGATATTTCTTAGATGAATTTCGAGATTGAGAGGAAGAGAAAGGATAGAGAGGGTTTGAGTGGTGATGAGAATAATGTGTGGGGAGAAAAATGAAAGGAAAGATGATGAGAGGTGTGAGTGGGAGACCATGGGAATAACTTTTGACTTTAGGTGGTCTTCATAATTTCCCACTAGTACAAGCATCTCTATGTAATACACTAATTAATATAAGAATTTTATAAAATTTAATGTAGAGCTTATAAAAATAGAGTTTTATAAAAAAAATAGGTTATTATTTGATTATAACAATCTACTTTGATTTGAAGTTTAATTATAGTATTCAAATTTGACTCTTTTAATTTAATTAGAGTATCATACTTTGATTTGATTTTAATATGGTATCATACTTTAATTTGATTATAGTTATAACGTTATACTATGCTATTTTGCTATTAACGTCAATTTATATCGTATTGTATAGGTTTTGATCCTATTAACGTCAAGTAAATCTTGAGTAGGGTTTATTAAATTTCCCAATTGTGTTGGGTTGACCCGAATCCATTTTAGGCGGATGTCACAGTCTCCCCTACTTTAGGAAATTTCGTCCCGAAATTTAAGAAGAGAGTACCTTAAGAGAAAAGTTGTGGGTATTTGGTACGCATTTGATCCTCACGCTCCCATGTATACTCAGGTCCACGTGCTGACTGCCACCTTACCTTGACCAGGGGAATGCGACTTCTTTTGAGTTGCTTTTCCTTTTGGTCGGCAATTTCCAAGGGTTTCTCGATAAATTGCATTGTCTCGTCGATTTGGATATCCTCGAGAGGAACATGAAGGTTCTCGTCTGCTAAACACTTCTTGAGGTTGGCTATATGAAATACTGGGTGTACTTTATTAAGCTCTATTGGTAGATCCAACTCGTAGGCTACTGGTCCGATCCTTTTCAGGATTTTGAACGGGCCTACATAGCGTGGTGCCAATTTACCCTTGCGTCCAAATCGAACCACACCTTTCCATGGGGACACTTTTAACATGACCATGTCACCCACGATAAATTCAAGCGGTTTACGTCGCTTGTCGGCGTAACTCTTTTGTCGGCTACGAGCTGCGAGAAGGTTATTGCGAATCTGAGTGATTTTGTCTGTTGTTTCCTGGATAAGCTCAGGACCAACGATTGGAGAATCCACTGTTGCGCGAATCACGTGGGACTCGCCAATTTCATGCCAGCAAATAGGAGATCGGCATTTACGGCCATACAATGCCTCAAATGGTGGCATCTTGATGCTAGAATGATAACTGTTATTATAGGAGAATTCCACCAATGGTAAATGAGAGTCCCAGTTTCCTCCGAAATCTAAGACACACGCCCTCAACATATCTTCGAGTGTTTGAATTGTCCTCTCAGATTGACCATCGGTTTGAGGATGATAGGCGGTACTGAGATCGAGGCGGGTTCCCATAGCTGCTTGAAGTGATTGTCAAAACCGAGAGAGAAATCTCCCATCACGATCTGAAATGATGCTGAGAGGGATGCCATGCCGACTAACTATCTCGTCGATGTAAATTCGAGCAAGTTGTTCGACCTTGAAATCTTCACGGATGGGAAGGAAATGAGCGGATTTGGTCAAACGGTCAATGATTACCCAAATGCTGTCGTGTCCCTTGGTGGTACGGGGAAGTTTGGTTACGAAATCCATGGCGATCGCTTCCCATTTCCACTCGGGGATTACCGGTTGGACCAATAGTCCAGAGGGTCGTTGATGTTCTGCTTTGACTCTGGAACATGTAAGACATTTGGCCACGAATAAAGCAATATCCTTTTTCATTCCCAACCACCAATAATTGGTTCTCAAGCCATGATACATCTTGTCAGCGCCAGGATGAATGGAATATCGAGTTTTATGGATTTCTTCCATCAGGAATATACGAAGATTGTCGCGATCTGGGATCCAGATGCGATCTTGATAATAGAAAATACCATCAGATTTACTTTCCAACTCCCCATCAATTTCCGTGGGCATGTCATTTTCAGTAATTGCCGAGTGTTGGGCTCCTCGAATTCGGTCACTGAGATTGGACAAGATAGGAGAACATATTAGATGAAATGCTTTGGCATGTTCTTTTCGGCTTAACGCGTCAGCTACGACGTTTGCCTTGCCCAGATGATAGCGTATTTCACACTCGTAATCATTTAGGAGTTCGACCCATCGTGTTTGTCTCATATTGAGTTCCTTTTGATTAAGAATATGTTGCAAGCTCTTGTGGTCGGTGAAAATTACGCATTTAGTGTCGTAAAGGTAATGCCTCCAAATTTTAAGAGCGAAAACCACGACACCGAGCTCCAAATCATGTGTCGTATAATTCCTTTCATGGATTTTGAGTTGTCGCGATGCGTAAGCTATAACCTTTCCCCTTTGCATCAAAACACAACCTAGACCGAGATTGGAGGCATCGCAGTATACCACGAAATCTTCGGATCCTTCAGGAAGTGTAAGAATCGGAGCGTCACACAATCTTTGTTTAAGGTTTTGGAAAGCGTCTTCTTGCTTGGGTCCCCAATCAAATGGCGTACCCTTGCAAGTGAGAAAAGTAAACGGTAAAGCGATCTTTGAGAAATTTGAAATGAAACGCCGGTAATAGCCAGCTAAACCGAGGAATGACCGAATTTCCTTGGGGTTATGTGGGGCTTTCCAATTCTTAACTGCTTCAACTTTTGCGGGATCGACTAAAATACCCTTGTCACTTACAATATGACCGAGGAATTGTACCTCATTTAACCAAAACTCGCATTTCGAAAATTTGGCATAGAGCTGATTTCCTTGCAATGTTTGGAGAGTTAGACGAAGGTTTCTTTCATGGTCTGCCTTTGTCTTGGAGTAAATGAGGATGTCATCAATAAAGACGATAACAAAACGGTCGAGATAAGGTTTAAATACCCGATTCGTCAAGTCCATGAATGCGGCAGGGGCATTCGTTAGGCCAAAAGGCATAACGGTGAACTCGTAATGGCCATAGCGGGATCGGAAAGCGGTTTTGGGGATGTCTTCTTCCCGTACTCGAAGTTGGTGATAACCCGAGCGGAGGTCGATTTTTGAGAAACATGAAGCTCCTTGAAGCTGATCAAAAAGGTCGTCGATCCGAGGTAACGGATATCGGTTCTTGATGGTCAATTTATTTAACTCCCGATAATCGATACACATACGAAACGAACCATCTTTCTTTTTGATGAAGAGAACCGGGGCTCCCCAGGGTGAAGTACTAGGGCGGATAAATCCCTTATCGGTTAATTCTTGGAGCTGACTTGCCAATTCTTGCATCTCGGTTGGAGCCAACCGATATGGAGACTTGGCTATGGGAGCAGCCTCAGGAACGAGATCGATGCGGACCTCTAGCTCACGTACTGGAGGGAGTCCAGATACGTCATCGGGAAAGATGTCGGGAAAGTCTCGTACAATCGGAATATCTTCGATCTTCTTTTCTTTGACCTTTGTTTCCACCACATGGGCTAAGAAAGCCATGTATTCTTTACGTAGATATGATCGAGCTTGAGTACATGACATAAGACTAAGCTTTTTTGAACGAGTCTCGCCATAAATACGAAGACTTTGACCGTCGGCAAGAGGAATACGAATAAACTTCTCGTAACACACTATTTCAGCATGGTTTTGGGATAGCCAATCCATTTCCACGATGATGTCGAAGCTACCAAGTTCCATAGGAACTAAATTGACAGAAAATTTATGACCGCAAAAATCGAAAGTGCAATCTTGGATGACTGCATTGAGTGAAATGTTTTTTCCATTGGCGACTTCTACGGTAAAGTGTTCATCAAGTATCGTGCGAGGTGTGTGAAGTATGGGTTCAAATTCCAAAGACACAAAACTTTTGTCGGCACCTGAATCAAAAAGTACTGATGCGTAGCAGTCATTTATGAGAAACGTACCATTTACGACCTTGTTATCGGTCTGTGCTTGGGTTGCGGTAATGACAAATGCTCGGCATTTGGGAGCTGGAACCTGCATTGTTGGATTTGCCTGGGCTTGAGTGTTAATGATATTGACAAGCCTAGGACACGCGTTTCTGAAATGGGTGGGGTCACCACAGTTGAAGCATGTTCCAGTTGGATACCGGGTTTGTGTTTGCTGATTTGAGGGTAGAGCGAATGGTCGCTGAGTTTTTGGTGCACGGCATGTGTCCGCCAAGTGGCCATAGCGACCACAAGTCGTACAAAGGCGACACGGGCTGGTGGACATATGGTGATAGTTACAATGGTTACAGAGGGGGTGAGGTCCGGTATACGGCTTTTTGTTTGGTTGGGTGACTTGGGTGATAGGAGCAGCAGGGGTAATAACAGCATGGTTGTGGTGATGGCTTTTCCGCTTCTTTTTGTCGTGTCGGTGTGAGGACTCGGACTTGACAATTAAGGGGGTCTCAGGGGTCGGCTTTTCAGTTGTCATCTTTGAACCCTTGCGTGGGAGGACACCATCGTTCATATTATCCTCGTTGAGTTGACCTGCTATTTCAATAGCGGATTCCAGAGTAGATGGCCTGCTGCTGGTCACCGAATCACGGATCTGGCGCGGTAACCCTTTGATGTAGCGACGTATTGCAGTTTTCATAGGTTGAACCATGTGAGGTAGGAGTCTTAAAAGATCATAGAATCTATTAGTGTAGGTCGCGTTGTCTCCTCCCACCTGTTTCAGATTCCAGAATTCCTCCTCGAGAGTTTGCAATTCGCTGTCCGGGCAGAACTTTTCTATCATGCGTTCCTTTAGTTTTGACCAGGTCATTCCCAAGGCAACACCCTCTCCTTTTGCCCGTTTTTCTAGGTTCCACCATGAGAGAGCATGACCTTGGAGGCACCCTGTAGCGTGACGGACCATCAGGTCCTCAGGGCACTCGCTGTGGATGAAAGTACTCTCCATTTCTTCGATCCATGTGAGGAGTGCGGTGGCACCATCTATGCCTTTGAAGTAAGGCAGATTACAGCTACGAAAATGCTTAAACGAGCAACGATGAGTGGTTGCTGGAGCTTGCGGCTGAAGAGTTTGAAGATGGGTTGCAATTGTTGGGATGACATTCGCTACCTCCTTAGCGATAAGGGCGGCTAGCCTTCGGTTGTTACGAGCAGCGTATGGGGGTCGTAATGCCATCTATGAGAAACACGCATATGGACTTGTGAGTTATTTGTAAATTGATTATGGAAATTAAGTTTGTAGACATTGTTGGGTAAAATGATTGTAAAACACTTGTTGGGCCATGGTTAGGAGTGTTGGGCACCTTTTGGGCTTTCCATGGGTACTAAATGTGAAGCATGTAGCAATTGCGTGGGCCCCCACAATACTAAGTTTTCACATGTTTTTCCCACTTCAAGGCCCATTAGGGAACTTAATAGTCCAATGAGTTGGCCATTTTGGAGTGTATCCTTTCGGATACGTTTGATAAGGTCGGGTATTTTGATGGCTCAAAAGTAATGTGAATGACGCGCTTTGGCCTATAGGTTTGGGAACTCTCGCCTTTGGTCCCCAGGTAAGCAAACTGGTCTCTCGGTTGATTGGGATGTATACGAATGCTTACCTAGTCAGGACTTTCGGGCTACCGGCACCTCCCCCTTCCAGTTACTACGCGTCCATTACTTTGATCCTACCCAACTAGAGTGGATGACTTTTAATTTCCTATGAGCTCTAAGGAATATATATGTATATAAATTTTTATTTTGAAACCATCTAAGTATGTGTGTGATTTTAAGAGAAAGAGGAGAAAATTCACAAGTGTATGCACACATATAAGTGTCGGGAATAATACGTAAGCACATAAGGGAGCAATTAGCACACAAAGGTATTCCTAGGATTTTCTAAGTGCGAATTGCTTGCAGTTGTGTGTGCATTTTATAAACTAGCATACGAGAGGACCCTAGAGGCTATAGACTAGGTCAAGGCACTTAACCTAATTCCCTATAGTCAAGGGCTCTGATACCAATCTGTCACACCCCGATCCTTGGCGGAATCGATCAAGGCGTGATATATTGTTCAAAGTCTCATGACAACTATGTTATAATATGATTAGATTCAATTAAGTACTAAGTATGCAAACAAAATCCACAACATACAAATACAAATCCAAATACAACAACATTTATTACATGAAATTTAAATAGTATTGTGGGTTTCTAAGGTACACCCTACTTTTCATCAACTTCATTCTTCAAATCTGCATCATGGGTAAAAACAGGTCAACTACGAGAGTTGGTTAGTAATCTTGTTTTATTAAAGAAAATTGTGAGTTTGAATAATTTGAAATTTGTTTTCTTTTGAAGTTGGCAAACAAGTGTTATTGAGATAACAATTTATAAATCAAAAATTGATTAACAAATGATAACAACAACAATAAGTCCTCACCCTATATATACATATAAGTATATATATAGGATGGAGCATCTAATCATCATACACACTCAACCACGTGCAATCAATCACCTTAGCGTCCCAAGGCGGGGTGGTCAACCCAATAGCGCTATTATTGTCCATAACGTACCTCAAGAATACGGGCATAGTCATGGAGATTAGACTAAAAATGGTAATGCACTACAAGTACATGTAGCGTAAACAAACAACAATTATACAAATAATGATTCACATATAAATGTCCCAACAATGTCTCAATGGTGAAAAAATAATAAAATGAAGTTGGAACATATTAAAACCACATGATACACCCCAAAAGTATTTAAAATTATAAAATATGGGGTAGATTACTCACATTAGTCCAATAAGGAATGCGCGTGTTGTACGATAGACGGCTCGGGTCAAAACGACGTGGAACATATTATAATTAATAGTTTTGGTTTAGGAATCGATAAATGAGAATATAGTATTAATAAAAATAATTTAGACACATATTATTATATTAGATGAATTAACAATTATCCAAATTTTGTTTTGAATATTAATGTATTTATATGTTAAATGAATTTTAAATTGAATTAATTACTTTGCTTAATTAATTTATATTTTCACTTTAGGAAATATTTTAATAATTTCTTATTAAAATAATAACTAGTCAAATTATAATTATTTACAGATTTTATATATTATAAACAATTATTTATATGAAATAATCATTAAAATGCTTTTTTACATGCTTAGATATTTAGGAAAATGGTTTTAAATACTAAACAGTAATGAAACATTCTGAAATTATCAGAAAATAATTATTTCATAAAATAGTAATTACTGTAAAATTTTCATATTTTTCTTAACTGCTGTAGTATTTATTTAGTATTTTAATGATTAAACAACAACAAAATTCGGGAAAAATAATAAATGACCCCTAAAAATTCTGAAAACTTAACCATAGTTTTCTAACATTATATTGAGCCTACTGTAAATAGTTTGGATATTTTGGACTAAGGGAAGTATTTCTTATGTTTTTCATTATTAACTAATCAATAAAATCATAAATATTAGGAAAATATTAAGAGAAATTAATTAGACTTTTTATTTATGATTACCATGTTATATATGATATTCTGATAAGGTGTTATAATTTTTGGACATGTGTAGCTATTTATTATCAATTTAAACCATTAAATAAACATTAAATCAGGAAAAATAAGAAAACATTCTTACAAAAATCTGTAAATTTAGTCATGGAGTCTTTAATATGTGAATAAGGTGCGAAAAATATAAAATCTAGTTTTTAACATACATAACTATATTTTGCAATTTATTTATCTACAACAAAATAAAATACAAAATAAGCATCAAACAGTAATATAAATGCATGAAACTTTATAAATCCACTTTACTCAATATATGGGTTGTTCCAAAATATTCCCAGAATTTATTGACTGCAAAACGTATTTTATGTGAATTATTGCCTTATTTTAGTGCAATAATTATAGTAATTCAATAAAAATAAGTTATTTTCTGAAAATTTCCAGAACTTCTTATTTTATTGATAGGATCTTTAGAAAAATCAGGTTTATGCATAAAATGAGTTTTAGATATTTTGGTGGATTTAATTTTTTCATGTATGAATTTGGAACTTTTAACAACATACCTTGATGAATGCTTCAATAGGGATGAAGATTTGAGTATGAGAGCTTGTTCTTGGCTGGAAAATTGATATTTCTTAGATGAATTTCGAGATTGAGAGGAAGAGAAAGGATAGAGAGGGTTTGAGTGGTGATGAGAATAATGTGTGGGGAGAAAAATGAAAGGAAAGATGATGAGAGGTGTGAGTGGGAGACCATGGGAATAACTTTTGACATTAGGTGGTCTTCATAATTTTCCACTAGTACAAGCATCTCTATGTAATACACTAATTAATATAAGAATTTTATAAAATTTAATGTAGAGCTTATAAAAATAGAGTTTTATAAAAAAAATAGGTTATTATTTGATTATAACAATCTACTTTGATTTGAAGTTTAATTATAGTATTCAAGTTTGACTCTTTTAATTTAATTAGAGTATCATACTTTGATTTGATTTTAATATGGTATCATAATTTAATTTGATTATAGTTATAACGTTATACTATGCTATTTTGCTATTAACGTCAATTTATATCGTATTGTATAGGTTTTGATCCTATTAACGTCAAGTAAATCTTGAGTAGGGTTTATTAAATTTCCCAATTGTGTTGGGTTGACCCGAATCCATTTTAGGCGGATGTCACAACATATACCAAATAAAGGTGAATACCTTATGTTTACATCACCATAGCTCGAAACTAGTTCATAACGGTTATGGTTTCACTACAAATAAAATTACGTTTAGTGGCATAGAAAAAGTGCCACTAAAAACCAAAAAAGTGCCACTAAAGGCCTCCTAAGCAATCAGCGGCATAAAAAAAAGTGTCACTAAAAGCGCTGCCACTAAAGACCTTTAGTGGCACTTTTTGGTTGTGTCGCTGCAGCCCTATTGGGTTTTAGTGGCACTTTTATTGTGACACTATAACAATTGTTGGTTTTAGTGTCATTCTTTTTAAGTCACTATTTAATTGCTAAAATAAATATCATTTCACTACATTAAGGGACATATGTCTTTTACCACAAATAATTAATATTCAAAAATTAGACTTGATTTGTTTTTTTATTTCATTGAAATATAAAATAATAAAAATACAATTAACATAATAAATGGACAACACAATATCATTATATGAAATAAAAGTTAACTTGTCCAACACTAATATTCTAAATGTTTAAAACACATATTTCTTCAAAAAGATTTAAAAGTTGACTTGACGAAGTTGCACTGAATGCATTTTTGTAGAAGCCAACCCATCCTTTTGTTGGTAAAAAGATCGCGGATCAATAGAACGTGAAGCATCATTCTCTTTTGTAGCTGACATTCTTCTTGACACATAAACCTCATGTAACTAGTTTCACGATTAAAGCAACCTTCTCAAAAGAGAACATAACAAATATAAAATGATTATTTTTATACTAAAATCAAAATAATAAAAATGCATAGTGATATTTACCCAACACTCGAAAGCTTAACTTTCAAACCTGGTCTAATGAATAAGTAGCCACCTTGATTTTCAACCCTTACCATAAAACTAGCAAGACAAAAACATATTCAAACACAATGATGCTACCACTTTACGACTTTTTATACATGAAAGAAGAGTACCTCACACTTTTATGAAAGTTACCATGTAGTGCCCTTAACTATCACGATGGAGCATCACACATTGTTGGAGCATTAGTTACTTACACTTCATAAAAACATCCTGCGTAGCATTTACCAATAAATTAAAATAAGGTGAGAATATAAAATCTTAACAAGCTATAAATATTGGATAAAGTAGAAAATAATGTTACCTCTTGATAGGACCAAAAGGTCGGCACCCCATTACAAGCAAATCAACATTCAACTTCGCAACAGCTTCACATATTTCCTCATTAGGATCCTCAATTATTATGTGTCTTCACTTCGGTATGCTAATTAATATATATATATATATATATATATATATATATATATATATATATATATATATATATATATATATATATATATATATATATATATATCATACACAGTTTCAGATATCATTTGTAATACAAATATGCAAATTATCATTGTGCAAATTAGCACAACATTGGCCTGTAATAACATCTAGCTTCAGATATGCAGTTATGAAGAACTTGGAAGAACAATACTACAGAGTTACAGATATCATATTTGATCGCGTAAAATGATTCTGACACATATAGTCTGTTTTTATTTGATGATGGGTGCAGCTGAACAAAGCTGCAGATCAAAGATAATTAGGTTGGCTTCATTATGACCTGAAATCAGTGCCCAATAAGAAATTACTTTAACCAAGGGCACCATCATCACAATTAAACATCTATAGGTAAAAAAGAGTGAAGTACCTGATACAGCTCCAAAATAAAGCACCTTTAACCCAAATTTAAAAAATAGAAAGAGACTAACATCAATACAAAAATAGGATCATACTTCTCAAAGAAGGGTAATTGTGCAAACTTACCATTAAAGATTTTGAACTCCACCAAGGACAGCAACAATATTAGAGTTAGGATTAGATTAAAGGATATGGCAATCACAACTATTCTGTCCTTTCTACAAAATGTCATCCTTTGAACTTTGTTTATACCTAATGGTCCATGTTATTGTTCTAGTACACATATTTTATCTTTTCTTCTTTTTAAATCCATCACGTGATGAAAGGATACCTTCTTGACACATTATCAATTTTTTTAGATTGCTTTTTTTTACCTTACTCCATGTCTGGTCTTCCGGGTAGTTAGACATAAAGCACAGATCCACATCAAAGAACTGATCAAACTTATAGTTGCTTGTCACCTGCAATTTGCCTAATATCCAAACTCGGTTCAAATATGGATATCCAAACCATTTCAGAAAATGCAGTTGATTACTATAATTCAACCAAACGATTTCAAAGAAAATCAGAGGAGATTGCCTAATATCCAAACTCGGTTCAAATCTGAATATCCAAACGATTTCAGAAAATGCAATTGATTACTATAATTCAACCTAACGATTTCTTACTATAATTCAACCAAACGATTTCAGAGAAAATCAGAGGAGATACCAAACGATTTCAGCAAATCTAAGTATCCAAACTCGGGTTCAAATCTGAATATCCAAAATTCATGAGTTTCTGTAACCTAAACGATTTCAGCAAAGCATATGATTTCTTGGTGTCGATGTCGACAGTTACTCCAAAAAATCGGAGAGGGTACCGAGAGAGACACAGATAGATCCGACTTTTAGAAAAAGAAACATACCAATTAGAAGGAAAAGTAGAGGAATCGTCGGTGGCTGACGATAGGAGAGTGCGACACAGGTTTGGTGTCGATGGGAGCTGGTCACGATTACTGCGGTGGTGGCTTGTCTGCGTTTAATGGTGATGTGCAGCGAGGCCTACTGGTTAGTGACGGCAAGGGGAATCCTATGAGTGGGCGATGCCGTGGATGGAGGGGTGAGCGATGAGGGTTTGGAAGAGAGATTTTGAGTTTGGAAGTAACTTTTGCCCTTTTCAAAGTTTCCTTCTTTCAAAATTTTTCCCTCAAACAAATTTCCTTAGCCGCGTTTTAGTTCCCTCTTTAAAATTTTGGGTTTGGAAGTAAAGCGGGAAAAGTTCAAGGAACCAAAAATGGACCCGTCAAAATTGATAGCGGCAAAACAAATTATGTGCCACTAAATACATACTATAGTGGCACAATAAATTATATGCCACTAAATGTAATTTTGTTTGTAGTGTTTAGGATTAGAAGCATTTCATACACCCCGTTCAAGTGCTACTTACATTAATCTCTACTAATTACAGGTGGTTCATCACCACCACCTGGAATTCACCCAATCCAAACAATTCAAGCATTGAAATCAAGCTAGAACTAATGATCTTACCTTCAAGAAGCGGAATAACGATTACTACTTCAATCCTTCAAGTTCTAGCCTTCCAATTTGACTTCTAAGTGTTTGGATATGTTTTTCTAGGGTTTTGGAGGTTTTTGGATCGAGAAGTTCTTTCCACAAATGGCTGAAATACACACTTAAAAAGTGCAGGCTGCGACATTGGCGCCGCTAATGCCATAGTTAGCATCGCTAACTATGGTTGCACGACCTGTGCAGTTTTGCGCGACCCGTGTGAAGCCACTGCTTGCCTCGGATCACTTTTACACGACCCGTGTAAGTCCAAAACAGTCTCGGACAATGTTTTTAAGCCTTTTTACACAACCCGTGTGATTCCACACGACCCGTGTAACCCGTTTTTGGCATTTTCATACAAAAACTCTATCCAAAAGGTGTTCTAATCATCCAAACACATATAAAATCATACTAAATCTTAATAAATTTGCCTGAGGAGCCGTGGTGCTCTCTCTTTTCCAAAAAAAAAACACTAAGATTAACATGAAAATACATACCGAGAGTAACATGGCGTTACAAATTCTCCTCCCCTTCAAAAGATTCTGTCCTCGGAATCATACAAAGAGTTAGGGGTATTTCACTCTCATTTCATCCCCGACTTCCCACGTCATATTGGAACCTCTATGGTGTCGCCAAAGCACTTTAACCATACTAATTTTCTTGTTCCGCAACAGTCTCATTTTCCGGTTTAACACTTTCTCGGGTTGTTCCTGGTATCTTAGTTTTTCGTCCACTTCAATCTCGGCAAGAGGTATTCGTTGAGATTCATCAAACAATGTTTTTCGCAAGTGGGACACATGAAAAACATTATGGATACCTTGAAGCTCTTCAGGTAACTCTAATCGATACGCCACAGCTCCTACTCTTTGGGATATCCGGAATAGTCCAATAAAACGAGGACTCAATTTTCCTTTCTTCCCAAAGCGAATTAAACATTTCCAAGGGGATACTTTAAGCATCACCATTTCACCCACTCGGAATTCCAATGGTTTCCCCCGCTTATCAGCGTATTGCTTCTGTCGATTTTGGGCAAATTTCAAGTGTTCTCGAATTTGTCTAATCTTCTCTTCGGTTTGGGCTACAATCTTGGGTCCAACCAATGGCTTTTCCCCTACTTCAGTCCAGCAAGTCAGAGTACGACACGATGCTCCATAAAATGCTTCATACTGGCCATCTGAATGTTGGAATGAAAATTGTTATTGTATGCAAATTCTACCAAAGGTAGATGATCCTCCCAACTCCCACCAAAGTCTATCACGCAGGTTCGAATCATATCTTCCAAAGTCTGAATAGTTCTTTCACTCTGCCCATCTGTCTGTGGATGATACGCGATACTCATCAATACTTTCGAACCTATTTGCTCTTGGAGACTCTGCCAAAATCGGGAAGTAAATCTACTATCTCGATCCGACACAATCGAGGCCGGTAATCCATGCCGACGGATCACCTTGTCAATGTAAAATTTTGCTAACTTTTCGATCTTGAAGTTTTCACTAATCGGTATGAACTGCGCCGATTTCATCAATCGATCAACCATTACATATACAGAATCATGCCTACATGGTGTTCGAGGAAGTTTTGTTACGAGATCCATTGTGATATCGTCCCATTTCTTCATTGAAATTGGCAATGGTTGGATCTCTCCATACGAAATCTGATGGTTTGACTTCACTTGTAAGCAAGTCAAACACTTTTTTACGTATCTTCCAATGTCTCTCTTCATTCCCGGCCACCAATACAAATGTTTCAGCGTTCGATACATCTTGGTGCTACCCGGGTGTACTGCATACCGAGTACACTACGCGTCTTCTAATAATAATTTCCACACCTCACCTTGCTTGGGCACCCACACTCGGCCTCAAAAGGTTTTTAATCGCTGAGATTTTTCCACAAGATGCTTCAAATATCCAACCATCCGCTCACTTTTCACATTTTCTGGCTTGCACGCTTCTTCTTGTGCCACACGAATCAACTCAGGTAGTCGGCTCGCCACACACATACATGCAGATGTAACTTTCAAAGGATACTCCCTTCGGCTCAAGGCATCTGCAACCACATTCGCCTTGCCGGGATGATACAATACTACGCAATCGTAATCTTTGAGTAAATCCATCCATCTTTGCTGCCTCATGCTTAGTTCTTTTTTATCAAATAAGTACTTTCAGATTTTATAATCCGTATAGACAACAAACTTTACGCCATATAAGTAGTGTCTCCAAAGCTTCAAAGCCAATATCACTGCAGCTAATTAAAGATCATGTACCGAGTATTTCTTCTCGGCCTCTTTTAGTTGACGAGATGTATAAGCGATTACTCGACCCTTCTGCATCAATACACACCCAAGGCCCACCCTTAAAGCATCACTATAAACCACATAATTTGTAGCACTTTTGCTACGGGTTTTGCTACAGATTTATTCCGTAACACATTAGCCACGAACTAAATCCATAGCAAATCTATGGGAAAATAGCTACAAGTTTTTTTCGTAGCAATTCCATAGCAAATTAACTATGGACTAACTCGTAGCAATTCCGTTGCGAATTTACTATGGACATCATAAAAATGGTTTGAGGGCGAATTTGTTCCCAAAATCAACATAGTCAACCTCATTATAAAACATTAATTATTTTAAAAAAAATATTTCATCATAAAAGTTTAAGTCATACTTATGATGTATGCATGTGCAACTAACCCGAAGCCCAAGTTCATCTTAAAAGGTCCATATTCACTTTGGTGGTATGAAGGAGTTGTTCACCCTTCCATCTTAATTAGGCACTTGTAAACTACCAACACAAGCACCACACGTGGGGTAGCTAGCCTCTACACTTGCAAGTGGTTATTATCTAGAAATCTAATCACACATCTGTCATCTTACATCTTTAGTCATGAACAATCTAGAAAACATAATGTTTGAAATAGTGTGAAATTGTGAATGGATTAAATTCACACTAATTGGCAATGATGTGTTCAAATACATGTCGGTTGAGATATTCACTGGAAAAATAACTACAAGCTCCGATCTCGCAGCGAATTTATTATCAAACCATTTACATATTCTATTTCTATAGTCAAACTTCATAGCTATTTATATTTTAGTTACGGAGTTTTTTTTTTTGGAAAATTCTACAACAAAAATTGCTACAGATTTCCATTCTATAGTAAAATATGTAGAAAAATAGCTACATATTCTATTTCTGTAACTAAATTTCTTAGTTGTTCAAATATTAGTTACGGAGTTTAATTCCATAGCAAATTTCGTAGCAAAATTGCTACAGATTCCATTCCATAGCAAATTCCATAGCAAAATTGCTACAAATTTCCATCCCACGGCAAATTCCGTAGAAAAATAGCTACGGGTTCTATTTATGTAGCTAAATTACATAGATGTTCAAAAATTAGCTACGAAGTTCAATTCCGTAGAAAATTTCGAAGCAAAATTGCTATAGAATGCTATTTTGTAGCATATTCTGGAGCAGAATAGCTACGGATACCACTTCTAGCAAACTTCTGTAGCTATTCGAACTTTTTTTAGTATACTTGAATGAATACTATCAAACCATGACGACTGTTAGTGTTCCACATGACACGATAAAGTATTTGAGAATGAAAATGGAAAACCACTATCAGTTGGTAATGTAATGTGGTTGAAGTTTTGTCCTAAACTCTTTAGGAAAGCACATTTCTTTATACTCGTATATCGAGTAAGTATTACTTGTATGTTCATTGTTTGTTTGATTAATTGTCCCATAACTTTATAACAGTTACGAGGCCATTTTACCTTCATTGACTTCTACATAAGTAGACAAAGTGATTGAATGGGTACAAAAGTTTGTCAACATTAAATAATGTACACGTAAAGTATGTTGGGTCTTAATACATTAAGCCACGCCTTTTAGCTTAACCGATTCAGTCATTTTGTCCATATTAAGTCAAAAAGAAAAAAAATCCTATACAACTATCATGATTGAGTGTTTAACCCATAAAGGCCATTAACTGAAAAGGTAACATCCGCTTACTATACTGTACAACAAGGTACTTACAAGCATCACATGGTGCTTTTGAGAGAAAAACATCCTGGTAAATGACAAAGCATGGTCGGAGAAAGAGCACACTTAAACATTTGGTTAACGGTTACAAGATGAGGTAAACATATATACATAGTATTTGCACCTTTTTGGTGATTTAGTCTCTTAAAGTGATAAATTACAAGGAACTTTTTGCATATATATATATATATATATATATATATATATATATATATATATATATATATATATATATATATATATATATATATATATATATATAAAGGTTGTAGAAGTCACTAGGCGGTAGGCGGGCGGTCGACTGGGGCCTAGGACTAGTCGGTCTAGGCGAGGACTAGTCGAGTGCCTAGGCGGGGAGTATTAATTGTAACAAAATTTATTTTTTAAATTTAGATATTACATATATCCTTAAAAGATGAATAAATAAGCATAAAAATTTGACAAATCTAAGTGTTTAAATATGTAAGTCATCAAACATCATAATGTTTAGACTAATTAATAACATTTTTGACAATTTTAATCATGAATAATCGTAACTTAGCCACCGATTATCATGATTTATATACATAATAAAAAATTGAAATTACTAATAAAATAAAATATATATTATTAATATAATAAAATATATAATATATATTATTATTTTGTAATTTTGAAATTTTTTAAATTTAAATTTTATAAATCTAAAATTTTGATTTTTTTGAGAATTTGTTAATATTTTAAAATTTGAAAATTTTTGAAAATTTTGAAAATTTGAAAATTTGGAATTTTGAAAAATTGGAAATTCTGCCGCCTAGACCCGCCCAGACCCGCCTAAACCCGATTTTTACCGTCGTTGACCAAATCCACCTAACTTGACCGCCTACCACTAATCGTAGGCAGAATCCGTCCGCCTAACGCTTGAATCTTATCCTTTTAATAATATTTAGGATGAGGGAGAGATGGTGGTAGACAAACACAGTATTCCAAAGGACTTAAGATTGGTTTCCTATGCCCTACATGCGATGTCTGTCATAGAAATATAAATGGATACCTATTTCACACAAAATCTCATAAAGGTGAAGTTACCCGAAATAATGGGGTTAGCTTTGAGGCAACTGATATGCGGCTTTCTAAAGATGTTGTGTCCTATCGCCAAAACGTTTACTATGGTGTTCTACAAGATATATAGGTACTGGGTTACCATTTAAGAAAATCCCTTTGTTCAAGTGTGTCTGGGTTGACAATAAACAAGGGGCCGAAATAAGATAGTCTTGGCTACACCTTATTAGAACATAATAGATTGGCCATTAGGAGATAGTGATAATCCTTTCTTATTGACTTCACAAGCGCGCACGGCTGGTATTCATGTGAAAGACCATGAAGATAAGAAAAAGTCGCTCACGATCATGACACCTCCTAATAATTACTCTGCATATGAAGGTGATGATGAGGAATTTAGAAACTTTCAAAAACTTTGCAACCACGAATTTAGATAACTTAATATGTAAGAGGTTAAGAAATAGTTGACAAAAATAAAATCTTTTTTAATATGCATAATCTACTTTTTAATCTTTTAAATTTGTAAAATATAAGATAAATTAATATGTAAGATGGGAACAAAAGAAAAAAAATACCCTAAAACAAAAATTAAAGTTAATATTATGCTTGTATTAGATGTAATTTTAAACAATCCGATTCAATAATCAAATTTTTGTGACCATTTATTTGATCATCTTATTCAATTTTGGACATAAGTAACTTTGGATTCTGAATTCCCAATGGCCACTCTCTATAGTCTTAATACATTTCCCATGGTGCTTCAGATGATACAAAAATACTAGCTTCAAATTTGGACTTTAAGCATTTGAACATAGCACGCGACTAATTTTTTTTAGCTATTTATCAATAGTTCGTCAATTTTTCTATTTTTAATTCCAGGAAGGAGAGATAAATATTATATTTTTTATTTTCAAATTATAGATCCTCACTAGTTTCTCTAGGACGAATTAGATTGAATAGTTAGATCTTACTTCAGTAGGTAAAGAGGAAGGCAAATAATTTGGTTAAAGAAAATCATCAATTCAATCATCATATACTGAAATGAAACCCTTTTCAGAGTCACATGGCCTAAGAGCAAGTCTTCTGATACGACTGATGTGTTTTCACCTATCATCGGTTGTTTCTGTAGAATGTTAATTATAGACATATGCATGTTACAAGCTATTTATTGATTGCAACACTACAAAATATAAAAATCCATACATCAATTCGAGTGGTTTACCTTATTTGTAGCATGTACTTTGTGTCGGCTTCCATTGATATTTTTGTTTCTCTTTCACTACAAAAAGGACCACATTCATGTATTTGTGTCGTACCATTGTACCCACAAGATATGGCATAGGCCATAACGTATGTTTTGGACATCATTGGATTAGTCATTTTCTTTCTCTTTTTTAGAAAAAGGTGCCAACCATTATATAATCTTAGTAAAAAGATTTTATTGGTCGGAAAATTATAAATATATACTAATTTCTAGGAAGATTTAGGAAAACGTGCATTTTTGTCTTTTTCTAAATTTATAAAAATAGTCTCTAATTTATAGAAATTTCTAAAAATAGTCATTATATTTTGTAAAGTTACAGCAATAGTTATTGCTTAATTGCAACTTTATAAAAATGGTCTACGTGGTTTATAAAGTTATAGAATTGGTCCATATCTAATAGCAAATTTAAAACAATTGTCCTTCTTTTTCAAAAAATTTGACAAAATTATTCCTGTGTTTAAAAGAATTACAAAAAGTCTCCTCCTAATTGAAAATTTCTAGAAATTCTCTCTTTTTTTACAGAATTGAAAACCCGCCGGTTATTGTCTCGGTTGTGGTTAATCGGTTTCGGTTTTTGCGGTTTTTAACAGATTTGGTTATTGCTTCATAAAATTATAACAATAGTCCTTATCTAATAGTAATTTTACAGAAATGGTCCATATGTTTCACAAAGTTACAGTAATGGTCATTTTCTAATAGCAACTTTATAAGATTTGTCCTTTTATTTTAAAAAACTACCAAAATTGTCCTTGATTTTGTACAAAAATAGTCCACACAGATTTGTAACTTAGTTATTTATAATATAACTACGGGGCCACTAGGTAGTCTCCTCTAGTGCCTATCAAGAATTTTTGCTTGGAGGTTGTCTTTGGATCCGTTGCCTACTTATTTGTTCTTGTCTAGAAGGGGTTTGGAATTTCCTCTTTGGCTAGTCCGATTTATGATAGTGGTGTAGGGTCAATCAACCATTTACTTTTTTCTTGCCCGCTTGCTTTAGCTAATGGATCGAGTTTTGCATTGGTGGGGTGGATGTTTTGGTTCTTTTTTCTTATGCTAATCAGCTTATTTGGTTTGAGGGCCTTTGACTTCGGACGACGGCTAATGAATTCTTGGAAGCAGTCTTCGTTGTGCTGTGGTGACAACTTTGGAGATTCAGGAAGAAAGTCCTATTTGCTAAAGCTAAACTGAAGAAGGCTTTATTTTTAATGATATTCTCAATAATCACTGGTGTCAATATAGGTATAATGGGTCGTTTGATAGGATTAAGGTGTCTAAGCTATATCTATAATTTAGAAATATACTTGAATTGACAGCAGCACAGTCCTTTTAGGTTGCCCTCATAACTGGCAGAGGACAAGATGACTTATTAAGAGAGAGAGAGATATATTGATTTATTAATATATTATGAGAATAATATATTAATTAGAAAGCATAATATTTAATTAATAATCAATCATAAATTAATTGGAATTAATTTTGGGATTAATTGGATTAATTAAAAGTGTAGGGGCTGAATTGTAATTGTTCAATAATTGAGCAAAAGACAATTAGGGTTGTGCATGTGGGTTGGACGAAACCAAGGCCTAAGGTCTAATGGGTTTCGAAATCCATATATGGCATTGACATTATTTATGGCAGTGATAAGTAGATTCAGTTATATGATAAAAGCCTTATCATATCAAGAATTTAAATAAGGCAGTTATACTCCTTATTGCTTATAACCTGGAAACTATAAATAGAGGCATCTTCCTCCCCTCATATTCACGCCAAACACAAGGCCCCCTCTCTCTAGTCTTTCTTTCTTGCTTACTTTTTGTGTGCGAGCCATTAGAGGCACGACACTTGTGGTGCTAGCTTCCAAAGGTCAAAGGTATTAAATTTATTCCTTATGAATTTTATTTTGGCTTTAGTTATAGGTTCAATTGAGAAAAACATAGACTCATATTAAGGTGCTTGTGAACTTAAGATTTAAGCTCATTGTTTGTATAGAATCCATCAGGGTAACGGTGGAGATGGTGGGTTACGGTGGTGGTGGTGGTTGCGGTTGCGGGTAGTGATGGTGGTGGCGGCAACGATGGCAGTGGTGGCGGTAGTGATGATGGTGTATGTGGTGGCGGTAGTGCTGATGGATGGTGGTGGCAGTTGTGGTAGTGGTGGCGGCGACGTCAATGGTGGGTGGTGGCGGCAGCGGTGGTGGTGGTGGTTGTGGTGGGTGATGGTGGCGGTAGGTAGTGGTGGTGGGTGATGCTGGTGGGTGGTGGTGGCGGTGGCGGTAGCAGTATCGGTAGTGGTGGATGGTGGCGGTGGCGACGGTAGCGGTGGTGGTGGTGGGTGATGGCGGTGGGGTGGTGGTTGTGGTGGTAGAGGGTTTCAATTTTAAAGGTAGTAGAAGGGGTATAACAGTAATCTTGCAAATTCCTTTATTAATTGCATTTCAATTCCTTCCATCAACCTAAGGAATTTAACTTCCCCATTTTAATGGAATTGGAATCCAGTTCCTTCAACCAAATTCCCTCTTTATGGGAAGTCATCTTTAGTCATCTTAGGTTCACGCAGTCAATCCCAACCTATATGCAATGCACAAATAGGATGCTAAAAACTCTTTTAAAAAATGTTGATTACTTTGTATCCAAATCAATTTCAAAACTCATTTTTATGTTATGCACAACCGTACATATATAACACATTGCACATATATAGAATGCATGAAAATAGTTAGCAAAATACACAAAAAGGTAGTAGTAATAAGGATGTGTACACTCCCGATAAACTCACTTGAAGGTCAACTGACGAGTCAACACTAGTTGCACACAAGATTGTTGTATTCAGAAGTGTCCCTAGAAATCAACTCCTCAACACCAAATTATCTTAGTTGAGTGGTAACTTAAGTCCTCAATCTCATCAAGTTGCAACAAGCTATTTCCTTCCTACAAGTCAAGCAATGAAGGTATTGCACTTAATGAAAGGTTTTCAGCAACTATGAACTAAAAATCCTAAGTTCACATGCAACCTATATAGATCTAGGTTTTCTTCTAATTAAACATATAACATATCCTAGAAAGCCAGAAGAAATTAACTAAAAGAATAAAATAAGAAAAACTAACCTTTTAGGATTTCTTGGAAACCAAGCAGCACAAATGTCCTGCCTCAAATGAAGTCACACCCTTAGCTGAGGTCTTGGCCGAAAATTCCTTGGGAGAGAGAGTCAAATTTCGTGGCTTTAGGGTTAGGGAGAGCCTCCCTATTTATAGCCTCCATGTGGTGATCAGATAATCGTTACAGATAAGCCTTTTTGAATTCGAATTAAGATAAACTATTATTTTAATCATTCAAACACCATTTATCTATAATATATATATATATATTTCGAAAATATATATATCTATATATATATTTTCGGCCACCACATGGTCACTAACACTGCCACTTACTCAACTATCGAATAATTACAGTTTTAGTCCCTGCACCTTTAATTAATCAATTTAACTGCCAAATTAATTCCAATTAATTCCAGAAAAATTTCTAATTAATTATTATAGTTTCTAATTAATATATTAACACTTAAATATATTAATAAACTATTTATTTAATTTCTATTGATTTATTAATCACATAATAAATCAACCTTTCTCTCTACCGGACTTTCTGCCAATCCTGCAACTATGAGGGCAACCCAAATGGACTATGCTACTATTAATTAGGTAAATACTAATTATTAGTCATGGCTTAGACACCTAATCCAACAGTCTCCCACTTGGATAAGTCTATGACTAAAATTACCAATTTACCCTCTAATTAATTTAGCAACTGTAGCTTCCTAGAAACTGCTGCCGAACTCTGACCTAGTCAGTTCTGTCCAAAGATAAGTGATCATATGATCCTTCGTCCAACAAGATATTTTCAGACACGAGACATGGATTGAGATCAATCTCTGTCTGATACTCTGTTCCCCGATTTCCGATTCTGCTTATGACTTTAGAACTTCTAATTGAACACATCAATTTAGTCCAGGCTGGCCAGCACTTTAGTCAACTTCAAAATCATCGAGAGGCCTACAGATATCTGTTTCCCATCAGGGTCAAGGAACGAATAAGCTTCGACTCATATGCTTATATCTTTTACCAGTCAAATCATTCACAACAACACGTTTTATAACATCGAGTTACCGATGCGTTTTCGTATTATCAATGAACAACTGCCTTGTAAATTATAACTCATATCTCTCTACTTGAAGATCATAGGATATTATCGTCTCAATATTGCTTGTGATATAATCCATGAAGCAATCTATTGAGCGTGGGTTTATCCAATACTCAAATCTCTATTTCTAAGTACTCATGAATGTTGTAGCAATCCTATTGCTATGCCTAACTCCTTAGACAGTCTACAAATCAATTCACGACAGTCTTGATTCAATACTTACTTCCCAAAGTATGAGCGACTGTGGACCTTTCTGAATAATTAAATTATTCGGGAAGTAAAACATGCGAAAGCGAAACATAAAGATCTGACTGGCAGCTACTCCTGCTTATTACCAAGTCTCCACAAGGTAATCACCAAGTCTGGTCTTGTCATAAACTATTATCGGTTTCAAAAATTTCTTTTAAACTTTCAATTCTAATTTTGCATCTATGTCTTTATGAACCTTACACTCTTTCTATGTATCCAAAGTATATTATACTTGTACACTTTATTGTAGATGATCCAATCGGATGCTCATCCGATAACATCTCAATATGTTATCCTGTCAATTTCTCTCCTAACTCCATTCTGGTAATGTGTACGGTGACTTACTATGGTTTTGGGGTCTTTAGTCTACTTGACTGCACCCTAAGACTATTTCGAGGTGCTATGATGTGCCGGTGAACCACACGCGCTCCATCAGAATACCATCGAGATTCTTTAACCATCATGTCCTTCAACATCATGTCCTGACGTTACCCATTTGAAAAACTTTCAAATTAACACTATCACCCCAATCATTTCCTAATGAATTCTCACTTGAGTTCAAACAATCCATCCAGTATACCTAGCCAGGCAATGTCCTGAATCCAACTTACTATGCCCTAAGCATTAAGTTATCAGGACATGTTCATGACTTTATGATCGATCCAAAACTTGTGGAACCCGATCTAATCCTATTCCAAACCCTTTCGGAGTCCAAGGATTATTTATAATCCTTTGTGTCATGATTTTCGAAAAACTATTTTCCTTTCGGAGACTTTTCTCGTGCATCTTGAATCTTATCAAGATCATGCTTACAATGGCTAGGTCTATGCTGGTGATTTCATCTTTCCAATAGATGACTGTGAATTACATGAGTATGTTGCACCTTCTTTATTTCTTTCATGCCAAGTCATCACACTTTGCAATGACAAGAAAAAAACTTTTCATAAGTCTATGTATCTTGAATCTCATCAAGATCATCTTGGCAGAATCTGGATCTATCTCATAGACATTTACAACCACCTGAGTATGCCGTATTTCTATTAAGGCTTTCATAGCGATCCGTCTCTTAACACCAAGTCATTACACTTTGTAATGAAAAGAGACGTTTTCTAGAACCATTATTTATCCCACATGTGGGGATAGTGGATAACGACGACTCCCACTGGCTTTGACACGGTTATAGGCTATTCACAAAATCCAGAACTTATGGCACATTTTGAGAATCCAAACCTTTCTGACATTTTAATGGAAATCTTTCAGCCCTTTCTCAAAATCCAATCCTATGGCATATTTTGAGAATCTGAATATCCTTTCTTGCGAGATGCCCGTGGGACGAAACCCGGGACTATTCACCTTTGTACCGGGACTCTCTTTGTGAGTCTCTATTAGTGTGCCGGTGATCCACACGCGCTCCACTAACGATTCACAATGTACCGTACAGTATTCTTTCAGATTCCATCCTCTATTGAGATTACTTCTCCCGGAATCAATTACTTGACTCTGAGTATCGTCTCACTCAACCAGATGTTCTGAAGGTATGTATTTGTCCATGTTGCTTTCTTTTGATGATTCAGTTACTCCCACTGGTTTTTAGACCAGGTGTAGAATCAATCAAATTTTTCACATAGACTGTGTCTCGCCCTAAGGTTCTCTTGTTTGGTAGCAACCGGGCTCACCAATGCTTCCCAATAGTCGGATTGTGAATCCGTACTAACTATAGTGTTTTACCACCAATCGGTGTGTCACCCCAATCATAGCTACTTATGATGGTGATCAATACTACTGGTCAAGAGAAGATTATGTCAGTTGTAGAACAGAAATTTGATTTCTGCTCCAAGCCTAGTGATGACTAAAGGTTCTTCCACTTGGCTAATCCTGAACTCATTCAGGACTGTCCCAACTCCCACTGTTTCCTTAAAACATGAGTTCTTTCTAAAAGAGCTATTCTTTTAAAGTTGTAGCGGGATAGCCAACGAAACGACATTGCTGATCAGGTTCAGGCTAGTCATGAGGTTCAGACGAACACTACAGGACCCTGGAGTTTCACTATACAAGTAGGATAATCCCAGCTTTACATATCAGACAGTGTCAGCAAGACCTACTTAGTCTAGGATGTGGTCGGAATATGGTTTATATAGACTGACTGGTATAGAGTTCAACTTATTTAAAACTAATTTGCAATGTATCTCATACATCGAGGATCGAACTGTTTCGACCAATGCTCCATTATCTTCCTCAAGACACATTATAACCATTAATGCTCTTGGAAGAGAATGAACTGTGAAACCTTTTTCTCAGTTTATGTTATCGCTCAGGTTCTGTGAAACTTGTACTTCCTTTGAAGTCCTTGGAATTTTCAAGGTTTCAATTCAATTGCTTATCCCGATAAGCAATGTCATATTCATCATATCGAATGATGAATATTGCGAAGTACAAACAATTGTGTTCTATGTCTTTTACATATCTATGTAGACTAATGACTTTGTTAACTTTGTTCAAGACTTGCAATCTTCAGTTGACTCTAAGTCAACTGATTCCAAAATCCTATCCTCTGGATCTTTGGGTGATTCATTTCTTGCCACATGTGCTTTATAAAGAACTTAATCATCATCTGACTCCAAGTCAGATGATTCCAAAGTCCTGTCCAACTGGACCTTTGGTTGATTCATTTCTTGACACATTAAGAAATCAATTCATCAAGTGACTCTAAGTCAAATGATTCCAAGGTCCTGTCCAACTGGACCTATGGTTGAATTGATTCTTATAACTTTTGTATTAACAATCATAAATGACATAATTCTTGAATCCAAACACTTTGGATGCATCAACATTCAAGTTATTACTAATCATACATTCAACACATTCATATAACATTTCAAGGATAATTTCAGACAACAGGTGTTAAAAGAAAATATGACAATTTTATTAAAAATAAAATCCTTGAACAATGTAATAGACAATGTCAAAAATGTATCTAAAGACTAATAACAATATTTAATATCTATCTAAACTTCAAAACTGCACGAGCTGGATATCCAATCCATATGTGCTCCTATGCACCAGAGTCCCGTGCCTTCTTGATTCCCTGCATACAAACCAAAATGCGACTGTCACATTATGTATCAAGAAATCTTGGAACAGGAGTTTTGAGGTTTTTAGATATACCTGAGCTTTCAAAAGAGTTGGAGCGTCTTCCAATCTTTCCGTGACTGTATCCGATTTAGCGGATTCCCAGTTTGAGACATGTCCAGTCGATCTTGACCGTTTCTTGTTACGTCTCTTTACTGGACTTAATCCAGAAGTAGCTGAGCCATTGGAGCTATGCCTGTCCAAGAGTGACTCGTATAAAGTCAACAGTGGACGCATTTCCATGAGGGTCTTTTTCTGGTTTTCCTTTCTATACGTCTGAATGAACAGATCGTACTCATTTGTCAGCGAAGCGAGCAGGATGTTAACACTCTCCTCCTGACTCATGGGATGACCAAGTTTATATAACTCGCCTATGTACCCTTCAATCTGAAGAACATGCGAATTGATGCTACTTCCTCCCTTTAGCTTGCACTCTGCAAGTCTTCCGAGGATTCTAGCTTGTTCCTCTTCAACTGGTTTTTGGAACCTTTCCTCCACCAGTTGCATCAACTCATATGGCCCCAAGGATTCAAAATCCTTGCGGAACTCGGGGTTAATGGTTGATAGCATGAGGTCACGAATCTCTTCGGATTCATCATAAGGACCTTTTATGATGACTTGTTCCGGTGGAACTGGGATCGGATACTCGGTGAGATGTAGCTTGCTAGCAATGCCGAGACCCAGTCGCCAATTGCGAAGCCATTCTTTACAGTTGAGGCCAGTCAGCCTTTCCATATTAAGCAGGTGCAATCTGATGCTTTCAGAAATGGGTGAAGGAGGAGAAGGAGGAGAATTGACACTTGACATCTATAAAAGAAATAGAATTTATTAGTTTAACTGTTCCTTTTAAATAATTACCCAATATATTATTTATTAAGGCTAGGATCCAAAATACCCCAACTATGGTGTGAAGAGGGATGCCGTAATCACAACATAATGGTCATTAAGGTAGATAAACACTTATCAATTTCATCTTATGAAATTCCTAGTTCTGATGAGATTCATTAAACTTTTAAATGGCATGTTTAATCTCGGATGTGCCCCACTGTTTGTGACTGGGATGCCGAGGATCACAAACTGGATATGAATAACCATGCAAATTAGCTTGGTACTCTCGGGTTAATTATCATCTCTAATTGATGTGCCGGTAAACCACACACGCTCCATCAATAATGATAATACCCGGGAAACCCATTGCAACTCTTTATGAACCCCTATTGGCGTGCCGGTAAACCACACACGCTCCACCAATGTTTCATAAAGTGCAATGTGCAATTTCATGGATTAGCACCAATTCACATTTTCCTAAAGTAACTAGATATGGGATTTTATTAAGTGTTCTAGTACTTTGAATCATTAACTTTTAGTGATTATTAGGTGGTCCTATCATACATGTTCGGCTAACGACCCTCCACTGATCAGGCGAGCGGTGGGCGAGAGTGTTCACCCATTAGACCGCCATTTTATAGGCAGTCTCCTTATACCCACTTTATAGACCAGCTTCGTGAATGAGGCCTACTAATGATTTGACTAACCATTTTAATCTTATACATATAATAATAACTCCCTAATTATAATATATATAAGATGTAATTTTTTAAACCATTTAAAAATTGTTTCTGGTTTATCTTTTAATTTATTGCCAATTTAAACTATTAAATTTCAAATTAAATTAAACCTTAAAATGGATTTTAATTATCTTTTAATTAACCAATTAATTAAATTAATTAAATTTGATATTTTAAACATTTTAAAATATTTTAGGATTTATCTATTTAATTTTCGCCAATTTAAAGCAATTAAATTTTAAATTAAATTAAATCCTTGAATTATCTTTTAATTACCAATTAATTAAATTAATTCAAAAGTAGATAGGTTTATCAAATTAATCAAATTAATTAAAACATATCCTTATCCCCTAATTTTCGATTTTTAGGATAAAGGGTTTTAAGGTTTATCTTTTAAACAATTTAAAGTTACCAAAAATAGAATACCTTCTAACCTAATCCACAAAAAATCGCCAAATCATAGGGGAGGGGCTAGGGTTTCTAAAACAAACCCTAAATTTCGAAATTGGCCACATTAGGGTTTATAAACAATTAAACCCTAATTTTCAGGAAAGCAGTTATAGCAATTTAACAAGAAAACACACCAAATCGCTCTGATACCACTGAAAGGTTTTCAGCAACTATGAACTAAAAATCCTAAGTTCACATGCAACCTATATAGATCTAGGTTTTCTTCTAATTAAACATATAACATATCCTAGAAAGCCAGAAGAAATTAACTAAAAGAATAAAATAAGAAAAACTAACCTTTTAGGATTTCTTGGAAACCAAGCAGCACAAATGTCCTGCCTCAAATGAAGTCACACCCTTAGCTGAGGTCTTGGCCGAAAATTCCTTGGGAGAGAGAGTCAAATTTCGTGGCTTTAGGGTTAGGGAGAGCCTCCCTATTTATAGCCTCCATGTGGTGATCAGATAATCGTTACAGATAAGCCTTTTTGAATTCGAATTAAGATAAACTATTATTTTAATCATTCAAACACCATTTATCTATAATATATATATATATATATTTCGAAAATATATATATCTATATATATATTTTCGGCCACCACATGGTCACTAACACTGCCACTTACTCAACTATCGAATAATTACAGTTTTAGTCCCTGCACCTTTAATTAATCAATTTAACTGCCAAATTAATTCCAATTAATTCCAGAAAAATTTCTAATTAATTATTATAGTTTCTAATTAATATATTAACACTTAAATATATTAATAAACTATTTATTTAATTTCTATTGATTTATTAATCACATAATAAATCAACCTTTCTCTCTACCGGACTTTCTGCCAATCCTCCAACTATGAGGGCAACCCAAATGGACTATGCTACTATTAATTAGGTAAATACTAATTATTAGTCATGGCTTAGACACCTAATCCAACACTTAATTCGTCAAATCTTTGGGGACGAACTTATCATTCTTATCATCTTCTATACGGTGTTATTATGCTAAACAACCCCTAAAGATTAGTTTTCAAGGTTGGAGAACCAAACACCAAAGATCCAAGCCTAAGGAAAAATCTACATTTAGCAAAAAGACAAAATAAGAGGTGTGTGCTGACGCCACGCGGGCCTCGTGACCCAAGGCCAAATCTAACATGGACCGTGTGAGATATACAGTCCCAAAATGACCACAGTGCAATTTATGCAGGCCGCATATATGCAGGCCACAAGGCCATGCGGGCCGCGTCAGGACTGTGCAAAAAATCCTCGTTTCTTAACATTTTTGGTCCCAATCAAGTCCAAATGCATCCCAAAACTTCCTAAGTACTTATACAAGCAAGGGATGACTGATTTCATGGCTTTCCTACCCCAAATACACCTCACAACCTCATCAAGCTCATGACTCATGGAATCATAGGAAACCCTCATCCAAAATATAAATTCAGATTTGCACCAAAAACCCCAACTCAAGCTAGGTTTTCAAGTTAGAAAAAAGAGGATTATACCTTAGATTGGCTAGGAACTTCATGAACTTGAACCATCTTCAAACTCTAGCATCAAATCGCCATCCTCCCTTTACTATAACCTCAAAATCGTCCTCTGAAATGGTGTTTCTTCATCTTTTATACATCACAACTTCCTATGGATCGCAAAAATAGCCCCTTAGGTTTGTTTACCCTACAAACTACACCCAAAAGGCTAACTTTTTAAATGGAAGTTTCCAACTTTGAACTTTTGCCCCAAATATTCTAATCTCTATCATTTAAGTCATTTACTAGGTCAACCCTAACTTATAATTTGGAAATTAGGCGAAAATAGTCCTTTTCGCTAAAATCTCTACAGTTTGATCCCTAATATTGACTAATTCTAACTTTCCACATCAATTATTTCATTAGATTTTCTTAATCTTCTAAGTCCTTAACTAGACAAAGCTAAATAGGATAAGTTTTGTCAAATTGTCAATTTTAGTCGCTATGACTAAATTTCTCATTTTTGGTTAAAATAGATTTTAAATCTTTAATTCGTTCGCTAAAACTCTATTATGGCTCCTTGAACCACTATCTAGACATATAATGAAAGTTTTAAATTATAAATTTATTTTAAAAAAATAAGTTTTATTTTATCGATTTAAGCCCAAAACACGAATGTTACATATCTCAATAGGAAAAGGGTAACCAGGAGCTCTATAATATTAACCCTTTTGATGGATTTCTTCTTTAGTCTCAATAGAACCTAAGTGACCATTGAATCACTTTGACTCATGTTTGAAGCTTTCCCATGTATATCGAACATTAAATACTAGTAGCATTGGTCATGTCTTGGGAAAACTAGAAACGTCGTGGCAATGTCGTAGAAGGAAAAGCACATAGACAACTCCCTTAGACAGCAGAGCCCATTGTCCTAAGCAATTGAATGTAGTAGAAGAATGTAAGAGGACGATAATGGTGGTGAAAAATATGGATTCACCTTGAATTCGACCTATACTAAATCTGGATCCACATTCAACCCACCAGATGCAAGCCTCTAAATCCTTCTTATGTACCTAATGAGCCCAACGAAATAGGGGCCTTTTCTTATATATATATATATATATATATATATATATATATATATATATATATATATATATATATATATATATATATATATATATATATATATACACACACACTTATACATACATACATACATGCATATATATATATATATATATATATATATATATATATATATATATATATATATGTATATATATATATATATATATATATACACACATACACACACAAATTAGTGCATGTTAAAAGAGAGTGTTGCATGGCGAGGGGCAAATGACTGTTTTTATCCTCAAGTGCACATCATATAAAAAATGTTAACGAGAGATGACAAACAAACTGAAGAGAGAGGACCAATCATACTAATTTAATTTGAATTAGTAACCAACTTGCAACAAACATCTACTCTAGCTAAAGGTATTATAAACACCAAACCTCTTGGTATAAACATATAAAATTTACTTTAATAATAATAATAATAATAATAATAATAACAATAATAATAATAATAATAATAATATGATACAAATGATAATAATAGTAATAATAATATAATAATAATAATAATGTTAATAATAATTATATTAATGATAACAACAACAACAATAATAAGACAAGATTGAAGAAATGGTCCCTATGGTTTGCACAAAACTGTGGCTAAGGTCCAAAGTCTTTTCTATTCTTAAAATACTCCTTATTTCACTGGTTCTGTTGTATTTTGGTCTATCTCACTAACAACTGTTAGCTTCATTCTGTTTCCTTCCACACATGCCATGTATGTGTATGTGTGGCATTTTTGTTATTTCACTCTAAGGACCAAAATTGCAAGTAAACGTCAAATGCAACAAATTAGGGATAGATTAGGGTCTGACTTCGAAATCATGATAATGCTTGAATTAGGGCTCGATTTTGGAATCAATTATGCATCGAATCATAGTCATTCGACATTAATTATCCACCTTAATCAGAATCAATTATGCATTGAACGCTAACATGTCCAACTGTGTAGGTAATGAACTAGTCATTATTTGACAAAAACGTTGTCAAACCTATAAACTGTACAATATGAAAGTACAATACCATTATGGAACCATTTCACAAACTACAATACCAATATGGAACCATATCATAAAGTGCAATACAATAATGGAACTACAATACGAATATGGAAACATTTCACAAACTAGAATACTTATATGGAACGTATATGGAACCATATCGAGAAGTATAATACCAATACAAAAGTGCAATACCAATTGTCATTAGAAAAATAATGAAACCATTTCACAAACTAGAATACGAATATGGACTATAAGTACTTGAAATGCAAATTGTTTTCAACACATAACATACATCATGCTTCTAATGACTAGCCCGCTGTCCTGTCATCCCCCACCTTCGTCAATACAGATCCTTGACTTTAAGTTGCCACAAACTTCCTACCACACATCTCCAATTATCACAAACTCCCTCATGATTCTAACATGGGAAGCCATATTCAAAAAATTGAAAGTGGGGTCATCGTTTGTTAACTTCAACAATTATGAGTTTTTAAGCAAGGAGTTAAATGGTAAGCGTAAATGTAATAAAGATGTGATACATGCAATGGAGATAAGTTCTTAATGGAGATAAGTTCTTGGAGTAATGCTTACATCATTACTCCAACAACTTATCTTCATCGCACGTCTCACATCTGCAAAAAAATATATTTGTTTGAAATCGAAAACCCCATTTTCCATTTCTGAAATATATTTGTCATCATCCAATCCATACAAGTAACATCGAAATAAAGTCAAAAAATGCAAAGAAAAATAAAATGCAATACATGAATAAAATAATGAAAACATATATTACAGCCTTCAAAAGTTGATTACATTCATCATATTGTTTTCATACTTAGAAAAGATGACCACGACACAAAAGATGACATTTCCTTCCTAGTGGAATATGAACATGATTACAAAAAAAATGATAACACAATAGATGGTTGGAAGGTTTTCCCAATGATCTTGGAGAAATATCATCAAACTATAGGAGTGATCATGATGACCACCTCTAATGTAGCTCCATGATCGTGTATTTTGTAGGTGATAGTGACATAGAATGGAAAGATGACCATGTTAAATGTGATTTCCATTTCTTCAGATTAAAAAAGAGGTAATTTAAGAATGAATACTAAGTTATGTGAACTCAGAAGAAGTAAACCATCGTGATTTTATTGAAGAAATAATCCATTGTAATCATGAGATAAACTGAGTTAATTAACCAATTCAATTATTATGACATGTGATAGGACATTTGACGGCTGCAATAAATGTGATATTAGAGTCGTTTAGAAGTGTTTTTTACCTGATTTAGGAATACTGGTCATCAATCATGTGTTCTTCATTTGAAGGAAGAATTAGGGTTTAGGGAGATGTTTGGAAAGCTAAAAAAGAGAGGAGCGCAGAGGAACATAGATACCACCAATGCAGTGGTCATCAATCTCGTGTTGTCGAAGGGTGATTACACCCAGTCAATTAAGGAACAACGATCGAGAGAAAGGGTAAGAGAAAGAGCACGATGGCGAGAAAGGGAAAGAGAAGACGTCGAGTTGATAAAGCATTTGATGTTCACTTGCACTTTGGAACCTAGAGTGAAATGACAAAAATGCCCTTGCATATAGGACATATGGGGAAGGAAACGGGATGAGCTAACGATTGCTAGTAGAAGGGACCAAAAAGGAACAGAAACAGTGAAATAATGGCCCTTTTTGCAAATGGAAAAGATTTTAGACATTAGCCACAATTTTGTGCAAACCACAGGGACAATTTTTGCAGTTTTCTCTGATAATAATAAAACTAGAAATAATCAAAATTAAACTGAGAGGTTTTCGACAAAATAAATTGAAGAAAATCATTTATGTTGGTATTCTGTCGTTTTTTTAACAAAAATTCGATAAACCATTTTCTTTAGGAAATATGACATATTCATTGCTAGTCTATTACAAATTCATCGCCAACTTAGCGATTTTTCTTCTGAGTATTTCATGAGTATTCTGACGGACTTTTTTACGTTAATAGTGTTCGTAGGTAATTTCCTAGTTTTCTATTAATGAAGCTAGCAAACGCAAAACCTTCGGTCTCTAAATTAACATGCAAATATACAATCTAAATTAGCATGCAAAGATACAATCAAACCATCTTTGTCTATAAAGAACAACATCAACAAAAACACTAGAATTATTAGCCAAAATGATAAATTTGGTCCAAATGAAAAAGACTTTTAAGTGTGAGTGTTTTTTCAAAAACAAAAATTATGGTCTTTTCGAAATTAATTGTGTTTTACCTTAACTAAATTATGTTTTAGAAGATTACCGTGTAAACATGCTTTAAAATGTCAAAACGAAAAAAAAAGAAAAAAACTGGAGAACTATTAGCTTTTTTTAGAAAAACAAATAATTAAAATTCAGGTTTAATATCAAAAAATATAATTATTTTTTTTATTCTTCTATGTATTTTACCATTTTATTTTTGGGTAAAGAGATAGTATATAGCTCGAACGGTTTCTATTAGTATTAATATCTTATCAATGATAGAAGAGTAATTATTTGTTATAGAACGAACCGAATGAAAAAACAATTCGAATTTACTTGATCAATGATAGAAGAGTAATCTATAAAAGATTCTCACGATAGGTTAACTGGTGGTCAAATAGTGCCACTCTGAAAATAGAAATATACAAAATCTGGATAACAGGTGTGCCATGTGCATATTATGAATAAAAAGAAGTAGAATGTACGAGACTGGAAATATGCATGGCTCCAAATATGCCATCCATAAAGACATCGGTGCAGCAATGAGCTCTACAAATGGCATACAGGGAGCCAGGCATATACAGATATACTTACACTCACCATGTATGTCTACACGTAAAGTAATGTGAACCATGTATCATTATAGAAATGAGTTTGCCTATAAATCAAGAAGTAAGCCTGCAAATTAATAAAAAAACCATATGCTAGCAGCCAAGATGAGGAGTTTTGTTGTGCAAGAGAAAAATAGAAAGAGATCAAAAGAATCTATTTATGGTTATATATACGACCAAAGATCCAAAATGAGAAAAAATCAATAGGGGTGTCTATTAATTACTAGATAGTTCCAAGGAAAAGGGCAGAAAATAAGCCAATGAAGAAGCGTAGATGCAAGAAAGTGTAACTTTTGGGGCCTAAAACGCAGGAAGATAGAAAGAATGATGTGGGGTTGGAGTTTTCCCAGAAATTCATCACAGCTTTGGCTCTCTACTCTCTCACTATATATATATATATATATATATATATATATATATATATATATATATATATATATATATATATATATATATATATATATATATATATATATATATATATATATATATATATATATATATATATATATAAAGTTCAATAGAGAAAAATAAAACAAGGAACCAATGAACCAATCGTGAGCGTCGGAATTCAAATGATCGACGGCCGAAGATAAGGTTATAAATTTCTTAATTGAACGCGCATGTAGTGAATAATTACAAAAAACTCAATTCGTTATTTTTTTTTATTGTTAGAGCTTATTTTTTATCGAAATAAAAAATTGAATATATCAAAATTCATAATTTTTTATTATATTTCAATAGACATCCATATCAATATAGTAAAAACGAAAAAAAAATATATTCAAAAATCTTGTTCAGATTCAAACACTTAATCAATGTGAATCTGAACTATAACAAGTTTTATACAAGATTATTCACATATGAATGATCATTGAAATTATTTTTTTCAACAATCATTGATAATTCAATAACAACTAATTATGTGAATTTAAATAAACTTTTAGATTCAGACGTGAATCTCACTAAATTTTCATATTGAATTTAAGTAAATTCGTTTATATTCTTCACAATTTTAACATTTTGTAATATACAATTGAATTAACTAAGATTCACAAATTAATTTACTTAAATTTATACACGAATAAACACAAAACTTCTGAAAAAATAGGGTACAATTATCATTTATATGTGAATTAATATATATATATATATATATATATATATATATATATATATATATATATATATATATATATATATATATATATATATATATATATATATATATATATAAAATACTAGATGCACACTATTCTTAACCTTTTGATCGTACACAAATCAATTAATTTAGATTCACAAATTAATTTGCTTAAAATTCACACGTGGATGATAAAAAATGTTGAAAAAGTCAGGTACAATTACCATTTATATATGAATTAACATGTATAAAACAAGAAGCAGTTAAAATACACAATGTGAATATAAACTGTATTAAATTTGTATGGAAGATATTTCATATGTAAATGATCGATGAATTCATTTTTTCAATAAGTGTTAATCATTTAATAACAACTTATAGAAATTTAAAAATATTTTTAAATTCAGATGTGATTTCAAGAAAAATCACTCATGTTTTTACTATTTTAATGTTTTAATATCATATAAAATTGAATTAATTGATATTCGTAAATGATTTACTTAAAATTCGCATGTGATTGGTAAAGAATTATTGAAAACATTAGATAGATTTGTCATTTAGATGTGAATAAATATATTAAAAACATTGCAATTCAGTTCAGTTCAGGTTCACAAGGTGAATCTGGACGAACTTGAATTAAAAAAAACAAAAAATTTTGTATATCAATATGGATCTCTTTTTATAGAGGATGAAAAATTATGAATTTTGGTATGTTTAGTTTTTTTTTCCGAAAAAAGAATAAGCTTAAAAATTTAAAAAGCATACGAAACGAAGTGAGTTTTTTGCTATGATCCCCTACATGCGCGTCCAATTAAGAATATTACATCCTTATTACTGGCCATCGATATTTTGCATTCTACCCGTAGGATTAGTTTCTTGTTTCCTTGTTTAATTTTGGTTCTCCATTGAACCTAACCCTATATATATATATATATATATATATATATATATATATATATATATATATATATATATATATAGGGAGAGGTTAAAATGAGAAGGATTAAAAGATTGAGAATGTAAGAATGATTCTGGACCAATCATTTTATAAGGATATTATAGTAATTTACAATATGACGAATTAATTAAAAATACTAAATAATTATGTTTTCCTATAATCATGGTATTAATTTATTCAGTTTCCATGATTATAGAGATTACGATTGCTGTTACCAAAAATAAAGGAATTAATTGATTTTTTTGTTATTTTATTAATTGAAAATAAAAAAAATATTTTTATCAATTCTTTTTTCAAAATTCGAAATTTTAATAGTTTGTTCATTCTTTTTCACGGTTTCAATCATGGATGAATAAAATATACATAAAAATGAATTTTTTGAGAATTTTTAAAAGTTATATTTAATATGATTATGTTAATCATGAATCATTACAATTAACAATAAATACTAAATTGAATACAGTACAAAAAATATAAAAATTTAAATACAATTGTAATCATAACACAAAGATAAAAAGGAAACGATACATTTGTAATCATTAATGAATAAAAGACAAAGTACAAAAAAAACTAATTTAGCTCTAGTCACAAATGAATAAAACAAATATAAAAATTTTCGATTCATTAGTACTCATTAAAACAATGTTGCGGCCAAGATGATTATTCTTGCTTTGTTTTTCTTGTTGCTGCCATCACACACAAAAGAACGAGGGCACTCATGATTATTATTATTATTGGATTCACACCTGCAAAATCAAATTCAAACACATTCAAAATAAAAACAATTCATAAATTATAATGTTATGTATATATATATGATTGATGATTACAAATTATAATAGAAAATAAATGTTACAGTGTTAATCATCAATGAGTAACACCGTTCATCATCAATGATTTATACTTAGACACTTAATCAAACAAACATACATATATAGTATTAATCTACAATGATTAACACTGCTCATCATCGATGATTATTCCTTACGTTAATGATTAAAACTCAATTGCAATAGAAATCAACAATGATTTGATCTAATCTTCAATGATTAATTGATAGAACAGAAAACCAATAACTTAATCATCAATGATTATATAGTGAAACAGAACTCTTTAAACATAAACGAGTAACGCACAATATTTTACAATATAATCATTAATGATTATAACTGTGCAACCATGACTGAATAATACACAATATAATTATTTATGATTATAATTGTGTAATCATAACTAAATAAAACACATAACTAAATAAAACACATACACAATATTCATGAAGCCAAGTCATGTTTGTCTTCGATCACTCCTATTGTTAGAAGATATATGGTCTGTATTAGAAAAATAAATGAATAATAAAGTATGGAAGTTTATTTAAAATAGAAGGATACCTCCAACACATAACAAACATAAAGAACAATCACGAAGAAGTTTATTTAGAACTTCAGAATCGCAAAACCACAAACTAGAGTGCCAGCAAGGCGATCATCAGTAGGTCAACAAAACAGGTTGGGCCAACTAACTACAAGAAGGGTATCGTTCAGCCATGCAAATACTCTCACCATTGACAGAACCTCAAGTGTAAGAAGGGAGATGTCTCTGTCGCTAAAAAGACACCTACGCCACGACCACTTTGTTCCGTTTTCAAGCATAGTTTAGACCAATTTTTAGATCCTGGCTTGCGTGGGGCAGCAGCAACAGGTTTCTTCACAACCATTCTAGTGTTGAGCTTCGTCACAGCCGGTAGGCGCGATTTGTTTCTTCTGGCTTTGCCAAGGGTGGACAGAGAGAGGTCCACGACAGGCGGCGACACATCTTCCGGAGGTAAATCAGGTGGACGATCGTCCATGGCAAGGAGGGGAAGGAAGCCCAGAGCTGGAAGGGGGAGAACGGCGACGGGAGAAGAAGTAAACGGCGGTAAAGACACTTCCGAACTTGGGCAAAACCGAGAGAGAGACTTGGTAGAGAGAGAAAGAAGAGAGAGAGCGCGGATGTTCCTGTTTTAGGGAGATCAACACGAATGTTCAGCCATGAAGAGATTGAGAGAGCAACTGACGGATTCCATCAAGAAACTTCTTGGCGGAAGGTGGATAAGGTGAGGTGTATAGAGGTGTTTTGAGCGATGGAAAGGTTGTGGCAGTAAAGCAACGAAAGATGGTGAGTGCACAAGGTGCGGCTGAGTTTTGTTCGGAGGTTGAAGTGTTGAGTTGTGCATCAACTACGGTTTTAGAGATGGGGGAAGAGAGAGAGAGAGAGAGAGAGAGAGAGAGAGAGGGAGAGAGAGAGAATATGGGAAAATTGATTTTGGATCATAGCTTTCCAAATTGAAAAGACGTAAATTTTGGAATACTAAATAAAATTGATATGCAAAATACCCGATATAACCTTACCAGCAATTTATTATTTGTTTTGAACACCTTCACTTTTATATATTTACATAAATGACACAATCATATCAGCCCTTGATCTGAGAATTTAAATGGTCTAGATTCTTTTTCACTTTCTCAACCTTTTAACCCTCCTTATTTTATCCCACCTCTATATATATATATATATATATATATATATATATATATATATATATATATATATATATATATATATATATATATATATATATATATATATATATATATATATATATATATATATATATATATATATATATATATATATATATATATATATATATATATATATATATATATATATATATATATATATATATATATATAGGGTTATTGTTACTGTAGCACAACCAAGTTTGGTTTTTTTCCCAGATTGGTCACTTAAGTTTTTTTTTTGTGCAATAGGTCACTAAACTTGTATTTTGCGTGTTAAATAGGGGCCCAGCGTTAAAACTAACTGATTTGCAGGTTAACCTGCTTAGTTGGCATGATGATGTGGCAACATATAGGCCACGTCATTTACTCCACATCGGATAAGATACCTCATATACGTACGTGATTTACATTGAGAAAGGGGGAGAAAGAAGGGCCGGATAAAATACCTCAGGCTGTGAATTCTTCCCAAAAAAACAAGCCCTAGACTTGAATACGTTAACCCAGAGCCTCATATATCCTCCCAATTTTACACATTTAACATCAAATCTCACTCCTTGATGATCCGTTGTATACTCGAGGACCGCAACGAAGACACCGCCTACCAGACCACATGGAAGTGAATTCAAGACAAGCTCCTGTCACAGAGGTCAACACAGTAACGAATTCCTTTGTTCCAAGAACAATTCGAATAATCACAACAGGACTATGAGGGTCACGGAAGAAGTAAAGGAAAAACCAACCAATGAATACGACCAAAAACGTAATCATCGAGATAGGCTGATAAAGCTGACTGAGGAAGAGTATGAGGAGGATAACCATGGCGCAGTTCACTCGGAAGTAGTTGAGGTTTCGTTTGATTCGACGCCTAGCGTCGTCGTAGCTTAGTGGCCGAGTAACGGCGCTATGGTTGAAAAATTCTCGCCATAGGCGATGCCTGGCGATGAAATTCTCCGTGTGGAACCTCGCATGTGCAATCAGTGTATTAGGTGTTGTCGGTAGCGGAATTGGTAGATCGGTGCTGGCGCTGGCGGTGGTGGGAGCGGTGCTGGTGGGGAGTGTGCCATAACCGACGTTTGAGTTCTTCGACATTGTTAGACCAGTTACGAAAAAATGGACAATGAATCGTCGATTTGAAGCCCTGGTTTATCGATTTCTTTGGTGAAATTAGCGACCAAATCTGGAAAAAGTTGACGAGGCCAGCGGTGCTACAAAAAGTTAACTTTCAAAAAGAACCATTTCACCATTGAAGCTTGTGGATTTCTATTGTTGCTGAAAATCAAAAAGACCCATTTCACCAGCTTTTGGAATTCTATTATGTGTGTCATCGATCAGGGAAATTGTATGTTTGAGATTATGTGTGTCATTGAGGTTTGGGTTCTGATTTTGGGTTAATGATATTAGGGTTATGTGGTTCTATCTCGTTTTTATGTATATGATGTGTTCTATCTGACTTGGACCAAATGACGTGGCATATATGTTGCCACATCATCATGCCAACTAAGCAGGTTAACCTGTAAATCAGTTAGTTTTAATGTCGAGCCCCTATTTAACACGCAAAATGCAACTTTAGTGACCTATTGCGCAAAAAAAAAAACTTTAGTGACCAATCTGGGAAAAAAACCATACTTTGTTGTGCTACAGTAATAATAACCCTATATATATATATATATATATATATATATATATATATATATATATATATATATATATATATATATATATATATATATATATATATATATATATATATATATATATATATATATGAAAGGGTTCAAATGAGAACCACTAAACGGTTGAGAACCGTGAAAATCACTAATTTACAGTTTAATAACGTTGTATTTTTTATTTTTAACAATTGTTTTTTATCAAAAAAAAATTATCAAACATGTAAAAATATATAATTATCCTTCCTTTGCAATTAGATATTGATATTTATGTGTTTTAATGAAAAAAAAATTACGTTATAGTATTCATAGTTTAATAACTAGAAATTTTATTATATTGTGAATATTATAAAAAGTATTAAAAAATAAGAAAATTTATTAAGTTTGATGTATTTTCACATAATAAAAAAGTGTGAAAAAACAAAAAACGAAAAAAATCATGATTTTTAATGTGTGAATATCGGTTCTCACGGTTCTTAATGTGTGAAAAAACGTGTATATATATATATATATATATATATATATATATATATATATATATATATATATATATATATATATATATATATATATATATATATATATATATATATATATATATATATATTAAGTTTGATGTATTTTCACATAATAAAAAAGTGTGAAAAAACAAAAAACAAAAAAATCATGATTTTTAATGTGTGAATATCGGTTCTCACGGTTCTTAATGTGTCAAAAAAACGTATATATATATATATATATATATATATATATATATATATATATATATATATATATATATATATATATATATATATATATAGGGTTAGGATCCGGTAGGCATACAAAATCCGGCAGAAACCGCGAGTACTTTTCTCGTCTAATAACTTTTATAAGGGCAAGAACATCAAACGTCTTTCTTCGACGTGACGTAATCACATGCGACGCATTCTACGGAACGTAATAAGGACTCGAGGATACGATTATATTAAAACATGTTCGTCCAACGTGATTTAAGTGAGTTTTTATCTTTTTTTTTTCTTTTTTCGTTTTTTATTTTTATTATATTATTATATATTATTATTTTCTTAGTTTTTTAGTTTTTTATATGCTACAGTACTCGATTTTAAAATTTTTTGTTTTTTTGTTTTTTTGTTTTTTTGTTTATATATATATATTTTAATTATTAATCTTATTTTTAGCATTTTTTTCGTATTTTTAATATAATCATTTTGGATCATGACATTTTTAATCATAACGTTTTGGATCATATATTTTGGATCATATAATTTTGGATCATGGTTTTTTGCATCTTATCATTTTTTATCTTATAATATTTTAAATCATATAATTTAATATCATAACATTTTTTAAAGAGGACAACCTTTCATCTCGTTATATTTATAATTTATCATTTTTTGGATCATAATATTTTGAATTATAAGATTTTGATTGAGAACATTTGGTTTGGATCGTAAAATTTAAAACACATTTTTAGATCATTTTAAATTTTGAATTAACAAAAGTTTGATTTATTATATTTTTAGATTACAATAAGTTTTGATTCATAAAAAGTTTGGTTCATAATAGTTTGAATAATAAACCATATTTTGCTTCTTAATATTCTGGATCATAGATATTTTTTTGGTAATTTATTGGTTTTGTATTTAAAAATAAAAATATACATATACATAAAAACTTATTTCCAAATTTTCTTTTACAAACTTCTAATATGATGTCTAGAACGATCCTTTAAATGGTGCTTGTTTTGTAAATAATTAAATTTTAAGAACTTTGTTTTTTTAGAATTTTTTTTACAAAGAAAACAAAAGATTATGGCCCAAAAACTAAGTTGAGGAATAAAAAAACCCAACAAACCATATAGTGACAAGTGGCGCAACATGGTTGGGGGTTCGTCCATATTACCATATTACCCTTCCCAATTTCTTTTATCTAACCAATAGTTTTGATTTTTTAGACAACTAGCCCCCTCAAACTTTTAAGATGTGTCATTTTTTTCACATTGAATCTAATCCACCCATTTTTAAAGATTAAAGGTTCAAATCTGTACTCGCGGTTCTTACCGGATTTTGAATTCCTACACGATCCTACTTTACACACACACACACACGTCAATTTATCGGAAAAATTCTACTTTATTTTCTTTATCGGAAAAATCACTGCTATTTATAAAAATTTTCAGAAAACCACTTAGAACAAAAAAACTTTTCACAAAACATGTTTTTTATGAATTTTTTTTCAAAATGATCTGTAAAATTGTCCATAAATTAGTGTTTGTTAACCACTAAGGATAACAATGGTTCGATTTTTTTTACTAAAGCTAAAATCGAACTGAAAAATATCATTTTTACCTTCGTAAATACTACGATAGCAAGACATATTTATTACTTTAATTACATATAAGAAGTAAAACTGAACCCAAAAAGATTGGTTTATCTAAAATCCAAAACCCAAACCATTGTTTTTTCAATACATTTTGGTTTTTCGGCTCCAAATTTTCAGCTTTTTTGGGGGGTTTTTTACGCTTTTGGTTTTTTTGCATATCATTATCGACCACAAAATCCATCTTTTCGGTTTCTTATTATTATGCATGAAGAACATACGGATTTTGTGGTTATTAAGGATGTTAAATAAAACCAAAATCGTAAAAAACTGAAAACTTGAAACTACAAAATCCAAAACGTTTTGAAAAACCAATGGTTTTGCTTTTGGGGTTTAGAATAAATATTTTGTTTATTCAATTTGGTTTCTTATATATAATTAAAGTAATACGTATATCTTGGTCTCATATTATTTCCGAAGGTACAAACAAAATTTTCTGTTTGGTTTTAGTTTTTGTAAAAAAAAAAAATAAACAATTATAACCCTTAGTGGTTAGCAAATACTATTTTATTCATAAAAGTTACGCAGTATTTTGAAGAAAATTATTTATAAAAATTATATTTTTTAAATTTTTTGTTATAAATGGTTTTCTAATAAATTGACGTAAATGTAGTACTTTTTTGAAATTTCATATATATATATATATATATATATATATATATATATATATATATATATATATATATATATATATATATATATATATATATATATATATATATATATATATATATATATATATATATATATATATATATATATATATATATATATATATATATATATGATTTTGTAGAAACTAAAAATTTGCTAAGAACCGCGAGAACAAATCTGGGGCTATTTGTCTAAAAAAATGACACATCTTAAAAGTTTGGGGGCTATTTGTCTAAAAATCAAAAATATTTGGTGGATAAGACAAAATAAGAAGGGTAATATGGTAAATTGGACGAGCACCCCACCACATTGACACTTGCCACCGTATGGTTTGCTGAGTTTTTAATTCCCCCTACATTGTTTTTGGTCTATAACTTTTAAAAATTCTAACAAAAATCAAAGTTCTTGAATTTTAGTTATCTACA